>CM075807.1:121507359-122107359 GCA_037975025.1 Excoecaria agallocha | reverse complement strand
TTAAAAACTATTGTAATTTGAAATAAATAAAAAGAATGGACTTTTTTTTTTTTGTAATTGAGGGAGTATTTGACTTTAATGATAATAATTTTACTGTCAAGCAAGTTCTAATGAGGATCTCAAAAAAAAATTGAGAATATTTAATTAATTATAGATCACGTAATAATTTACGAGCATTCAATAAAAATTAATAATATAATACATTATTTATTCTGTATGGTCAATTAAATTATTTAATTAAATTTTATTTTAATTAAAAAATAAATTAAATTATATTAAAAATTTATTAATTTAATAATCGATGCACGGAAAATTAATCTTCTGTTAAGGTGGCGTATTATGTTGGATTTTTTTTTCTAATATTGAATGGAAATTGGAATGATAATTTATTGCGGATATTTATTTTATTTTATTTTATTTAAAAAATCAAATTAAAAATTAAATTAAAATATATAAAAAATTTATTAATTTAATAAGTGATGCACGGAAATTTTTGTACCGAAACCGCTGGTCCCACCAGCGGTTTCAGTACAAAAATTATCCCCTGTCAGAAACCACCCCATTTTGGTAAAACTTTTTCCATACACCCCATTTTTGTAAATATTTTTTAAAAACACATTAATTAAAAAATTGTCCCTTTTTTATCCTAATTATTTTTATTTATAATTAAGTTTAAATTTTATTTATTTATCATTTTTAAAATTTTAATATAATTTAATTTTTTTAAATAAAATTAAAAATAAATTAATTTTAATTATATAGTTTAATATTAAATTTAAATTTAATTATTATTCTTTACTAAAAAATAAAAGTGATATATAAAAAAATGGAGGGAATACATTCTCCTTTTTTCATCTAAATGCAGCTTTTAATTGATAAATAAGAGAAATTACTTCCCTCCTCCTGTTCTTCAATTGATTAAAAGTCATGAAATCTTGGAAGTAGACTACTTTTGAAAAATTCTGTAGTATAAAGTACGGAATTTTAATTATTTTTTTAATTAATCAGAATTTTAATTTTATTTTCCTTAATTTTAAAAAAATATAATTATGAAAGAAAAAAATCTAAAAATAAGTAAAACCCAATTAAGGTGGTACAGTAAGATGAAAAATGAAATGAAAAAGCAAAGGAGGAATGAGTAGAGTAGTGGTTGAATGATGATAAAAAATGGGTAGACAAAAGCATCACTTGTTTTCCTCCTTGTAATCATCATTTCTGTAAATTCATTCCTTTTTTTTTTTTTCCCAGTCTCTCGCGATTAAGGAAACCCAACTTCCTATTTTACCATTATACCCTCTTCTCACTTAACCCTCCTCTCCTGCTGTTTCCGTTAATTAACTCCTCAATAGAAATCATAATTAATTGTCTCAAATTCTTTAGGATATACAATTATACTACCTCCGTTTTCTTATCTTTTATTTTTAAATAAAATTTAAATTTTATTTATCGATCACTTTTAAATTTTTAATATAATTTAATTTATTTTTTCAATCTATTTTTCTTTTTCAATAAATTTATAACCAATTAAATTTATTAATTTAATTTTAATCATGTAATTTAATATTAAATTTAAGTTTATTTATGATTTCTTAATCCTAATTAAAACAAAAAAGTGACCGATAAAAAAATGAAGGGAATAATATTTAATGAAAATATTAAATTGTAATTTTGTATTAGAAAATTTATCTTAGCCATAAAGTATTGGGAAAGGTACAAAGGCAAATTTATATTAAATTTTATAAAAGTATATTGACAATAATTTTAATAGATTAGATTAAGAAAAATGTTTTTAACTAAAAAGGGCAATTGTTCTATAAAAGAAAAAAAGAAAAGAAAGGGCAATGGGTAATAATAGATGGTCAAAACAAGTAACAATTATAATGCATGTCATTAACTTGGCTAATTCACCGCATCCGTCCAAATATAGCCGGCAAAATAATTGTAATTGCCCACTAGCATTTGTAATTCTCCCATTTTACACTTAACTTTTAACTTTTTGCGATTATATATATTTTTTATTAATTATCTTTTTTCTCTGAAAAAATTATCTATTTTCAATGTATATACGAAAATAAAATAAAAAATATTTAGTTAATAGTTTTAAAATTTTAATTTATCATTTTGAATGTAATAAAAAGCTATTAAAAATTATCGAGTTGAATAAAACAACAGCAATTATTACAAGCAGTAATAAATATTTCATAAAAAAAGCATTCATTAATTAATCGGTTTTGATGGTAATGTTTTTCAATTAATCCATCACATTAATTATTAAAAGGGCTAAAACGACATTACACAACTAGAATAAGGATAAATTCGTCATTAAAGGGAGACAAGGGTATATTCGACATTTGACTTGTAAACCAGGCTTAAGCCAAAAAGCAGGAATCTGTAACCCGAAAACGACCTTTTACTCTTTCAAGTACTTTGCCTCAAAAGGAAACGGACGGACAAAATATTCCTCCGTTTAATATAAGATCAACGGTCGAGATCTATCAACTTTAAATAATTGTCAGCCGCTGGATCTAACACATCACCAAGATCGGCGTAAGTGAAAGGACCAAGGTGAGACTTTGAGGAAAAATAGCACAGACTTTTGGGGTTTAATTACTTGTTTTTGCCATTCAGTTGCTTTTAATTTTCTTTTAGTTTCAAAGTTTCTCAAGCAAAGCTTTTGTTGCTTTCTTTCTGACTAATGGAAGGACCCTGAGGCCTGGCCTAAGTTTCTCTGTTAATCTTTGTCTGCGTTTCCTGCATTTCTCTTGTGAAATTTTTTTGTTTTTCAAAAACGTTCACGGATCATTTTTCTTTTGATTTTCTACCCTTTAAGGTACGTGTGTCTATGAAACATACTTGCAGGTTTTTTTTCTTTTCCTCATATATTGAACTTGGTTTTTCGCTTTATAGATGAGTTATCCTCTATTGAGATCTTGATGCTGCTTTAGTTCTGTGGTGAATGTATGTTAGTGTTTTTTTTCCGATAAAGAAATTTGGAGAGAATGTTAGGAGAGTGGACTGTGATGTCCTTTTTGGAATTTGTTTCTATTCACTTTTTGTTTTTAAATTCGTCTCTGAATATTGCTTCAGTTTGATTTTTGAAGTTTACTTGTTTTCTTTCTCTTTTTTTTTTTGGTGTTTCCTTTGAATCTCTGTTTGATTTTGGTAATTTCGGTTGCTGGGAAGCTGAAGCAGAAGAGGGAAAAAATTAAAAGGTGCTTAAGGGCATAAACTGGTATTTATTAGCATTTATACGGTTGACCCGACCCTGTTACTACTGTAGTCTGTCTCCTTAATGGAGCTGCTCCTAATAAAATTCATGACAAGTATTCACTCAGGCGTCTGATGTAAATAACAAGGCAATTCTCTCTTTTATGAAATATACTTTTTTTTTCTCTTGCCCAAAATTGGCTGATATTTGATGATTGGATGATCCTTTAGTTCTTTTTTTTAGCGCGGTTATATCTGTTGGTATTCTACTCCATGACAGTTGATTTTTTTTTTTTAAATTTTTGAATCACCATCTTTTACTCGAGGATTTGTTGTAATTTTTAAGCAGTTAAGAGAGATTAACTTGTGAAGGTGTGATGTCTCCACCTCTTCTGGGTGTTGCGGAAGGGCAGAGCAATGTCTCTTTAGTTGCTTCTTCGCCCTCCCTTGATTGTATCTCCCAGAATGGCTGTGGTTTAAAAGAACGCAACTATCTGGGGTTATCAGATTGTTCTTCAGTTGACAGCTCCGGGGTTCCAAGCTTATCTGAGGAGAATAAGAACAATCTCAATTTGAAGGCTACTGAGTTGAGACTCGGTCTTCCTGGATCCCAATCTCCTGAAAGAGAAGCAGAAGTTTCCTTGTTGAGTTCAGGGAAACTTGACGAGAAGCCGCTGTTTCCTTTGCTTCCCTTGAAGGATGGAATTTGCTCATCATCACAAAAGCATGTGGTTTCAGGTAACAAAAGAGGGTTTTCTGACACCATGGATGAGTTCTCAGAGGTTAAGGGTTCTGTTTATTCCGAAAAGAACTGGCTGTTTCACTCGGGTACGGCAGAGTTTGATTCTCTACAAGCTGTGGGTCAAGGGAAGTTCCCTGGCAGTTCAGGGACGTTATCATCTACGCAGTCTGGGGCTCAATCAGCTTTGAAGAAAGAGGTTCCCCAGAAAGTGATACAGGACCAATCTCATGCTGCCAATAGGACCAACCTAAATCAATCTGGCACTTCTAACAACAGCAGCAGCGCGGCTGCTGCCAAGTAAGTACAACTTACTGTAGAGAGAGAGAGGGGGGGGGGGGGGGGGGGGGATGACTTCAGGGATAAAAAAGAATACAGCATAACAAAGATGGTTGACAATTATCTGTTTCTGACAGGGCACAAGTAGTTGGTTGGCCACCAATTAAGTCATTTAGGAAGAACTCATTGGCTACAACTTCAAGGAATAATGACGAAGTCGATGGAAAACCTGGTCCTGGTGCTCTTTTCGTCAAGGTCAGCATGGACGGTGCTCCTTACTTGAGGAAGGTAGATCTCAGAAGCTGCTCTACCTATCAAGAACTATCTTATGCTCTCGAGAAGATGTTCAGCTGTTTTACATTGGGTGAGATATTCCTTCATGTTCTGCTGCATGGCGATATTTTTGTTTACAGGGTGATATCCAGAAACCTCGTGGTGTAAATCATATAGTTTGGACATGGTTACCACAATTTTATGTGTATTTCAGGTCAATGTGGATCTCATGGAGCTCCTGGGAGGGAAAAGCTGAGTGAAAGTAAATTGAGGGACCTTCTAAATGGATCTGAATATGTGCTTACTTATGAGGATAAAGATGGTGACTGGATGCTTGTTGGGGATGTGCCATGGGAGTAAGTTTTGACTGCATATGGTTCTTTTATGATCAGTTCCTTTATGTGTAGGTGCGGAATGATATTTTGTCCTTTCGGTATTTGTAAGTTCTACCAAAAGAACGATGCAATATGATGTGTGGCTCATGAGATCCTCAAATGGATATATTATGCTTGGCGCATCTGCCAATACTGCTATTGTCTTCTGTGCATATGATATGAGTGATTTGATGATGTGATAATTTTATGGTTTTAATTTGCATATGCATGATTTCAACAATATATTAATTGACAATATTGTGGTTATGAATTTTTCCTGTTACATCCCTGGGAAATGGAAATTCTAACTTGATTGTTAATTGACTGAGAGTTGATATGACTTTGTAAGGTTGTGTTTTCTATTAGAAATAGATGACCGGTGAGATGATCATCTATTTTGCTATCTCGAATTTTAAGTCGTAAATGTTTTTGCTTAGTCTCATTTTACTGAATGGAGTACGTGGCCAGTCTATGAATCAAGGGGAGATAATTATGTATACAACTCTCTTATTATGCTAGACTTATATAGTCTCTTTTTATTTATTTATTTATTTTTTTGTTCCTATAATCTGTCAAGTTTTCTTCTGACTTATTTCTGTGTTGCAATACAAAGTGATAATAGCTGCTGGGTTGAGTAAATTTTTTGTACCCAGATGGTTAAGGAGATCGCCGGTAAAGTGGATGTGGTAGGAAATTGTCTAATGTAGTAATATTTTTCATGGACTAGTTCCATTCACTTGGAAGTTCTTTGGCAAAAATAAGTTAGTTAAATATAGTTTTAGAGCAAATTCCTGAAATCATTCTTTTTCCATTTTCCATGTTCTTTTTGGAACTTGGGTCAAATTGTGAGGCACTTGCAGGCCATCATTTTTTTTTTCTGCTCCCTCTCCCCTGCAGTGATTTTGACCTGTATTGAGACATGTTTGTTTTGCTCTTGGTATATTTTCAGGCTGAATCTAGATGCACATGGACAGTGCATTGTTGCTTTTGTTTAAATGTTTAACTCAGTAATATGTGAGCATTGTGTAACCTTCCGTATCTAATCTCCTTAAATGGACTTCTTAAGAAAATTTAATTTTCCCTTGAAAATCATTTAGACAGAATTCAGTTTATTGCAATATTATCTGCAGATAATACCTTCAAAAAGGTAGTGAAGTTTCATGAGGGAGATGCATTTTATGATGTAAATCAATCTGATGTGCATGACAAACTTGTTCCTCCTCTCACTCTTTGTTTTATCTCATCAGGATGTTTATTGATACATGCAAGAGGCTTAAGATCATGAAGAGCTCTGATGCAATTGGATTAGGTATGTACTCTTTTATGTAATTAAGGAAGTGGCTATCTTAAAGTACATATGAAATGATATTTCCACGGTTGGCACATGGTACCTTTCCCATCCCTGGTTGTTGTACTTTCTGGAAAGTGAAAGTTTGACATTTAGAATGTGCAAAGTCTGAATTCTTTCATTGCTTGAGCGTTCTAGCTCCTGTCCTCGCTTAGTCTTCTTCATTATAGCTAAAATAGCACTGCAAGTTTTATTCATTATAGCTGAAATAGCCTTGCGCTCTGATAGTCTCATTGTCTTAAACTGAAGAAGAATGCAATGCACCCAAGATGCTCTGAAAAGTGATGCTTTGGAATTTGAAGCAGCAAGAGGACTGCTCCAATTGAATGCTAATATTTTCTGTCTAGGAATTTGTTCTTTATGTTAGATGTTTGGGAAAATCACAATGCATAATTGCATATATATTTTGCCTAGAACAAATAGCTGATCGCTGCCCAAAGTGATCTCTAAGATTTTTACGAGTTGTTACGCCATTCTTTTTTAGCAAGTTCAATATTATTGTTATTAATATTATTATTCCGAGAGTTGGAATTCTTACGATTGTCAACCTCATTTTTTGGTCTGGTTCACAGCTCCAAGAGCAATGGAGAAATCCAAGATCAAGACCTAGCGAGGTACTCTGGTTATGTGCCAAATGGAATTCAGTTTTTGGAAGGGTGGAGAGGGGAGAGCATGCGAAAAGCTATTACGTTTGAGGGAATGGGACGGCAGAATGCTTGTGTGATTGGAATGCAACATCTCATTTATGTTTTGATTGCATAGAGAAGTTCTGTGTTTGTGCTTTTTGGAGTGTTGATTGTTTTAAAACTTCTTTTAAGTTGTTAAGAAAAGTCTTGGAGTAAAAAAATCTCTCTATAGGAATTTAGTTTCTTGAAGTGTCGTGTATTTGACAACCAAATGAATCAAAAACAACGCGAATATTGTGTTTTATTATATGATGTTTCTTGGATTGTATTGTGAGCCATCTATGTTGGCTATGCTTACTCGAAACATTGGGGTCTGTGTGCGTTATATCATGATGCTGAAAGCTTCATAAATGCTGGGCAACGTGAATGGTGGATGCATAGCCCAGCAGATAAAAAGCTGCACTACGTGATTAATTTGCAGTGATGACTGGGATTTACTTATTCTTTCGAATTTCAATATTATTCTTATGGATTTAACCAATGTAGTTCTGTTCTAAAGGTATAGCTTGGATGAATAATTATTACTACCATGAGTTTCTTAGCTTAGTGACAATGAAGGCAATTGCTCCCTTATTTCTGCTTCAAAATTTACTTGACTACGAGATATTTTACATGTCCAGTCATCTACAGAAATTTGTTATGGCAAGTGCAAACAAGAAATTTCCTGTTGGAAACTTCCTTGCCTACACCTGTGACTTGGCACATAATAAAAATAGTTGGAAGGATCTTAATAATTTACATGCAAATGTCGTATTTTATTGTAAATATTTTTTTTTACTGTGAAGTAATTCACCATTGGTTTGGTGGATGGGAAACAAGTATTTTCCTGTTGATAAAATTCTAAAGTATTACTAATTCTCCACATATTTCAATTTTCCATTTCTTTGGTTTCGGGATAAAGGAACTATTATTTAAAAAAAAAAAAGAAAGGAAGAAAACTAATTCAAAGCAAACAATAATTCAGTGACAAAATTTAATAATCCTTTCATTCACAAATTTACCGAGATTAAAAAATTTATTAGCTACTCTTAACTTTTACTAATTTGTCCTTTCAGAAAAAACATGTAGATCGACAATAGTTTTATTCAAACAACAATTTACACTCTATACTCCATCCGTTTTATAAATATAATCTTATTTTTCATTTTAGTTTATCTGCAAATATAATCAGCTTTTCTTTTTTAGATTATAATTAATATATAAATCTAATATGTCTTTATTTAATTATTTTTTAGTAGAAAAACAATTTTATTAAATTTTTAATACTTTCTATTTTTATTTACTAAAATATCTCAAATATATGTGAATCATGAGGTAATCTTTTTCTATTCTCGTAATATTTCAAATAAAAGAAACAATTATCTTGGTTTATATGATATATATTAAAAAAACCATATATTTATTAATTAATGATATATTAAAAAAATATTGTCAAAATTTTGTTTTAAAATTAATTTACCGTTCAGAGCATTTCGAGAAGCAAAAAAGCAAATTTGCCGTTGAATCTGTCCTCAAAAGTAACACGGTATTTTACATTAGTTTTATGAGAGGGAATTTAGCGCCTATTCTCTCCGAGTCTTTTATCATATCGGAGTTGCCTTCTTCTCCTTGTTCGCTCCTTGTTCAATCAGGTAAAGCCAATTCAGATAACTTTGAATTTTGCATCACGATCTACTGTAAGCCTGTAATCGTAACATTTAACCTCTTTTACTTCCCTCGCTTTTCGCTTTCGTACTCATAATTGACGTTCTCTTTAATCTCAGCTTAATATGTTTATCCTTCTGCTTGATCAATGATTCTGTGTTTCTTTTATCTTCATTACAAACTGACTTTCATTTAAGATGATTGGAATAAGTAGCAGCTAATTATAGGTCTCTTAATTATTATTAATTAAGTTAAATCAATGATGATTGTCCTTTTAGGGATTTTTCTTTATGTTGTGGGGGTTGTTGCTTGTTAAAAGCAGCAATGGTGCATGTATGTAAAGTAATGATACTTGCAGCTGTTTCCAACTACTGGTTTCGTGATTAATGTGATTGCTGTTCTTGCAAAATAGCATGTATTGAGACATATTGATTCTACTGCACTGATTAAAGAACATCAGCCTCTTGGTTGTTGTGTCCCTTTATACTTTTTGGCCCTGTTTAACTATTTTTGTTTAAAAAAATTGGGCTGTTAGAATACTACTGTATCTGTGTGATTCTTGAACAATTTTGGATGGCTCTAGAAGTCATAAAAAATAGTTGAAGCTTTAAGCGTTGAACCTAATTGGGAGGGATGAGTTGCGAGACTGGGTAAATTGAATTTGGAGCTCAAAAGCAATAGTTTTAGTTGGCAACAATCATACATGTAAGGCATTGCCATTTAAATAGTCTACAAGGTTGAAGGTGACACCAAAAACGAGATGAAAACAAAGAAATATGTATAGTGAAGTATTGATGTGTGATGCTGTTGCCAGGATTTGGATGTCATGACATGATGGGTCTAAATTGTTGTTTGTGCCTGAATGCCTGAACAAAGCCATAGACTCTCAGTAAGCAATACTAGAGAACACTACAGATGGTTGATTTTAATCACTTAGTCTTTCAATCGAGGGGGTTCTGTGGAGTAATTAAGATCTAATAATTTATGCTTGTTGATAATTAAGGTTTAGCATAAAGCCTGTGCATGAATCTAGATATTAAGACAGATAGATAACTTGTTGTAGATTGACAGATACAGATTTGGTTAATCTTGTTCAATATAACAGATAGTCCAGATGAAGATGAAAGATGAAGAATGTGCAGAAGGAAGTAAAATAGATGAAAAGGCATGCCATGATGTCTCCAACCCTGGGTAGACATATAATTAAATGTTGCAGGAGAAGATGATCCTCCAAAATAAACGTGGAAACCAAATAGTCAAGAAATGGGAAGTACCTGGTATTATGAAAGAGAGGAGAATAGTTTAGAGTTTATTTTTGCTGTTTCTTAGGCACATTTACCATAATAGAAATTGTCTCATTTATTTCCCTTCTCTATTTTTTCTGATAAGCAATGTCATTCACGAGGATCACTGCAATTAACTTGTGTCGGGATATTGTTGTATCATTAATCTTATGCATATGTTCTTCTCCTTAGATTCTAGACAAAAAGTATATTATCTCAATGCGATGAGGTCTCATAGTTATTTAAAACAATAGAAAAATGCTCTTGAATGCTAACTTCTATCATATGCTGATCGATATAGGAGTTCAATTTTACTCGGTAAACCTTTGAAGAGGAGGAAAGATGTTGTTTAGAGATCACAGTTACAGCAATATTATGAGGCCATAAGTATGGCAGAGAACCATAGTTCAGCAGATATAGCTGGATAATCTAGAGAGTTAATTGATGAGAGCGATTGCAGAATATGTGGCTTAGGTAGAAGCCAAAGCATTAGGAACAATGTTCAAAATTAATTCCCTAATTGATAGTATTTCAATTTTTAGCTTGAAGAATTCTTCTAGCTAGTATACTTAGATTGGTAGTCTTTCCTATCGAACATTGGCCCAAGAGTGCCCATGGTTACAACTTATTGAATTTCAGCGGACACCGAAATTCAGATTGCATCAACCAAATTTCAACTTTTATTTTGTTAGACTTTGGTTTGTACATGAAAATATTTTTGGGCTAAAATAAAAAATTAGATAGGAATTTAAGTGTGAGTGAGTTCTTGTTTCTCCTTTTCTTATAATCATGAATGCCTAACCACTTATGCTTTACTCGTCAGAAAACAATTTGTTTAGCTTCTTGCATCGCTTACACATATGAGCTTCTTCTTGTTGTCACTTAGAAAGTTGCCTTTTTTCTTTTTGCCTCATTGTTCATCTATATCTTCTAAAACCATGACTCTTCAAGCCTGATGATATCTAAACCTGACCTGCAATTGGACTTCAGATAGAGAGAACATGGCCCTTCAAGGTCTTCTAAATGCCACTTTAAGTGCCTTTTCATATGTATTATTTCTTGTTATTATGTTTTCTCTGTAGGTGTTTGGCTAATATTTTACAGGTGTGAAACGTTTTCTTTTTGTGATGGAGGTTTGAGGTACTTCTTGTGAAGAACTGGTATGTCTTATTGTTGCAGTCTATGTTTAATGTATAAGAAATTGCATTAAGATGTAGCACAAATGTGAACATAAAAGAGGAGACCTTTCTGGTAAAGCTAAAACATTCAGGAGACTTGGAAGAGATGTGTAGTAATTATAACGAATGAAAAATGAAAAGCAAGGGAAGAAAAGATAAAACAAACATCAATGAATATAGAAGGGCTTAGTAATCTTGCAATCTAAGATGACAATTTAAAACAATTTCAATTAAAATTCGTGTAAATATCATCGTATCATCATCCAGTTAATTAAAATCACTGGAGACATGGCAGATCCTTGAGAACTTTACCCTTGATTGCCTGCCCAAAACCCTCAAATATGTGACATCCATGTTGTTAGGGTAAACCTGTCAGTCACAAAGTGCACTGTAAATACATTTTGGTGCTCCAATTGATCATCTTTTTTAGCCTATTCAGGATTTGGGACACTAGCATTGAGAGTTACCATAATTACTTACAATCTGATTTTCATTACATTTAACACTATTTCTTAAAGAAACAAATTAGAATATTATTGTGAATAATACCGTAGGAGTCACAATGAAATTAAATTTTCATATTAGTGTGTCATACTTAGTTTTATATTTGCAAAAACCTTAAATGTGAGGAGTAAAATTATAAAATAATTAAGATGAACCATTATTTGGGAGCTGCAAAGCTATGGCTGAATTATACTTTTTCTGGCTGCGGTCCATCCTTTATACTACTGAAGAATTTAGTTGTTTGCCCATCTAATCTGATATTGATGACACCCGCCTTCATATGCCATGCTATCCTACTACAATTCGATTTTGGGAGTGGAATTGTTGTCAATAAAGTAACTCGCAAATTAGTTAAAATCTTTTTGCAGAGTGTTGCATTTTAATATGGCATCAGAGGGGTTCAAAGTCAAATGTT
This sequence comes from Excoecaria agallocha, assembly GCA_037975025.1. Taxonomy (NCBI): domain Eukaryota; kingdom Viridiplantae; phylum Streptophyta; class Magnoliopsida; order Malpighiales; family Euphorbiaceae; genus Excoecaria; species Excoecaria agallocha. The sequence goes on along the minus strand of CM075807.1, from coordinate 122,095,429 downwards.
TGTTTGCATATATATGTGAACCTTCTCTAAAATATGTCCTCAGTTGTTTGATATCAGTCAGTTGCTCCATCTAGCTTATCAGGTGTTTTGAGGTCTTTGATTCTACCAGCCACAGGTGAGAACGGTATAGTCTTCGCATAACCAATGGTTGTAGCCTCTGTTATCTTTATAGGGCTTGAATTTATATCTGGTAATGGTTACTCAGGTTAAATATTCATGACATTTGATTACGAGAATTAAGGTGAGATGATTAAACGATTATAAATTGTAGTTTACAGTACAGCCATATATTTTCCAGTGGTCAGAAAAATAATCATTAATTACTACTAAAACCCATTATATTTTCCAGTATTTTGCTCAGAAAAACTGCTTAAGAGTTTAACCTGCTGATGAATAGTGCTCATATGTTGCTGAATAGTTTGGGAGATTGCAATTCTAAAGTCAAATTTAATAGTTGGAACTCATTATTATGTTACAACACAGTTTTTTGTTATGATCCTAAAATTTCCTCCACAATTTGTCCGTCATATATGTTTGATGTAACAATTATCTGCACTAGATTACAGTTTGTTTTGAAGTTTGATGTGGGATGTGCTCTTTTCCCATGGCAATACTATTATCCCTGTGATATGTCCTGTGGACTTTTGAAAGTTATGAATGCTGAGGTTGGATTTTTTGCTGCTTGTGATGCTCAAATTAGTGCTATTTAGATCTTGATTAATACAATTAAATATTCTACAAATAAAGTTTTCCTCTCAATGCTTGTGTTCTGGTTACGTTGATCATAATGTTTTTCGGATCTAAACCATGTAAGTTAGATGTCATTTGATGTTGCTACTGTTTAAGAAAGCAAAGCCTCCAAGCGATACCTCCCTTGTCCCCCCACTTGAAAATCTTTTACTTCTTTTACCTTTAAATTAGTGTTGCATTCCAGTTCTCCAATAGAAAAATCACTACCTTTAATGATCCTCTTTTTTGATAAACGGATTGGGAAGACTTGAACATGAGTCTACTGGAACGCCTCCAAGGAGACTTTTTTTTGATAGGACACCAACATTGAGTGGGTTTCAATGTCGATTTTCTGTAAGTTAGACATGATGTTTTTTGATTTGATGAGGAATTGAATTTCACTCGTTAAAGTGGTAGCTTCAAATGGCCAAATATAATATCAGAATCAAGAAATGTGCTGTCTTTGTTCTAGTAGTTAGAAATAACGTCATGAAGAAGGTAGATGCCTTTATGACTTCATGCACTAAATGATCAAGTGACATGTTTAGCCTTGAATGGCTCCAAATGTTTTTCATTATTGAACGCTTGAAATGGAAAAAGAAGACATGCTGGAGCTCTATCACCGTATAAGCTGCCTTCACTTTCCATTTGGTATTAGGAAATATAGGCCCTTAATATGGACCTTTTTGAAATTGCTGGCAACCATATACATCGTTTTCAAGCATCAAATATGGAAGTGCATGATATGACATTTCAACATTGTGCTATTGCGTCCTCCCACTTGTACTTATTTTTCACCAAAAGCTTTGTTTCCTTTGTCTGATCTTGAGATTTGACAGTGAACTTACTTGTGAATTCTGGGATCATCTTGATTGAGAGGTTGAATTCTGATATTGGCTTTTAGAAAAAAAAAAAAAAAGATATGGATAAACGTTATCTAAATTTTTCTTTGAAAAAAAAAAAGAAAGAAAAAGTTCAACGATTAGACTACTTGTTTTTGTTTCATTCATATTGTTCTTGTGCACCATGCTAAGGGAAATTATACTTGTAAGGTGCTTTCTGGTTGCTGCACTATAAGCCCATAAGAACAAAGTTACACTTTAAGGGCTCCATTTTGTGCCTAATATCTGAACAAGGACAGATAATATTCCTTTATAGTACATAGAGATGGCATTCAATGCAATGGATCTTCATGTATGTGTCCTTTACTGCCACATCATCTTTCGGTACACATTTCTTGTTTTTGATATTGTTAACTTTATTGGCTGCAAATCGTGCACACTATAGGGCGTGTTCTTCCTCTAAGACTCCACGCTTTACTGCTAGCTACCACCCCATTTTTCAGTGATTCAATTTAGTTTTTGGTGAACAGAATTGAATGATCTTTAGTAGTTTGATGTTGAAATTTCTCTTGATGTTCCAGCTGGGAAATGTTTCTCATTTAAGCATATTCTGTGGGGCAATTCAAATCCACAATGTTGGGTTCGTGGGGCTGAAAGTAGGAGGCTATCTAATGAGGGCTTAATTGAATTTAGCAAAATTAAGTTAACATTTCCTTGAGAACCAGATACCACCCGCTATGATTTATTGAATGTTAATCCAATGTATTGGGCATGAGCATGTTCATAGTTATTAGAATCGGACCAGATCGATCAGTTGAACTGGTTTAAATGCGAACTGACAGGTCAGCCGATTGGTTCAACCATCAAAAACTGAATTGAATCGAAAAATCAGGTAGAACCGAAAAATCAGAGAACCGGTCAAAATCGGATTTTTTTTGCTAAAAAGTGTAAAAAATTATTTTTTTTGTATATTTTCACCCACCCACCTATATTTATATATATATTCATTATTTATTTATTAGGAAAAATTAGTATTTTAAATTTTAAGTATATCACTTAATAATTTAATATATTTATTATATTTTTGATTCATTGTAATCAAATATATATATATTAAATTTTAATTATTTATTTAGTTGAAAAAATTAGTATTTTAAATTTTAAATATGTCACTTAATAATTTAATATACTTATTATCTATTTGGATCATTGTAATAGTATATTAAATTATTAAGTAATATCTTTAGAATTTTAAATACTAATTTTTCCAAATAAATAAATAATGAAAATTTAAAATATACATACATATATATATATATTAAATTTTTATTATTTATATATATATATTAAATTTTTATTATTTATTTATTTGAAAAATTAGTATTTTAAATTCTAAAAATGTCACTTAATCGTTTAATATACTTATTATCTATTTAAATTTATTATAATTAAATATAATTATACTCATATATGCAAGGTTAATATTTTTTGTATTTACTTCATTAATACTCCATCTAAACATGAAATTATTTTCATGCTATAATTGTATTTTTATGTTTCTAACATATGATATTCAAAAATTCATAATTAATCACTTGTAATAATAAAATTAAAATTATATTTTGTAACTTATTATTAGAATATTTGTAACATATATTTAATATTTGATGAATATTTTTATAATTTTTATACAATAGTATTTAAAAAATTATAATAATTATAATATTTTAAAAATAAAAAATATCCGGTTGAATCCGGTCGAACCACGAATTTTCAACCTTGTCGGTTTTTTATTCGATTCGGTTTTAATAACATTGAGCATGTTGCGTAATGCACACCATCTGATCAGGAAAAAAAAGTTAAAAATAAATATTCTCATATGATCAAACGGTGGGTATCAAGCAGCGCAATCTGAAAAGAAATGAAGTCTGTATCACTAGTATTTAACTATTTATTGTTGCCAGTTTTCTCCATTTTTATGTAACAGCAGCTATTTCAATATAATTGGTTTACAGTATTAAAATCACACTGCTTTTAGGTTACCAGATTAAATAGATAAATAGTTGAGCACTATTATTAACTTTAATAAACCCCAGTGATCCATGCCAAAACGAATAAAACAACCTAAGTTGGTCCATCAAAAGTTATATCTTTAGAAAAAAGAAAATGCCCTTCAATTATTTTGTGCAGTAGGGACCAAATATAATTATTAAGATGAACAGTTCTCTTTAGATTCTAATCAGCTATGTATTGACATCTCTATTATCTTCAATTTATGCTGGCAAAAAAATTTCCCTTGGTATCAAATAGAACAAATCTTAAGATGGTTTAAATTGTTTCTTTTTTTTTTTAAATTCCATGATTATTTCTCATTAGTTTTGCTATTTTTCACTATTTTTTTTTCATTTTGGCGTAGGAGACAGGTTTTATGATCTAAATTTTATAAAATTGAAAATGCATTTATACATTAAATGGGTACATATTCAAATATATACCATAGTGAAATTGAATAAAATATTAGGTTTATGTGTTTGTATAGTTAGTGGGGATTCTAGCAGCTAAAAGTTGATGGCATGTGCCCCAATAATGGCAACCACTCAACTACCAACCGATGGGAAAAATTCATCTTATTTAATTGTTATTAGTTTAGTACAATTATTTATTTGTGAAAAATAATACTCTGATTATCCATGTGACTTTACCTAATTTTTATTATAGCTAGATGGAATCTTAATAGAAGTAATTGCTAATTATGCACCAAAATTTGAGAAATTAAACCTTAATTTAGTTATGTAAATATTAGTACGTAGTTGTCGTTTGTGTCAGTTTATGCATCGTTTTCCGTTTGGACATGTGAGGTTGAGGCCAAGCAATCTGGTCAGCACAATATGATTAGTTTGTGTCGTTATGGTAAGGTTCATAGTCTCTTGTACTCTTTCGGTTTGGGTGAGTCTTTTTGGAATGTCTTATTCTAACCTACAAAGCTAACTTCCTCAAAAAAATAAAAAAATAAAACCCTACAAAGCTAATCCTCTTCAATAAAATAAACAGCATTTTTCTTAAATTGACCTCAAAGTCAACCAAAGGCTCGTTCTAATAGAGATGATTCGGTATTTTAAACAAATCAAATCTTTCAAAAATAGATCAATCGTTAAATAAAAAGCATTATTATTATTATTATTATTATTATTATTATTATTATTATTATTATTATTATTATTATTATTATTATTATTATTTAATATGGTTCATACCCTCCTTCTAATCGGAAAAAAAAAAAGAACTATTATTTAAGGCCTTAAAATTAAGTCCCTAGATAATGTTTAGATTGAATCCTAATCTTAAAACCCTTCAAAAAAATTGTTTGATTATCTCAAATTAAATATTTTTTTTTCATTTTTAATCATTAAAAAATGTTTTAACCAATATTGTCAACCGACGTCTTTATAGCATCTTGCCAAAAATTCATTCATCTAAATTGAAATAATTCAACTGAAATATATAAATAATATAAATTCTAAAAAACCTCCTTTAAAATGGAAAAGTCCTTAATGTTACCCATGTAGTGAAGTTTTAAGTAATTAAGCCAATAAAATATCCAACTGATTTAGCCCTTCTAGTGAAAATTTGTATACACTCAAAAGAAATGGTGAAATTCTTTCTCTTGACATGGAACTTTTACCAACTAAATAATCAAAAAGGAAATTAAAGAAAATTAAAAAAAAATTAGGTTGTTAAACAATGGTTCTACACCCACCCTTTCTTTATTACTGCTAAACAAAATATATACAGATTACAAAAGAGGAAATTATGGAAGCTATATATGTTAAGGCTAATTCTAAGGCTCTAGTTTAGGTAGTTTGCGGAATCAATATAATGTACAAATATTTTCCTAAACAAAACTATTCTCTTTCCCGGAAAGGATGCAAGTCAACACTCCCCCTCAAGTTGGCAGGTAACAATCAGACATGCCCAACTTGACAATAACATCATAAAACTCTTTCTTAGATACAGCTTTTGTAAGAACATCAGCAAGCTGTTGCTCAGATTTCACAAACGGAAAAGAAATCACTTTCTCGTCAAGTTTCTCCTTGATAAAATGTCTGTCCACTTCGATATGCTTCGTCCTATCATGCTGAACCGGATTCTGGGCAATCTTTATTGCTGCTCTATTGTCACAGAACAAATTTACTGGTTTGTCGAACTTCATTCCCAGTTCATTTAGCACACGCATAACCCATAATAACTCACTTACACCATGAGCCATTCCTCTGAATTCAGCTTCTGCACTCGATCTTGCCACCACCTTCTGTTTTTTACTCCTCCATGTGACCAAGTTTCCACCTACGAAGATGAAATAACCAGAAGTTGATCTCCTGGTTGTTATATCTCTAGCCCAATCTGCATCAGTGTACCCGGCAACCTTCAAATCGTTTTTTCCTGAGAAAAATAGTCCATTCCCAGGTGATCCCTTCAAGTACCTTACCACTCGAAATGCAGCATTCATATGTTTATTACTTGGATTATGCATAAATCTACTAAGCACACTCGTCGCATAAGCAATATCAGGCCTTATATGTGATAGGTAGATTAACTTGCCTACTAACCTTTGATACTTCCCTATATCTGTAGGAATTTGACCAGGAAAAATTCTCAACCCGTGATTCATTTCAATGGGAGTATCACAAGGTTTACAAGCCAGCATACCTGTCTCTTCAAGTAGGTCAAGTACATACTTCCGCTGAGATAAAGAAATTCCATCACTTGACCTCAACATTTCAATGCCCAAAAAATACCTGAGCTCTCCCAAGTCTTTCATTTCGAATTCAAAAGCCAGGCTTTCCTTTAGATGCTCTATCTCATCATTATCATTTCCTGTTACAACCATATCATCCACATATACTATCAGGGCAGTAACCTTTTCTCCCTCTCTTTTAACAAATAAAGTGTGATCTGATTCACTCTGTTTGTAACCAAACTTCTTCATGGCAACAGTTAACTTCCCAAACCATGCTCTAGGAGACTGTTTCAAGCCATACAAGGATTTTCTCAATCGACACACCTTGCCTTCCTTTGAACCTTGAAAATTAACACCAAGTGGCACTTCCATGTACACTTCTTCCTCCAAGTCTCCATGCAAAAACGTATTTTTTACATCGAATTGTCTCAAAATCCATCCTTTAATTGCTGCAATAGAAATCAATATTCGAATGGTTCCTAGTTTAGCCACTGGTGCAAATGTTTCTTGGTAGTCAACTCCATACTTCTAAGTGAACCCCTTTGCCACCAGTCTTGCCTTTCGCCTATCTAAACTTCCATCTGCCTTAAGCTTCACTGTATAAATCCATTTACAACCGATTGTCTTCTTCCCTTCTGGCAACTTCATAAACTCCCAAGTTGCATTCTTCTATAGCGCCTTCACTTCTTCCTCCATCGCCTCTTTCCACTTCAAGTCTTGCAATGCCTCCTGTATACTGTTAGGGATCATAATACTGGATAATTCACTCATACTAAGCGCATAATGATCTGACACATGGTTAGGTGAAACATAATTACAGATTGGATATTTGACATTAGACTTAAGACTCGGTTCATATTGTTTACGAGCAATGCCCTTATTTGATCTTTGTGGGTACCGTGTGTTAGGATCTCCATCCTGTATAGAAGAAGAAGTGTCTATAGTTTCAGAGGTAGTAGGAGGACTTACCTGGATCTCGGGCTCCTCTGGTAATGGTGTTAAAGAAGGTGACCTCAAATTTTCTTGTTCTACTTCTCCACCAGGTGCCGTAACTCCTTCCGTTTCATCCCTATCACAAACCTCAAACTCTACAGGACTTAAAAACTCTATCTTCCTATCATTCTCCCCCTGACGAAAAGAAGTATGCGAATAAGAAAAATCAGACTCTCTAAATTTAACATCCAAACTGACATACATTTTCTTAAGGTAAGGTTCATAGCATCTATAATCCTTTTGAGAATCAGAATATCCCACAAACATGCTTTTAGCAGCACGTGGTTCAAGTTTGTTTTGAAGGGGTTTCGGGATATGCACAAAAATAGTACAACCGAAAATACGAGGTTCCAAATTAGAAACATGTGGGATATTAAAAAAAGTATGTAGCTTGGCTTGAGGGGTACTGAAATTTAGAACACTAGATGGAGTCCGATTTATCAAATACACGGCAGATTTCACAGCTTCTCCCCAAAAAAACTTAGGCATATTTGCTCCGAATGAAGATGCCCGAACTACTTCTAAAATCTGTCTATTCTTACGTTCTGCTAACCCATTTTGTTGAGGGGTATAGGTGCATGAGGTATTATGGCAAATACCATTCGTAGTTAAAAAATTTCCTAAATGCCTTTCCATGAATTCCTTTCCATTATCAGTTTGCCATACAAGAATGGGTGCATGATATTGGTTTCGAACCATACTCCAAAAATCACCAAAGGATTTTCCCACCTCACTTTTATTTCGAAGTAAGGTTATCCAAGTCATACGAGTGCATTCATCTACAAAAGTTACAAAATATCTAGCACCTGATAATGAAGGAATTTTTGCAGGGCCCCAAACATCAGAGTGTATAACAGCAAATGGTTTAGTGCTTTTATTCAAACTAGGAAGATAAGTAGCACGATGGCTCTTAGCAAATTCACACACATCACACTGAAAACAGGATTCATTTACACCAATAAATAATTTAGGTTTCAACATTTTTAAATAACCAAATGATAAATGTCCAAGACGTCGATGCCATAAACAAATCCTTTCCCTTTCACCATTCGAACAATCAGTCATATAAACCTCACTTATTTTCTTTCCTCCTTTCTCTGTCACATTCAGATAATAAAGTTTGCCTCTTTTAACACCATAACCAAGAGTCTCTCCGGTCAGAATGTCCTGAAAAATACAATATGAAGTCCAGAAGGTTACAGTGCAATTAAGGGATGAGGTTATTTGACTAACAGATAATAAGTTACAAGAAAGAGAAGGTACGACTAAAACAGATTTTAAGTTCAGATTTTTTGAAAGGACAATAGATCCTTCTCCACTTACAACACATTCGGATCCATTTGCAGTTGACACAGATGAATGAAAAGAGGGAGAAAAGGAGTGAATTTGATCAGAATTACTAACCATGTGATCAGATGCACCTGTGTCTATTATCCAAGTATTTGATCGTAATGAATTAAAGGAAGTATTCTTACCAACACTACCTGCTAGAGCAACATGAGCAGTGGAAAAATCACCATCTCCAGAATCACCTCCACTGAGATTAGATGTGGCAGTTTTCACAATGGGCTTCTTCCTTGATTTCTTTGTAAAGTCCCACCAATCTGGGTACCCAATGACTTCGTAGCAACGTTGTTTCGTATGACCAGTCTCTCCACAATGTTCACACAGCAAATTACTATTTTTTCCACCACTGTTCTTGCGATTTCTGCCAGTGCTAGGTCGAACTTGAAATGCAGCCGGTTCTGCATTCACAGTTGTTCCTCCCATAGTCTTACGCTGTTGATCCTCTCTCCGAACATAGGCATAAGTCTGTTTCAAATCCAGTTTAGGCTCTTTGCGTAAAATCTCACCCTGAACTTGATCAAAATCAAGGTCAAGCCCACTTAGGAAGATATGCACACGTAGCCTTGCCATAGCAGAGTGTAGTGCAACAATGCCATCTACTGTGTCTTCGTTAACTTGAGTACGATGGTCTATTTCTTAAAAAATCTCCATCAGTTCCGAATAATATGTAGGTAGAGGTCTACCATCCTGCTTGATTGAAAAGGACTTATGATTTAATTCAAATAACCTCATTTCATCAGAACTATCATAAAAGGTTTTTGCTACAGCCTCCCAGACATCTTTAGCTGTAGGAAGTCTGATGAAACACTGCATTAGATAAGGTATCATTGAATCAATGAGCTAGCTTTTCACCCTTTGATTTTCAGTTATCCAGGTTGCATACTTTGTATCAGAAGTTGCAGGTTTTGCCTCTGATCCAGATAGGTATCCAGTTTTGTTTCTTGCACCAATTCGCATTTCCATGAGCTGTGACCACAGAGCATAATTTGATTCGTCCAGTATAACATTGGTTGGAAAAGATACATTTTCCTATTGTATAATGATGGATTGTTGATTCAAAAGAGACGGATTTGTGATTTGAGGTGGAACTTCTGAACTCATGATTTCGGGTGGATTTCAAGGTGATTCGTAATTTTCTCTGTTTTTAATGGTGAGCGACTTGCTCTGATACCATGTTAAATAATGGTTCTACACCCACCGTTTCTTTATTACTGCTAAACAAAATATATACAGATTACAAAAGAGGAAATTATGGAAGCTATATATGTTAAGGCTAATTCTAAGGCTCTAGTTTAGATAGTCTGCGGAATCAATATAACGTACAAATATTTTCCTAAACAAAATTATTCTCTTTCCCGGGAAGGATGCAAGTCTATTCTCTTTCCTGGAAAGGATGCAAGTCAACAGTTAGTGAAGGGTCTCCCCTAAGAAAAGCTGAGTTTTGAATTTTGATTGAGAAAGGAGAGAGAGAAAGAATGTGTTGAGATAAATATTCCATAGGAGCCAATATGGATATCTTAATTAAACAAGGCATTTTAGGGAAAGAAAAAAAATGAAAAAGAAAAAAGAAAAAAAAGAAGCTATATTTATGGATATCTTAATTAAACCTTTTCAAGAATTGGCCAATTGACAAAGAAGAATGAATTTCCACAGCAATTGATAAGGTGGGGCTGCCCTACTTTTACTGTAAAATAAGCTTGAAAGTCGTAAACATAAAATAATTAGATGCTTGTTTTTTCCACTATATTTATAGGGTAAATGAGAAAGTAGTTGATATATGGAGGTGTAAGTACCCTAAATTCCCGGGTATTTCAATGATGATTGCACAATCTCTAATCCTCCATAGAATACAAGAGAATTTCAAGGATTTTTATAGTGGTGACTATGACCAAACCACTCCAAGGCAATTCATGCTTATTATTTATCGAAAAAAAAATCATGTTTATTAAAGTATTCTCCTTGATCTAAGCAACTGTTGTATAAAGCCTATAATATTTTGCTTGATTTTGTGCTTCATTTTAATAACATCTTTGTGGATCTATCATATGGTGTGTATCCCAATGTCATGTGCAATGTGATTTTCTTTTGAAGATTATTTTTTACAAGTATTTTAATAAATTTAAACGAGTGGCACTTGTGTGTGTGTATAGATATATATATATAGCGAAAGGCACTTATTTTTGTTGCTATTCAAATTTAATGGGTTTGACATATAAAATCCTTTGAGAAGACCACTACCAGCCAGTGTTTCCGAAGGGAATTAAGGGTTATTTTGTCTTTTTACCGTTATATATTTGATTGCGATGATTGTCCAAATTGCATGCCCTTGTGATCAAAGTCTACATCGGGTGGTTGGGATATGCACAAAGGATTAAAATCAACTGTTTAGGGATGTTTGGTAAGGGGTAATATATTGTAATGCTTTATATAATATAATAAATTAAAAAATGAAATGTAATTATGATTATATTACTATATTTATTTTATAATAGTAATGTAATGTAAATACTAATATATTTTTATATTTAGTTGGAAATGTGAATGAAAAATTGGTTGAAAATCTCAAATATGTGACGTTTATATATTACTTGATCAATGATTATGTTTTGATCATCAATTTTTTTTATCAAATGGCTATGATTAATCTATTTGTCTACTTATAATTGATCCAATTTATTTTGTTATCAAAATTATTTCAAAAATATCCAAAATATAATTTAGGTTGTTTGTAATATTTCAGCCCAAAAAAATTTATTTTGATACATTTCAAAATCCAAAATTAAATTATCGGTCCGAAAGTTAATTTTTTGAATTTATCTAAAAATTAATTTTTCACCTTTAAAAATCCATTTACATTGTTTTCAAGAGATTTCATGTGATCAAAATAATTTTTTAAGATCTATAAAATATTTTATAGCCAGTTAAAATTTTTGTCAACCCTTTACGATTTTAATATTTTTTTTTGACTTTTGGTGATCAAAATGACTTATTTTTCATCTCAAATTATATTGTTAAACATGTTATGAATATTATTTTTGAGTGATGCAATAAAATTTTTACAGATTCTGGTGACTATCATGCAATATTATTTATCCCGATATCACTGTTTATCATCGAAAAGTGCTATTCATACGAGTTATGATTTTAGAGACGTTACAATATCGACAGGAATGATGGTAGCGGTGGTAAAAGCGAAGAGGAGCATCAAAAAGATATAATTTACAGAAAAATCATAAGAAATATAATAAAAAATATTATGAATTAAAGAATACATCTATTGATGTATTAAGAATATTACATATGTAATATTTCACATTATCTATTATATTATATTACAATTCTTTATACCAAATATGAACTTAAACTTTTTTCTTTAAGGATATGAAGAAAGGAGAGAGAAGAGACTAATAATATGGTACGTGCATATTTGTACTGTTTGATTGACGATACATACAATCAGACAATTTATATATATATAAATTAATGCTATTATATCTACAAAAATAAAAATTCAAATCTAAAACTTGTCCCTTAAATTAAGCTAGGGATGCTCTCTCCTAATTCTAAATCTTAGTCCTAGATAATTAGTCCCATAAATTTCCTCTTGTATATACAAAAAAGGTGACAGTATTCAATTCCTTCTAAAGGGACAATATTCAATTCCTTCTAAAGCCAAAGGAAGGTGGGAAAGGATGGTCCTAGAAGATATGTTCAGCTTCATATATTTAAATAAATAAATAAATAATCTTACTCAGATTTTTCTTCATTTTGAGTATGGTCAAAGGCAGGATCATGTTCATCTTTTTATATGCATAGATATCGGCCAATGAGCGGAAACCACGTCATATATAGTTGAAAGCTTGAAATATAATTTATTTTGATAATTAGCAAATATAAACCTTTGATTTAATAATATACTTGATGGATTTTATTATTATTTTTTTTATATGGATAACATTCCAGCTTGTCGAACTCTTAAATTATTTTAAAATATAAAATATTTGGCAAATTTTCGAGAAGAACACCCCGATTCAAATCAATAGAGATAGAAAGCAATTCTAAATAGAAAATAATTATTTGGCATGTTAATAAGTTAGAATGGATATTAGCTTTCCCCATTAATAGTTGGGGTCTCCAAAGTTATAGAATATACAAAGTCTCATAGATTGTGTTTGCTATATTCCATTGTGATACTTCCTCCTTTTAAAAGATAATTTTTTATTTTTTACGAAAATTAAAAAATAATTAAAATATTTCAATTTAATAAAACAATTAGTCATTGATAAAAAATATTCTTTTATATTTTTAAAAATTTCATTTAATTTTAGTTAAAAATAGTGAGCGATAAGAAAAATAAATATTTAATAAATTGCATAATAAATAGGGGTATACATATAAATCTATCCATTAAATTTCGAAAAGGATATTCGAAATGGGACAAACTAAAATAGAAAAAAAAATAATTTTTAAAATGGGACGCAAAGAGTATTATTTATAAAAAAAAACTTTAATGATTAATTGCCATCGTGTGTTAGACCAATGAATTGAAAACTTATTTTTCTTAATCATGTCTTCTAAAAATTCAACACGGCCTTACTTATTATAACTACACATTATTGTACAAAAACGTCCCACATGTAATTAACAACAAATATTACTAATTCGTTTTATAAGCAAAATATTAATTGTGTTTTTATGCTGTTGGGATTCGTTGCTATACAATATAGTGGAATGATGTGCTTTCTTTTTCTTTTTCTTATTTCTTTTTTAATGATGTGTTAATATAATTAATGGTATTTTTACATGCAAAGAAATCGGAAAATTTTTCGGAGGAAATTGCTAAACTAATAATGATGGCACGTGACGTGTGGATTAATTTCAATGTTTGTTAATTGTTTAATTTTTAATTTAAAAAAAATCAATAAACATATATGCATGAAACAATTGCTTTTATTTTTCCATATCGGTAATTAACTTTCATGGAAAAAATAATACTCTTTTCGTAACAAATTGATAGAAATAAGTTACACTTTCTCCGTTTCAAAATACTTAAAATTAAAGGATAATACATAATATTTAAAAATAGTAATTATTTCGTAACTAAAATATCTTATTATCTTTTATATTAACTATACAATGTAATTAATATAGGTTGAAAATTACTTTTATAAAGGCAATATAAATAAGAGTATATTTGGTAAAAATTAATTAATTTGTCTTGATTATATCAAAATATTATGTATTATAAAATAAAAATTTATTTTCTTAAATGATATGTATTTTGAAACAGATAGAGTATTATTTTATAAAAATTAATTATATTTTTTTAATACTCGTAAAATAAAAAAATCTGCATATCCATATGGAATGGAGGAAATATTATTCCAAAAAATATTAATTATAATTTTTAATCCTTAATTACATCTTTAATCTTGTAAAATATAAAATGTGCGAGGGAGGGAAAAATTCACGTTGCACATTCTCATCAAATGATGTATAGGTGAGAGTAGTCAATTTCTAATTTCATAATTAATCAATTTATTATTTTTTTATTTAAATTATATCATTTAACTTTTATGTAATTAAAATTAATTTTTTATTTTATTAAATATAATAGTACATAACAGATAAAGGTAGATACATAAATTTAATTGAAAATTTAGAAAAATAATTAAAATAGAATAAAAAAATAGAAAAAGTGGCCATTTTAAGTGAATTAGATTAGAAGTAGTAAAATTTGCTATGACTTTTGATAACAACTGTGCTTAAGCTTTTCATTAGTAAAAAGATTTTAATTAATTTTAAAATAAGTTTTTTTAAAATTATATGTAAAAGTATATATGTAAAGTATAAACATTACTCCATAAGTTTTTAGAATATATGAAAAGCACCAAAAATGGATGCAATTAATGAAAAATATTTTTTATTTTTTTGGTAAAAATAAATAATAGTAATATACTGCCAACTATTAGATTTTAAATGAAAAGTTCAATTTATTTATTATTTTTTTAAAAAAATCAAATCAATTTTTATATATATATATTAAAAAAAAAGATGCATCACATTTAAAAATAAATAACTTTTCGTTAGAAAATGTTATAATTTTCAAAACTAAAAAAGGAGAAACCTGCATAACACCTTTTGAACACCAAAATCTCAAATTTTGTTCGTCTATTCCCGTATCTTGAATTTTTTAAATAAAATTATTTACTAGCTCGGTTTCAAAATAATAAAAACACTTATTTTCATACAGTTTAAGAAAAATTAAATTTTATTATTATAAAAAATAATTATATATATAATTTATCATTTGTACCTTTATTTATATAATGTGTAATTCTATATTTTCAATATTAGTACCTTTAAATCATTTTAATGAGTGGAAGTAAAATTTAATTTTGAGTTTTTGATAATAATGCCTAGTATTAATGAAAATGGTTAATCATCCGATGAAAAAAAAAATTATAGTGGTAAAAGTAATTCAAACTTTTACGGAGCCAAAGTTCAATGAGTTTTAAAATTTCTTATGGCCAGCCAAAATTATTTAAGTTTACTTAGAAATTGGATATGAAATGAATAATTGAATGCAATTTCATTGAATAACGAGCAACTAAATAAGAGTATTATAGGTAATAATAAATTAATAATAAGATAAAAATAATGAGTATTTTGTATTTTGAGACGGACTAAAAATAAAACGTTATTATTATTTAAAAACGGACGAAGTATATATATAAAAAAAAAGCATTTTATTCTATTCTATTGAATTAAGATGCTTGGTACTTTTTAAAATTAAAAATCATTGCCTTGGCCAAGGATAAATTAAAATTGCGAGATCATGGATTAAAGTATTTTTCAACCGTTCAATTTGCGGAGGAGTATTGTATTGTCTCAAAATGTAATTTTCAACCCGTCCAATTTGCAGAAAAGTGTTGCAGAAGTATTATTATATAAATTTTGAAGGTAGAAATCGTATCTTAAAATTTGGTAAAAAATGCAATTCAATACGTAAAATTTAATTTGTTATAATATTACCATCTAATGTTTTAAAATTTGATCAATTTGATTTCTTGAATGCGACACGCATTTAATTTTTAAGCGATATTTATTCAATATTTGAGTATCAGCCGTTATTTTACCGGTTAAATTGATTAAATTTTAAAATATTAAGAATGATATTGTACAAAATTAAATTTCAAGGATTAAATTGTATTTTTTACTAAATTTTAAGATTCAATTTGCAGCTTTATTTTTATCTAAGATGTCTTAAATCAAGAAAAGTTTAGACAATATAAAAATATATTTTACATTAATTTATATTTAGAATAAAATTATCAATATTGTATTTTATTTTATATAAAATTGTTCTGGTATAAATATTTACTATTATTAATAATATATGAGGCAAAAGTGCAAGATTTGTATGAACAGAGTAAGTGTGATTCCTGGAATCCAACTGAAGGAAAATAAAAGTGCATAGGAATAGGTTTAGAATAGAATTAGTAAAAAAGAAATTGATTGAGATCCTCTCTTTTTCATCATGGACCTGACAGACACTGCATTTTGAATAGTCCACTTTCTCATTCCCTAGGGATTGCTGTGCCTAAAATTATTTCTCTTTTTCTACATTTATTTCTTGGTCAACTTCTGTCATAAACTGAATAAATAACTGTCTATATCTTTCTATTTAATATAAATAAATAAATTACTCATGTTTTCTTCATTTATATGCTAGTTTTACTTCTTTTTAGTTCAATATTTGATTCAAATTTACGGTACTAATTAATTTAAAATTTAGCTCTATCGAATTTATAATTGATACGTTTGATGTATAAGGTAAAAAATGAATCTAAAATCTTATTTCAGAAAATTTAAATTTGTTACCACTTATACCAATAAATGTTAATTAAGTATTTTTATATAAGTTAAAATAATAATATATTAATACATATGATTAATTATTATTTATCCACAAATTTTTCAAACTTATTTTTCATTCAAAGTGATATTATGTAATTGGATTAAATCATGAATAAGTGTTCTCTTATAAGTTTGGAGTTAGGTTTAGGGTTGCATGTGAAGCCAAATCTTGAAGATATTTCTCGTTAATTGAAGCAAACAAAATGTATAGTCATAGTCATATTATTCAAACAAACACCATTTACTGTCTATCTCAGTGGGATGGACTGCTGTGCTGTGTTTTATTAATCTGACTCATCCTTCTTAATTTTATGCAATATGTTAATGCAAATCTACAAAACACTTCACCCCATAGGTAGCGGTAAACCGATTATCGTTAACAAAATTCAGATTATGCTCGTTTGTCCCATTTTAAAAGATAAATTTTTATTTTTAGCAAAAATTAAAATAAAGTAAGTCTCCATCTCTCTCTGCGTACTGGAATGAAGTAAAATAGATAACGAAGATGGTAATAATTATATTATCTCACCTCCATGGGAGGTCGGTGAACCATAACGTGAGAACAACTGAATAAGACAGTGCCTTATTAGAGAAAAATAGTAAGAAAATAAAAAGCATCAAGTTGACTTGTTACTGTGGGTAATAACTTACAGTTGCCGGTAACCACCCAGCCTTTGCTTTAATTATAAAAAAAAAATAAAAACTGCATACTTACCCTTTTTTTTTTTTAAAGATGGCAGTGGATATATACAATACGAGTCCCATTCCTTCAGAAGAGAGAGAGGCTTTAAAATTTTGGAAGGTACGGTGAGAGCTTTTCAACTCGGTAATGTTTTGGTTGGTAACGAAAGAGAGAGAGATAGAAACAACGACAAAAAAACAAGAAACAAAACCATCTCTCCGTCTCCATTTCTTTTGTTTTTCTTCCTTAATTCATCAGTTCTTCATGCCCATTCCTTCTGATTCTAATCAATTCCTTCTACAAACCATCAATTAGAGTACAATATCTGAGTCTTTCAGCTAATTCTTCTTTTCATTAAACAATGGTGACTGGTTGGAGAAGAGCTTTTTGCACTTCCATTCCTAAGGACAGGGAAACCCCGGTTTTCACCGACGATCACCTTCAACATTGCACTAACAATCCTGCTACCGCCGCCGGAAGCAGCAGCCGTAGCCCAAGAATCAGTTCAAAGTTTGGATTTTTTTCAAATCCATCGACACCCCGTTTGCAATCTCAACCAGTATCTAGCCCAAGTCTCCGGTGCCGGACCACCACCACTGCAGCAACAACCCCGACAGCATCTGTACCCAATAGCCCAAAACTCCAATGCAAAACCTCAACTCCAAAAAAATCAATCAGTCCAAGATTGTTCAACTTATCCAATCCTTCTTCTCCTAAATCCCCTTCTACCTTCTCCTTCCTCAAAGCCACTTTCTGCCTCTCTAAAGTAAGTCTCTCTCTCTCTCTCTCTCTGTGTGTCTACTGGAATAAAATAAAAATTTTGGATTTTTCTTGATACCCAATTGCTCATTTTTCTACTTGTTTCGCTTTTTCAGAGTAGATGTGGAGTTTGCTTACAGAGCGTGAAAAGCGGGCAAGGAACAGCGATTTTCACTGCGGAATGCAGCCATGTGTTCCATTTCCCTTGCGTAGCTTCTCGGGTGAAGAAGAATCAGCAGCACCAACTTATCTGCCCTGTCTGCAACGCCGCCTGGAAAGAACTGCCTCTGCTCTCTATCAATACTAAACAAGATCAAAACCTTAAAGAAACTTCCAAATCCAAGAACTTGAGAGTCTACAATGATGATGAGCCTCTTCTGTCTCCTTCTCCCGGTTCTCTCTTCAATCCTATTCCTGAATTGGAAGAAAACGACGTCGAATCAGACGAAAACGACAACGCTTCTCAGGAGTTTCAAGGCTTCTTTGTTAATCCTACTCCGCTCAAAGTTAATAATCCTCGAGTTGTGGTAAATGCTAAAAATGTGGAGGTTAGTCTGCTGCCGGATTGTGCGGTTGTGACGGTTGGAAGGAGTTACCAGACGCATGTTGTGGTTCTTAAAGTGAGAGCGCCACCGTCTATGGTGGCGCGTCGGCTTCCTGTTGATTTAGTAGCCGTGCTGGACGTGAGTGAGAGGATGTGCAGGGCTAAGTTGCAAATGATGAAACGCATGATGCGACTGCTGGTATCTTCACTGAATTCCACGGATCGGTTGTCCATTGTGGTGTTTTCTGCCGCGTCTAAGCGGTTGTTGCCGTTAAAGCGGATGACGGCTGACGGGCGGAGATCGGCTCGTCGGATTGTGGACGCGCTAGGGAGTACTGGTCAGGGAATGAGTGCAAGCGACGCGCTGAAAAAGGCCGCGAAAGTGATTGAAGATCGGCGAGTGAAGAATCCCGTTGCTAGCATCATCATTCTATCCAACGGTCAGGATGATAGGTCCCGTACGAACTCCTTCACTGAAAAGAGTAAATCGTCCGTGGTGTCATCCACGCGCTATTCTCACTTGGAAATCCCTGTGCACTCCTTAGACTTCAGCGCGTTGAAGCACCCGCAGCCTGAGGATGCCGTGGCTAAGTACGTGGGGGGGTTATTAAGCGTTGCAGTTCAAGACCTTAAGCTTCAACTCGGGTTGGTTTCCGGTTCAACCCCAGCTGAAATAGCAGCAGTTTATTCGCTATCCGGTAGGACCAGTAGTTTCGGACCGGATTCGATCCGGCTTGGGGATTTGCACGCCGAGGAAGAGAAGGAATTGCTCGTGGAATTGAAAGTACCGGCTTCTTCCATTGGGTTCCACCCCGCGTTGACCGTACAGTCATCATTTAAAGACCCGTCGACGCAGCAGCCAATATTATGCAACGAGCAAGCTTTGTTGATACCTCGCCCACAAGCAGTTCGATCATCTGTCCCCAATATCCAACGGCTGAGAGACCTCCACATCACCACGAGAGCAGTAGCTGAATCTCGGCGATTAATGGAACACAACGATTTCTCGGGAGCTTATTATTTGTTATCCTCGGCTCGAGCCTTATTGACGCAGTCGAGTAGTGAGCACTTTCGCTGCTGGGAGGCGGAGCTCGGCGAGCTGCACCGGCGTAGGCAGCTTATGATGCAGAGCAAGAGGCAAAGGAGCAGTCAACAATTGGAGGAGAAGCTGGAGCCAGTTACGCCGATATCGGCTTGGCGAGCCGCGGAGAGATTGGCTAAAGTAGCGATTATGAGGAAGCATATGAACAGGGTCAGCGATTTGCACGGCTTTGAAAATGCCAGATTTTG
The DNA here is from genome assembly GCA_037975025.1 of Excoecaria agallocha. Lineage (NCBI taxonomy): Eukaryota > Viridiplantae > Streptophyta > Magnoliopsida > Malpighiales > Euphorbiaceae > Excoecaria > Excoecaria agallocha. The sequence goes on along the minus strand of CM075807.1, from coordinate 122,075,585 downwards.
ATAATATTCTCCCTCTCTTTTTTTTTTTTTTTTTTTTCAATTTTGTAATTGTAATACACAGAAATATAAAATTCTATAAAAATAAAAATTCTTAGAGGAAAATGATTGAGTGGACCGAGGCCCACAGTAGGGACAAGCAGTACTGCACGGCTAGGCATTTTCTGCAGAGAAAAGAACAAAATAGTGAGATGAACATGAATTAAGGTGGTAAAAGCACATACCCTGCTTTGTCTCTGTTACCCGAATTTAATTTATTATAAAAAAAATCAAAATTTAAAATTTCACTTAATATGGCTGGTAATGAGCATACTTCAAGAATATTATTGTGCGATTAAATCATTAATAATTTTTTTTTTAATTTAGGTACCAATTTGTTTTAAGTGTAACTTTGAAGTGCATAAAATTAGGCAATTGCACTTGTTAGTGGTATGGAGAGAGTGTTTTAGATGAAAAATTTTAACCACAATTATTATTTTAATGGGGAAAAATATATACATAAATAAAGAAAAAAAAAACAAGTCCAAGCAATAATTTGGTAATAGTTGTAACATAATAATTATTAATGTATTGAACAATGTAGATAAGGCAAGAAAGATTCAATTTAGGGGATTAGGTGTTGAAATTATATATGCCTGAACATGATTGATTTTGACCTTTTTCCTGTGCTTCTCATGTGTAAACCACTACTCAAAAGATTTGGCACATTACACCCAAATCAATTGGTCAATTTATCTAATTAATGTGAAACATATTCTATCAACTTAGAGAGAGAAATGCAACCCACTCAACATAAATTTTGGATACACAAGTGATAAAGATTCACCCACTATCCCATAAAGAATATAATTAATTAAAAAAAAAGTTGCATAAAGAAAATTTGGAGCGAGCAAATATAGAGAAGATTCATGCATATTGATTTGGATTTGGTAGAGAAATCTGATATACTTATTAAGGCATTTTGGTCTCCATAGTGCGTGGACATAATCATATTACTCCTCTAATCCTTTTTTAAATGAATAAATATAATTAAGGATATGCACCAAAAAGAAGCATCAAGAGTTTAAAAATTTAACCATTATAACTTGCTTAGCTGTCTAATGGATATTTACTAATTATTTCATGATTCCTTCGACTCAACGTTCTTTTTTAAATTCACTAAATCAACTCACATTCTTGTATGTCACATCTCATTCACTTGTAATGCAAAATTAAAGGTTAATCACATTTGTGAAAATTGCACGTTCTATGAATATGTATCCCCTTTGGTTTTTCTTATATACCAACTAAATAAATCAATATTTGTTTTTTGGGTTGATTTTCATTCGTATTCATCTGATATGGACAAAAATAATAAATCGATAACAATAAAAAAATTTTATACTACAAAATAATTTAATTTCGAAAAGACATTCTTAAAAGTTATTTTAAACGAAACCAACCATATAAATTATTAAAAAGCACTATTTAATTTATGCTAAACCTTCAGTCCGGTACATAAACTCACACATAGACTAATACGTCATTAAATTACGCAATTACGTATTTTGATGGCATATAACGTGCCGACTGAATTGAGATGTGTCCTATTTTTTTTTTTTTACTTGCTAGCAACAACAACAAATGATGAGTATCTCAACATCCCTAAGCACCCGCTGGACCATAAATAATGAAAATACACTTAAATTCATCACTAAGCACATGCTAACAACCATCACAACCGTATTATACTATCAACTCCCAATGCATTCCATGCCTTCTGGGAATTCTGTGTAAAATTTTTTACACAAAAGAAGGCTTTTGAAGAAGATAAAAAAGGGATCTTTAGTCACTTTTAGGTTAATTGATTTCTTAACTTTTTATGAGTTTGTTGAAGGGCTCTTTGGTTCTCCTGCCACATGATGCGACGGCGTTTTCTACCCGTTGATTTAGTTCGTTGAAAAACTTAAACCTGCCTTCTTTGGGTTTTCAATATGCAATCTTGTTTTAGTTCTTATTGTGCAATGAATAAAAATTACACTTCTCAACAGAATTAAAAGCAAATTAATGTTATAATTTAAAACTCCCAAATAAATAATATTAATGTGCAATATTTTGGTTTGAATTTATATTTTCATAAACAAGAATTGATATCATATTAAATAATAAAGAACCAAGAAAATGTTGAAATGCAAAAGTAAAACTGCAAATGTAAAACAATAGATTAGACAAAATTGCTCTCATTTTTATACCAGGAGAGAGTAGATAATAACAACAACAACAATAATGAATGGTGCAAATAGTAATAGAATCATAATAAGCACAGAGCAAAGTAAATATTTGAAAACCAAACCCCAATAAAGTTGTTATTTCACCTGCAATCTTATGCATGTTTCGCCATCATGTACGACCATCCATGCAATTGTACACAAATCACCCTTTCAACAGAACTGAGATTCATAAATTTCTGGGCATATGAAAAATGAATGTTTAAAACCTTTTCACAAAATAAAAAACCACTTTTTAGAAAGAGTATCACTGTATGCTTTTTGCCATGACAACTGTTGTCTCTAATTAATGCTATCCTTTCACTGTACATGCAATTATATACCCTCGGTTCTATTCTTTTCACTCTTCAATCTTTAGAAAATGGCAAAGTTAACATCGCTGCTTATAATTTTTTAAATTTAAACGTCAAATCTGATAACGGTATTTGATAACATCACTTAATCATATCAAATACAAATACGATCTAATAAAAAACACTATACAAAGAAAGCTTTGGCTGGCCAGATAATGAAAAATCATTGAAGAATATGTTCAAGGAACTTTAATAAATCAGAAATAAACACATTAGAAAGAGGTTTCAGATCTCAACATAACCTTTACGATTGGCAGCAGAGCAAGCTTGGAGAGGCAGAAAACTACAGATCCTTCGTCTCTGCGGACCTGCTCACGGACTCATAAGGATTTGCCCCAATTTTAAAAAGTGAAAAACACCATATAATGAGAGAAGGACCTTAGCTTTGGCTCCCGCTTGCAAAACTGACATTCTATGGCATACTGGAATTAGATTTTTCCATTCCCAACACAATGTAAAAAAGAATGTCTATATACAACAAATGCATAGAGAGAGTACACAGAAGGCCAGCTCTGCCAATCCTTGGCTTCAGAACGCACCTCCACCAGTTTCTACACAACTTCATACATTAAAAAAAGAGAGAGAGAGAGTTTGATACAACCCAATTTACATGTGAGACAACACGTCAGAAATATAGCTGCCTACACTGTGTTGCATCGATATCAGTGGGGCAGTAAGGGCACTTGAAAGTTTTGGAGCCGTTCTTTGACATCTTATTAATGGATTGCTTGCACAGAACATGACCACAAGACATCAACATTGGTGGGTTCTCGTCAGTAGATTGCTCCTTAGAAACTGGACAAACAAATATGGAATGGAACTGAAACTCCTTATCCAGCTCCACTGGCACTGGCAACTGCTTCATTGACTGCCATTCTTGTTTCTTCCCCGACATCACTGTCATAAACTTCAAAAGTGGTGGTAAACCTTGGAAACCGGCTGCTATCGTTACGCTCAATGGGCTCTCATAAGACTGCCCAAGAAGATTACAGAACTGCCTGGCTAGCTCCTCAGCCACCATGTCCCAATTAGTGGGCGACAGTAAATCATAATATGGGGATTGCTCAAGCTTTCCAGCCCACAGGAGACAACCTGTGAGCTTCTGGATTTCACTCAAATTATTGGAAGCAAAAGGAGCAATATGAGTTCTGATGTAGGAGAGAGCTTCGCTTCTACTTCCGCTTTGCAATATTTCCACAAACTGCAAGCGATGAAGTTTCAGCTGAAGGTCCGAACCATGTTCTTTAAGCTTGTCAGAGTTAGTGGCCACCCACTTTAATGCAAGCTCCAAGTTCCGATCCTTTATTGCTTCTACTATCAAATACATTTCAGAGAAAAGGGATCTCATATCAGCAGTAGATTCGAGTTCCCCAGCTTCTTTTATGAAGCAGTCACCAATGCTAAATAGGCCCCACCGGTAGAAATGGTTGGCAATTATCTCATTGACAATGTGAGTATCAAATTCAATATTTCTGTAAGCCTTGGATATGTCTGGGTTAAATGATTTTTCAAGCTGCTTTGGGTATTTGCTCAGGCCTATATTCAAATCCTTCTGTGTGCCTTCAAGTTGACTGAGAGGACAGATTTCTTGCAGCTTTTTGTTCAGTTCACTCAGAACTGATCCATGATTAAATTCAGGGCCAGAATGTTCAGAGAGTATTGTCTCCAATGCCTTTTCAATTTCTTGCTTGATTTGGTCAATCACTTCTTGAGCTTTAGAACTAGACAGTTTTTGTTTCTTTGAAACACGATCAAATACATCCTTAGTGGGATTCAGATCCATCCTGGCTTTACAAATAACTATGCCAATAGTCTGTCAAACCACCTGCATAAAGTACACAAGAGAACTTTCACCAATCGGCTCCACAGCCATGAAAGCATTCCAAGACACAAGATTGAACTCATTGAATATCTATGAAAATCTAACTCATGCAATGAGTTAAAAATTTGTTGGGGAGAGTCTTCAAGTTCAATTTCTCAAAATTATAGCATGTATTAACGAAAAAGGAAAAAGACCTTGCATGTAATGCAAATCAAGTGGAAACTTGCATGTAATGCATTACTGCTGTGGAAGTTTTCCAGATAGAACTAGGAAAAGGTTAGGTCTCCACCCATATCAAACCTTACATTAGGCTACTAACCTCCAAGATCTCTACTAAACATAGAAAGCCACAAAATAATTGGTTTTTAATTCAGACAGTAGAATGATTACTTTAAGTGTAAAAATAAAGCCCAATCCAGATCTAGTACCTGCCACGGAACTGACGAGGCACAGTCGGACAAAAATAAAAATATAAGGAACGAATGGTCTGCAAGTACCACAAAAATATAAGCATAGAATGGGATTGTCCAGTATCAAAAGCCAGCCATTCTGGTTAATTTCCCCCACTTATAAAATACAAAACAGAAAGGGTGGAATGCAACTAGTAAAGCAGACCCTGGATCAAAAGCAATGTATTTCACATTGAAAAAGAATAATCCAAGTGTATGTTTGTCGAAGGATTCAGCAATTTACCATTTGATAAGCAATGTTCGTAATTTCAAAACTAACTATTAAGGATGAAAGTACAAACTCATATATTACATTTTCCTTCATATATGGCATAATAAGCAACAAGAAGTACCCTCCCAACATCACAAAACACAATTTTAGCGTAATAAAGGCAGCCTTGCTCATAGAATACAAACAGGTCAACAATCTCAACTGAATAATAATCCAGCTACAACTTATACCATCTAAAGATGATCAAAAAAGTTATGATCAGCACTAACACTCAAACATGCTTCATCAAAGTTCCAATTTCAATCATACTGCTTAACCTTCAAACACTAGAATCAGAGAGTTTTTCTAGGAATTTAATTTTGCTATCATTTGATAGATTATTAATAGAAATATGTAGTATAAATATTGAGTAAATTAGAACATCAAAAAATGAATACATAACTGCTTCACCTCACTTGTGAATTGACGATGACACTACAGACATGAAAACTAACTCATCAATGAAGTTAAATTTTTTTCCCTTTCAAACATTTCAAAAACCGATAATTTTTTCATGCAACATCAATCTTTCATACATGAAAATTTTACTTGAATTTAGAAGTTCCTACGTCTGCGTGCAAAGTTATAAACATCTTTAGTTGCCTAGTTTTCAAGCATGAACAAACAAGAAGAAATAGTAAAACAATCAGCATTGCATCTGGGTGCACAAAATTACCCAAAAGGCAAATGACATCATAAATATCTTTACGTGTGCACACTCATCTGATAACAGGAAGAGTCAGGATTGAGGCCCCCACACACTAAGGCTCAGTAAATCTGGGCTACTGAACATGATGGCCAGCTATGGCTCTGACAAGAACCATCTGCAGTTCAATATGCACGAGGCATAGGTGGGCACATAACCACCACAATTACACGTGCTCCTAACTTATAGGCTCACTCCCAAAGGCATGCACCCAGTACTTGCCCCATATTAGGTAACCACCATCACTAACACCATTAAACAAAAAATTAAGAAACAAAAAAAACCTGCAAATCAAGGTAATTTTCTCCCTCAAATTCTCACCATATTCACTTCACCTTTACCATCACACATTTGGAACATATGGCGACTTAACTACTGGATTAGTTATGATGACAGCCACCAACAGCCCCTGTTCCAACTTTTATAAATTCCAGGAATTCCTGTAGTGCACAACACAAGCATCAATATGCATTTCCTTAAACATAAAGACAACGGTGGAATCTGTCCTTGAAGCATTTCATAATAATAATCAAAACAAGAACCAGAATAATTTAATATATGTTCACAAATATTCACTTAAATTAAGGCACCATAGCAAGCACACAAACATTGTTCCCATATAATTTCCATGTATATTAAAAATCCAGTTTCATTCTCTTTACTCCTAAAAAAATAATTCTATTAAGCTCCTTCACCATCAACAATACCTTGAAAAATATACAACACTTCTCACCCAAATTCAATCAAAAGAAATTTACAACTAGCATATTTCCAAAGTTCTAAATAATCCATAGGCTGCTCCACCATAAGTATGTTTTGTGTAAATCCTATTGTCAGCAAATTATCTTCATTCTTCTGCTCAAAAAAAAATCTCATAAAGAGTAAATCACAGCACAGGAATCTGAAATAGTTGAATTCACAAATTCTTTCTTTCTTTTTTTTTTTTTTTTTTGCTTGTCAACCATAATCCTTTGTTCAATGGAATAATTTAGTATCTTAGACACCAACTGATCAAAAACTTCTCAAAAGAAAATTCAAGATGTAGCTAATATTTAGAGAGCCAAATAGCAAGTAAATGTTGGGAGACAAATGATAGAACAGAGAAATCTGAAAGAATTACATCATACAAATTCTGTAAGTTCTTCCCAACCTTATTTCCACTGCATAATTTAGTGCCTTGATACCAAACCAACTCCACAGAAACTAATGTCAAAACAAACTTTAAGTGGATAAAAAGCATCTAGTACAAGCATGTTGACATGAATAGGCTGTGAAAGACTTCTGATTTGCACCAACAACCAAAAATAGTAACAGGAATCTAATACGCAAAATAAACATGTCAGAAGCAAACATACAAGTGCAGAAAGCATTCTTTACATAGTTGTCTATCAAGTTGATTCTCAACAATGAAGTTCTGGTTTATATAATCTAAGCCTGGTACTGAAACAGTTTAACAAAATAACATTCTACTGTTTCTGAGTAATTTCCAGGACAGAGAGTTCCTAGAAAATAACTGGTATTGTCTAAATTGGAGCTTAGCTTCCACAAAGTATCAATATTATTAGATTAGCATCACTAACTACTTCAATCTAACTACAAAAATAGCTAGCACAAGCATTTAATTATCAGAATGCAACAAAAATGGCAATGCATTATAACAACTTAAATCAACCCCTATATCCACGTTCTATTCATAACAAAAAAAAGATACATCCAACAAGATGCTTTTTTTTCCGTAAAAGAAAATAACAAAGCTAGGTAACCAAGGAAAGAAAATCATAAATTCATCAGATTCGCAGAACATTGCAAGCCAATTAAAGAACCAACTTATCAACAAGGCAAAAACTAAAGTAAAAAAAAGTAGTAAGCCATACACAAGTGGAAAATCAAAATACTGTTTCTAACTATAAAAATTACATATAAAACAAATCATCCAAAAATTGAAATGAATCAATAAATAGAAAAAAACAAAAAAAAATCAAGTAAATAAGAAAAAAAAAGATGAAATTGATCTAAGATTTAGAGAAATCCAGGCCATATGAACAAAACATATGAAGAAAAAGACCGAGATATTACAAGGTTACCAGAGACAGGAAATTTGAGAGAAAGCTTGGTGGGAAGAAATCGCCGATCTCCGGAGAAGGAAGGAGGAAGAAGACGTGGAGAAGATTCGGATTATATAATTGCTAAAATAACCTTTACAATTTTTTTATTTCCGGTTTATATCTTTTTTTTTCCTTTTACCTCGAGGTCGGCGGGTACGGATATTTTTGTTACAGTTCAATCCTGGCCGTCCGCTTCTGATTAGGTAACCCAGCTAGTAGAAGTGTACATCTATCGGGTTCGGATCTCCTAATCCGAAATATTGCAAACCTAAACTGATCTTAACTTTTAACAAAAAAAAAAAATTATTTTATAATATATAATATTTTAATATAATTAAAATAAATTAATTAATTTTTATTAAATATATATTTATTTAAAATATTTTTATAAAAATAATTTTTAATTTATATTAATTATACTACATAATTAATATAAAAATAATAAAATATTTTAATATATATTTTTCTTGAACGTTAAGGGTGCGTTTATTTACAGAAAATAGTTTTTTGTTTTCTGTTTTCTATTTTCTTAGAAAATTGGAGCATTTATTTTCCATAGAAAATTTAGAAAACGCGTTTATTTATCAACAAATGAAAAACTGCAGTGTTTATTTTTTGTATATATATATATATATATATATATATATATATATATATATATATATATATATATATATATATATATATGCATACTTATATATGTATATGTATATGCATATGTATGTGAATATACGCACATACATATACATATATTTATGCATACATACATATGTATATGTATGTGTATATATGTACATACATATATATACATATCCATATGTATACATATGTATGTACATGCATATACATATGTATATATGTATGCACATACAGATATATATATATATATGAATATGTATGTATATGTATGTGCATATGTATATATGTATATGTAGGTGTATGCATAAATACATATTTATGTGTATAAGTATGTATATAGATACATACATGTATGCATGCATGCATGTATATACATATGTATGTGTATATATGCACATATATATATATACATATACATATGTATGTATACATATACATATGCATATGTATGTGTATGTGTGTATATACATATATATATATATATATCCATATGTATATATGTATGCATGTACTACATATACATATACATGCACATGCATATATTTATGTATGTATGCACATACAAAAACTTACATATGTATGTATATGTATATGTATGTATGTATATATATATATATATATATATATATATATATATTATTTAAAAAATTTAGAAAATATCTTTTATTAGTTTTTCAATTTCTTCTTTATTTTGAAAAACTGAAAAATTTATTTTCTGTTTTCTATTTTAAAAAACTGACGAAAATAAACATGATCTCCATTTTTTGTTTTCTGTAGAAAATTTTTCTGGAAAACTGGAGCAATTTTCTGTAAGTAAACAGACCGCAAGTATTTTAAGACAGAGAGACAGAAAGAGTATTCGGGATCCTATCTGAAAAACCCATTATTTTGGGGCCCGATCCAACTGGTCGGAAAACTGGCAATCAAATTAGATCTAAATGCTATTTGTTTGCCTACAAAAGAAAATATTATACAAACAGAATGCTAAAGTTTATAGACAATCAACAAACAGAGATATAGAATAGAGTTGCAAAACCAAAAGCATGAAATTAACTCTAGAAAAAAAAAAAAAAAAAAAAGACAAGACCTCAATTTATACGTGTAAATTCTCAAAAGAATTAGAACAATTGAACTTATGGTTTTCTGGCGATGCAAAGCTTATGCAATTGACCTTCTTCATACCATAATTACCCCTTGGAAGGTTCTGTAGTTACGGATTTAACACCTCAGGATAGAGCTCTTGTTGCTTTGAAGAATCATAAGAACTTACAGTGGTTGATCTGCTGCAGGTCGGCGGCCACTGTGGATGGCGACTGAGGGCGGCGACTACGGGAAGGGAGATGGATTTGGGGATTTGCAGGTGAACAGAGGAAAACAGAATAGCTGAATGAGGATTTCACGATTTGTAGGGTTATAACCCGACCCGAACTCCGAGAATTCTCAAATCCTTCTGTCCAATCCTAATAATCCGAATATATCTGATTATTCAGATCAAACGGATCATTTTTTGGACACCTTGAATGCGTAGAAGTTGCTAGTCATTGTTAGAGTTATTTTTGCTTTTACATTATTACGTATCTGTTAAAATAATAATCGAGTAATCTTAATTTTGGATAAAAAAGAAAAAAAAAATTAGCGGACTAATTACCATTTTATATTCTCTTTTTTAATATTACTGTAATTATAATTTTTTTTTATTAATTTTTACTGCCTAATTTAAGGGAGAAATTGAGAAAACTAATTAGTTATTTTTTATAAAGTGAAAATTCACGTGGAACAAAATTTATCTGCGAAAGTTTAAGAAAAGATTCCGCAACCCTAAATTCAACATTGCATGCCATATCCTATCCTTGCAAAAGAATAGGATAAAAGGAGCCAAAATTCCTCACTGCAAATCATAATTGTTGGAAGGATTTGGATTAAACGACCCTATTTTCCAAATTAAATGATATTTACCCAATTAGTCATTATGAATTGATGTTTCATGGCTTTCAACATTTCAGTGGGATACCTATAAATAGGTGTACAAGTATAAAATATAGCAAGCAGAATTCCTGCAAAAATTACTAGGACCATAAAAATTCCTTTGTGCTTCCATTGAGGGAGAACCGATTTTCATTGACAACCCGATAGTACCTTTCCTCTCCATAAAGCTTCCTGGAAGTTCGAATGGATAGCATATGAGGGGCTATTGATAATAAGCTTAAAACCCGTAGACAGATAAATGTGAGACGACACGTAACAATCTAGAAAACAAGGACATATGCAACAATATAACATGCGTCTAAGCCCAAGCAAAAAATGAAGACTAGAGAACCCAAACATTAACAGAGAATTGGTAGGGTTGTGCAATGGAGGATAGCTACAGTAGGTAAACATAGTTCAATATGCCTCCCGATAAAGAAAAATTGAAGGCTAATACAGATTGTGATAAAGGAGTATCTCCAAGTGGGCTACTGGTCCGTGTAAGAGGGAAAGATCAACTATAGAAGGCAATAAAACAGCTTCATAGCATGAGAGCTGGGAACGAAAGGAGATGTGAACCAGTACAGAAATTACAAGTATAGGCATGAATGATGATTCAAAAAAAAAAAAATTGGTCACTGAAACTCAAGTTCAACCCGGTCTGTGGTTCTCTGAAGTGCATAAAAATAGTTTATAAGTCATTAAATTGATATCTTTCGGAAATATGCACAAATCCAAGCATACTTTCCTGAAAATATATGACTTGAAATAAAGTATAACAACTTCAACACCGAATAGCTAACTACAAGGAAATAATTCAGCTTGTCAAATCATATAAACTAAAAAAGATATATAACCTAAATGAAACTTACGCTATATCTGCCAAAGTTTCAGACTTGATCACTCCTTTCCCTTCTGGAAGTTCAAGGCAAGAGTAATGCATAATCATTTCCTTCAATGTCTGTTTTGTACTCTTAACATCATTGTCCCATAAGATGCTCTGAAATCAAAGGTACCAAAGTTTGTCAACTCCAAATTCATTGCTAACTTAATTTACACAGCCAAAACCATAGCAATTTTGACAAAAATGTAAAGAATGCCTAGCACTGCCCGACCTTTCTTATATACTCTCTTTTGACATCTTCCCAATGCACTTTGCCTTCAGACGAGAAAATTGAAGCATTCCAAAGAGCTCCTCTTGCAACCATCACAGATGAAGCACCTGAAAGAAAACCCGTATAAATTCCAGATATAAACTACATGAAACTGAAGCAGTATAGCACTAGAAACATCAGTATGGATCCATAGAAGGCAACAAAGCAACTTCCACACAAAATTAACAAGAAAAAAGCCACACCTTAGATGTGGCTCCAGCATTGAAAGCCTTGGAAATTGTTGGCTTAGTTATTACCATCCAATCTTACCAAGGGGAGAATAAGTGTACAGTAAATTTTCAAATCTTTTACACGTCTATAAATATAATTTATTGAGGTTGTTTTCTGGGACTGTTCTCCATTCATTAAAGAACAAATCAGAGGGTGTTGTTTAGCTACCTGTTGCAGCTTTAATTTGTTCAAAATCACCATAATCAAAGACATCTCCATTTGCAATAACTGGAATTGATAATGCTGCTACAATATCAGCAATCTCACTCCACTTAGCTGGATCTCTTGGCCTATCTGCAACTTTTCTGCAAATTAGGCAACAGGATTAAGTAATTCCCAGATCACTTGGGAGAAAAAAAATATATCAAAATGTAGATTATGACACATTTGTCAGTCTCACCACCTGTAACTGCATCAGTTAATCACCCACATTGACTGCCTTTTGATAATCAACTTTTTAGAACTCGGTGTAATAAAAGTCTTCTGTTAAAGTGTTTCAGATATGGTATGTTGGTGTCCATATCACAAAGCAGCATTTATAATAATTCCAGGCCATTCTAATGCTTCATGGAAGAAGCAGCAGTTTTAGCATAATAAAACCTTGAATATGCCAGCATATCCTTCCTCTTCCTCAGCCATCCACAGTTCCAACTAATACTACGGCTAGAAATTTTACTTATCCTCATCCACATCAAAACATATTTTGGGATACTACAAGTACCAAAGTTCCTAATGTACCAACCTTTCCAAGCAAGTCTGTTTCAGCTCTGGATAATAAACATTGTTCATATCATGCAAAGGATTTTGTCAGGCCACAGTTATAAGTCATTACGTTTAATGCCTTTGTTAAGCAAGAGTAAAGAATAAGTACAGCAGCTACACTTTGGATCTTCTGGCCAAGTTTTTCTTTTTTTCTTTTTTCCATTTATTTATTTATTGAATATGCTTTTCCCAGACTTTCCAAAACCAGTCACAGAAAAAAGGGGAAGCAGGTTTGGTGTCCTGATGTCAAAGGCGCCCTAATCCCAAGCTGTTAATGACTGATAGTGCCACTATTATGGCTGTTATGTATGATCTAGCTGACTTGATTGAAAACACAACATAGAAGAGTTTGCTTTGGACTTGATTGATGACAATGAATACTATGAATTCAAGCCTGGCAATTCTACTTGCAATTTATGTTCAAATATTAGTTGAACCTACCTTCCATGAACAGCAAGAGCGGAAACACCAGCTTTTTCAATTCGCCTTGCCAGTTCCACTGTATCCTGTGGAGATTTGAGCAATCGAATCTTACATGTAACTGGGCAATCCAAGTTCCTCCTTAGTGTTGTCAAAATCTAGGCCAAAAAGTGAAAAGCATGGATAAATTGATGACATTCAGTAATCAGCAGAAAACAAAAAATGGCAGTTCCGCAAATATGTGTTTTGCATACATCATGAATGAGCTCTGGTTTAGTCAGCAGTGCAGCACCCATGCCCCCACTTATAGAAAAGGACTTAGGGCAACCCATATTGATGTCTATTGCAGCAACATCTTTAGACCTGAAATAAGGAAAAACAGTCACATAATACTCAGTTATTCTAGTTCACACCAAATGAATTAATCAAATTTTACGTCCACACTCAGTTATTAGTAAAATTAGAGTGTTTTGGACACAGCAATATAAAGGATAACGTCTGCAAATATTTATATATATATATATATATATATATATATATATATATATATATATAAAATAATAATAATAAAATTCTGGCACAGGAACAGGTGCAAATGCTTTACAGATGCTAGAAATCTACAGCAAAATGCAATGTCAAAACATGGAACCTACAGAAGCAATTTGGATGCAAGAGTTTTATTCAAGCAGCAAATTCATCCATCAACTATGTAAACATTTTCTCAACCTTGTTTCAGCACAACTCAATCATGAGAACTTCCATTTTGTTGTATGAAGAAAATAAAATAACACCTTTCGCCTATTATGGCCATAAAGCCTTGATACTATACTGCATCCAATTAATATGCATCTACACAATCTTTCATCTCTTCGGCTTGATACTGCAATTTTATGGATATAGTGTCTGAAGTGGTCTTCATGATATAAATGTTAAAACTGCATATAATTTTTATATCCCTCCTTTTTGACTCCAAGCCAACTTCGGAAAGAAACTATCTTCAGAAAAACTAATTGTTTCTCATCCCCCACTTCATGATATAATGTTAAAACTGCATATAATTTTTATATCCCTCCTTTTTGACTCCAAGCCAACCCCATTTGCAGCCTCAAAACACCCAAGACATTTCTTACATCCGTTAGTGTGCATTCCAAAGGAACAAAAAAGTTAAACTTCTTCTCAAGGAAGCTATAGGAGTAGTTGCTATGACAACCAAACCAAACCAAGAGTTTGCTCTTGCTACCGTAATCAAAAGACAAAATAATGAAAAAGGAATGGATGGCCACGCAATCGAGCAATATATTCAGAAAATTTCAGGAATACCAGATCTGTCAATAATTCTTGTCAAAATCCGGAAATCTCCTATCATAGTAAAACATAGCCAAATATGCAAAAATGCCCTTACTGCTTACCAAAAAGAGTAATTTTGCCTTTAATATTTAATTACTGACAATTTTACTCCTAAAGTTATCAAAATGTTGCAATTTTACTCCTAAAATAACGAATCTCTTAGTTTGACGTCATTCCATCAAAATTTTGCAACGTGCTCAGCTATCCAAAGACGGAATACGGTCAAATTAACAATTCCGTTCAAAATTGCACTATTTTGATAACTTTAGGGGTAAAATTGCCCATAACTAAACATTAAATGCAAAATTTCTCTTTTTGGTAAACATTAATGGTATTTTTGGTAAACATTTTGATAACTTTAAGCCTAAAAAATAAAATGAAAGTGATGATACTTACACTATTTGAGCAGCAGTTAGAGCCCTCAAAGCATCAGAAGTGCCAATCTGGAACACAACCCGATTTCTTTCTCGATAGCAGGTTCTAAAGACAACATTTTCTGTTCCTTTCTCTACAAAGTCAGTGCATCCAATGTATTCTGCACAAAAATAACAGAGTTTCCCTAATCAATATGAGAAGCTGCAGTGAGGCGGTAAGGAGTGAGTATGAATTTCAATGTGGATCACAAGAGAAGTGAAACAAAGAGTAACTGTACATTTTTTAATCGGTTAGATGAGAAAGATCCAACTTGGAGATCTACAGTTAAAACTATGAAAAAAAACAAACAAAGCATTTTGTTGAAAAAGAAAATTGCTCCATGAGCATATTTACGCAGCTCAACTAATTTTATTTATTAGTCCTTGTACAATAGGAACAGAACTACTTATATAATAGAAGAGGGATCAAGACTGGAAGAAGGTCATCAAAGAAAAGGAGATGTCAGTCAACAAGAAGCTGAGGAAGTCAGGAATGCTCAGCTGGGACAAGTAGTGATTTACCAAGGAGTGTAATAGCTGAATTAGTTAAAAACAGTGAGGAATTGCTTAGTTGTCAAGTTGTTTGGCGGGAAAGTTTTTTAATATTCAACAACTGAGCTGTCGAGTTAGTTACAATCATGAGGGAAATGCGAGTAAGAATTCTCTCTAATACTGTAAAAATACCAGAATTGTATTTAATTTCATGGATTATCAGCAAAATATGATTTCTCCTCTTCGTCTAGTTTCTCTCTCCTCTTCTCCTTCTTCCTCTCTTATTTCTCAACTCAATTCTTCTCTGTTCTTCATCAGATTCAGTAATTTCTAATAAATTGTCATTCATCAATCCTAATTAGTTCACTTGCTGTAATCTCTATCAAATGGAGAAAAGAAAACTTCAGAGTCCATAAATAACTCGGCAGTCTCTACAACTCAATAGAAGGTTGGTTATTATGAGAATTGAGGTCAGTTGCCTCTAAGAAAATTGTTTATACGAGCGAGTATTTGGTATTTTCTTTTCCTTTTCTTTCTCCTTTCTACCAGAAGAATGCAGTAGATAGGTTACTGTTCATAGTAAACTGTGAATCTCATGCACCCACTTCTCGAGTGTTAAATTAATTACAAATCAAACCTATGAACCACATTACTGAATGCCCAGACCTCAATTACAATTAACCTTTTTATTTTCAAATGAATCGCTCAAAACATAAATTAGACCTTAACTTTCGATGCTCCAGATTTTCTTCCAAGCCAGTTAACTTCCAGCCAACAAAAACAGCACCTTTTTGTCCATGAACCCCAACATACATTTTATTCAGGTCGTAGACTGTAAACCCTTGACTTGCTAATCTCATCGTAGTTCCTAAACAGTAAAATCTATTGCACACAAAAGATTCATGTAGGCAAATCTTTCCTATCCGAATTCCATCTATCCCTGTGAGCTCGCGATACATTTGTAAATCATCTCCAGATACATCAAATTAAGCTCCAAGTACAGTTGATCAGCTTTGGCTTCACACTTAAAATATCTTTCATACATCTAACCATGTGAGGATTGCAAGAGATGCTTCTGTTCATTAACTTTCACATCTACTTTCTTTGGATGGGCATAGCAGTATCATGCACATCACTAACATGGCTATCCATATGGCCAACTTCATAAATTAGGCAAAAACAAAAATTAAATAAAAAGTAATTCTACAAAGAGCCACATTGTAAAGTTTTGAATACCATCAGATAAAAAGGCCTACCAAGTTGCATAGCTTGGTAGTCAAGCAACTTCAAAAGAAGACAAAAATCTAAAGCTCCATACAAGTGGAAGGACCAGGAAAGATGTTTTCCTCAGCTGGCCCAAATAAATATTTACTAAATGCGTGAATCACTGAGCACAAATAAATTGTCAGTAATGATCTCAAGCATGAAACAGAAGTTACCATTGGACCTTTGCTTGCATTCAATATTTCAAGATCAATTATCCCCTCCTTGAATGTAGTATTTGCACCATATGAAGCTTGAACCTAAATATCAGTGCTCTTCAGATGATAAAACAACCAAACTGAATAAGGAAGCACCACAGCCAAACCAATGCAAAGTGATGTTTTTACAACAAATCGTTAAGAAAAAATCCTTGAGCATAAATTATCCGCATTCAAGTCTGTTGGAGCACCTTTTTTAAAAAACCAAAAACCAAGGTTAAACAGCTTATTTGATGAATACCACAAATGGGGCGAAAAAATTAAGCTAGAGGAAGAAAAATCAATTGCTTTGTACTCATTCAACCTTTTAATAACTTCTCTGTAATAGGACTAGCTTTTCACTGATAAAGTCAAGAAAGACTTTTTACTGATGTGCTCAGGTGGAAGACTTAGGCTCATTAGGCTGGCATGCATAAACTACTAATACCAACAGAGTCCTAGTTAGTTAATACCTCCTCCCTACAACTCTACAAAGACTTGTTCATGTGTAAAGCATAGTGAACATAATATATACTATCAGAACACAATGATACGTATATACTGTAAACAATGCTGTATATTCATGCAGTTGTAAGGGTGCTAGGAACGAGAAAACTATGTATACGTACAACAACAAATGCCAGGTAAAATTTACCTCTCATGGAAATACTTATATAGTAATATCAGAAGGTCTATGTTATCACTAAAAAATTATAAATTTTACATTGAATTTTGATCATTTTATGAAAAAATAAGCTACTAAGATCCTCAATTTCTTCCCCTTCCCTGAGGTGATTATAAATATGATAGTGATTAGTATGAATAGTGCAGCTTCCTTCACCAAATTTTCACGTTAGATAAAGTAACCAATAAAAAAGTAAGCAATGCAGAGTTCCATAAAATAAAGCCTCTAAAGAACAGCTCATGTTTCAGTGATCATTTTTGTGGGCTGAAGCAATCCATCAATGATTGGTATTATGAATTCCACTGCAAAAGCAATCTTCCTTTTTTTTTTCCCCTACTATTGAATATGAAAAGTTGGCTTTCAAAGGCTCTGATTCCCTTATGAATAGAGGCACAGAGGAAATTTATTAGATCTAAATTATGTTGAGCATCTTCTGAAGAATTCTTTCCAAATAGCATGCATACTGTACAAGGTCAGGGAAAAACTCCCTTGCAATTTAAAATTCAAGTGTAAAAAATAAATAAATAAATATTAACAAGTTGAAATGGAATCAATGGAATTCTATTCAGGATTCAGATATTTCTTAAGTGACAAATCCTATCTTGGCTTGTCAGCTAGAAGATGGATTTAACCAGCAGGTTAAATTTTTAAACCCAGGCACTGCATGAGTTGGAAAACAAATACTTTGAGCCAAAAGCAGTCATGGGGATCGTATTAGTTGTTGCTAAATTAGCCCTGAAAGTTAGTGCTATGTGTTTCCAGACTAACCCAGTTCCAATGACTGCCTGCTCCGAAGACCAACCCTACTAAAATTACCAAATGAACAAATTTTATGTTATTGGTTCGATAAGTAGCAACTGAGATATTACACTATATGAGCTCATATTTTGCAGTAGAATTCCTTAGAATTCTTCAACAAAACATTGCAGACATAATACTACGTAATGAAAGCCCTGCCCTACTCTCTAGGGCTTTCAAAGCAGCAAAAGCCCCATCATTACATACATCCCTCGCAGCAACCCAATGCAATGCAGATCCTAGCAACCTATCTTTACACAAGAACAGCTTTCAATCTAACATCAAGAAAGTATGCTTCGTAAAGACGAACTTTTACACTATGCCTATACACAAAGACCCCAAAATATTTTTTCAATACATAAAATTAACCGAAGCAGAAAAATAATCGAACTATGAAGATTATATATGTAAGTAACATTACTTTACAGATATAACTAGCTTCAATTGATAAGTTATTTAATTATAACTTATACACTTGAGCAATTAAATAATAGAGGTTATACAAATTAAATGTGAAGGGCAGTACCGTTTACTCTGCGCTCACATTTGACAAACTTATGATCAATAATTTCTTCTCCATAAGTAATATCTGCACCATATTCAGCAGCTAGTAACCTAAACGGCAAAGTGCCCTGCAAAAGAAATTCGCCGGTGACTTCGATTAAGCCACTTAGTGGGAAGATATATTAATAGAAAAGCCACAATCAGATAGTTTTTTACTCACAACTCGAACCATGGGAGCGAGGACCAGCTTGTTCCTGTACTCCATTTTGTTCTGCTCGGTTCAGCTGAGCAACGGTTGCTTTTTAAATTGTTAGGTTGAGCTTTGTGAAAACTGAAAACTGACAAGGCAAGCAAAGAAGAAGGGCCAATCCCTATGGGCTTCGTCTCTGTTGGGCCAGGCCCAACTTCACTGCTGCTCTTTGGGCGCTATGAAATTAAACCATTTTGTTTTTCTTCCAAGCTTTTTCTCAGGCTAACCTTTCTTTGCATTCGAAGAAAATAAATATATATATATATATATATATTCACTTCTATTTCACATTTAAATACAGTTTTATTTATCTGACCTCTAAACTCTAATTTTTGTTCTATTAAATTTACATTTGACAAAAAAAAATTGTCAAAAAGAGTTGAATGGCAAAAAAAATGCACGAATTTAAGCGTATGATAATTAATATGATATATTAAAATAAGATAATTATTTTATAGGACATCCTTTAGCCCTCTGAAATTTCAATTTTTTAACTTTCTTGGATTAAAAGAAAATTACATTAAGCCTTTTTATTTTTAATTTAGGCTACATTTCTAATTGATGACAAGAATCGAAATGAAATACACGAAATAAAAATAATAAACAAATTGTATTTTGAAAAAAAAAAAAGTTTAAACTTTAAAAGCCTAAAAATGTATTTGGTCTTATTTATAATGATGGACACCAATATTAATCTTTATCGAACGGGTGCATAAACATGCACCTTGTACACACACTCACCGAATCATTACCTCCATATTACAATGTTTTTTAATATTAAAACTGAGAAATAAAAAGTCCTAAAAATAAATTATTAATTAGTAAATATAAGGCCATGCGAAGGCGGATGTTAGTAGAAACTGTCTCCTCTTACTTTGGAACTCCGTTGGTGTTGAATTTCCCCAGAAAATGAGAAACAACCCGGATCGCGCTCAGTAAGAACCTTCCCCCAAACCAGACAAATTCTGGCCATTCCTTTCTCTCCAACATATCATCATCGTCAAGCAAACCCTTTGAATGGGCTCAACCATAAAATTTTATGGCTAAAAATACAAATCGGTAACTAAAATTTATCAAAAAGTATAACTTAATATTTTAAAATTTCATTTGTTACAATATCATTCTTATTATTTTTAAATTGAAGCAATTTAACTACTAAAGTAACAGTTTACATTTAATAATTTGATACTTGTTGCTCAATTATTGAAATAATTTTTTAAAAATTAAATTGATTTGATTTTCAAATTTTAAAAAATATATTGTCCTTTTTGTCAAATATTATGAATTAAGTTGCACTTTCAATCAAATTATATCACGAGCATTGTCGAATTTGAATTATATATTTTTTTTAAGAGAAGGTTAAAAATGTTATAGGAGCATAGAAATAAAATAAAATAAAATTAATTAACAAAGCATCGATTCGAAAGGCATTGAATGAACTTTACCTATTATCTCCCTCCCCTAGTTAGTACCTCCTATATTAATAAGTCACTTACTCCTAATTTTTTCTATAATTGGTTGATATTTAGTAAAAAAATTTCTAAATTTACATAATCAATTAATTTAAATCAGAAGGTAATAAATTTACAATTGAATACGTTTTATAAATGAAATAGTCGAACCAACTACCATTGTCATTTACTCCATTTTAATATTTTTTATATAAAAAAAAAAATTTGAAAAAAATGAATATATTGAAAGAAGTATCTCTATAAATTTGAGGCTAACTTATTATTGAAACGTTTTTTTATAGACAATATGTCTTTTATTTCACTACTTAAAATATATTACAATATTAGTTCCTTGTTGATGGATGGAATTGTTTTATCCTCTTTTGCATGGGAATTTGGATCTCTGGATTCGAGATTTTGTTCTCATTTTTATATAGTCTAATTTATTAAAAATATTTTCGATCATAAAATTAGCATCGAAAAAATATCAACGCAACAAACATGATAATTTAGCATCTCATGTTTTAACGATGGTCAACCAACTTGCTACATAAAGTATTAATTAAATTTATCAAAAAAATTTCAAAAAAGTCACCGAATTGTAATGAAAAATAAAAGCTTAATACCTTAAATTATACCTGAAGTTGTATTTAATTTTATAATTGATAACTAAATTTTTAGCTTATTTAAATCAATATCTGAATTTCAAATATCATAAAAAATCAATACCTAAATTTTAAATAATGATAATAAATTTATCACCAAATATATAAAAATATTGAACAATATATATTAGTATTAATTAAAGTTTATATGGCAAATTATATTTAAATTTAACTGATAAATTTTTATAATACTTGAAGTTCATATGATGATTTATATAAAAAAAAAGAAGTTCAGATATAAATTAAAAAATTAAATATAATTTCAGGAATTTTTTTAAATATTTAGCAAAAAATAAGTGTGAGGATCTTGAAAGCAGGTGAAATCTTTATTTTATTTTTTAACTAACCCTTTTGATTTATAAATAAATTTATTTGACATCCATCAAAATATAGCCACATGGATCCCTTACACCATTCCTTTCAAAAAAAAAAAAAAGCGAGAAGTGTAACTTTCTCCATAATATTCGGTAAAAAAATACAATTTTATTCTCAATATTTCAATCAGCACAAAATTATTTTTTATATTTTAAAATTTTAAAAATCTTATCAAAATCTTAACAGTTTTCTGATAGTGCCATTCGGATAAGTAAATTAACCTGTAACATAAAAATGGAAAATTTATCTCAATTTTAAAACACGAATAATAATATCTTAAAAACACTAAACGTGAAATTATCCAATTTATCAAACATCAGAAATAAATTTCTTTCAATTTTAAAATATAAAGAGCAATATTATACCAACCGAAATATTTGAGATAAAATTAATTTTTTAATCAACTATTCAATTTCGGTAATTTTACAGTTAAACTTTAAGTTGTAAATTTTTATCTATGTGTAGAAATAAATTTTTTTTCACTGGAAGGAATTTCCTCCTGTTAAAAAATTAAAAAACCGGGGGCGGTATTTCCAGCTTTTTGCTTTCCAGGGTGGCTTAAACCTCGTATGGTTTTATGATGACGTGGAGTTTTATTTGGCGGCCGCAATGGAATCGATGACCGAAGGATAAGCGGGTGATATAGATGTCATGCGGTGAAAGTAAAACGAAAAATTAAAGATGCTCTCAGCAAAATTGTAAATTTTTAATTTTTAAAATTTAAAAATCATTTTTAATTTTTATTATTTCTTTTTTGAAATATCTTTTATTTTCTATATTTAAAAATGTTACTCATTTAGTTTCATTTTAAAATATAATTTTTTATTTTTCATAAAAATTTTTAAAAATAATTAAAATATTACAATTTTATAAAAAAATTATAGTAATTGATGAAATACACTTTTATATTTTTAAAAATTTTATTTAATTCTAATAAAAGTAGAAAATAATAAGAAAAAAATATTCAATAAGGCATATAATAAATAGATGTATATATATAAATATATTACTCAAATTTTAAAAATAATATTTAAAGCATAACAAATTAAAATATAAAAAATAAATTTTTAAAATGAGACGTAGAATATATTAATTAGTAAATATAAGGCCATGCGAAGGCTTATGTTAGTAGAAACTGTCTCCTCTTACTTTGGAACTTCGTTGGTGTTGAATTTCCCCAGAAAAATGAGAAACATCCCGGATCGCGCTTAGTAAGAACCTTCCTCCAAAGCAGACAAATTCTGGCCATTCTTTTCTCTCCAACATATCATCATCGTCAAGCAAACCCTTTGAATGGGCTCAACCATAAAATCATATAGCTAAAAATACAAATCGATAACTAAAATTTATCAAAAAGTATAACTTAAGATTTTAAAATTTTTTTTGCTACGATATCATCCCTATTAATTTTAAATTGAAGCAATTTAACTATTAAAATATTAGTTTACACTTAATAATTTGATACGTGTTATCAATTATTGAAATAATTTTTTAGAAATCAAATTGATTTGATTTTCAAATTTTAAAAATTATATTGTCTTTTTTTATCAAATATTATGAATTAAATTGCACTTTCAATCAAATTATATCACGAGCATTGTCGAATTCGAATTATTTTTTTTTTAAGAGAAGGTTAAAAATGTTATAGGAGCATAGTAATAAAAAAATTAAAATTAATTAACAAAGCATCGATTCGAAAGGCATTGAATGAACTTTACCTAATATCTCCCTCCCCTAGTTAGTACCTCCTATATTAGTAAGTCACTTACTCCATTTTTTTTTCTATAATTGGTTGATATTTAGTAAAAAGTTTTCTAAATTTACATAATCAATTAATTTAAATCAGAAGGTAATAAATTTACAATTGAATACGTTCTATAAATGAAATAGTCGAACCAACTACCATTGTCATTTACTCCATTTTAATATTTTTTATATAAAAAAAATTTGAAAAAAATGAATATATTGAAAGAAGTATCTCTTTAAATTTGAGGCTAACTTATTATTAAAACGTTTTTTTATAGACAATATGTCTTTTATTTCACTACTTAAAATATATTACAATATTAGTTCCTTGCTGATGGATGGAATTGTTTTATCCTCTTTTGCATCGGAATATGGATCTCTGGATTCGAGATTTTGTTCTCATTTTGATATAGTCTAATTTATTAAAAATATTTTCGGTCATAAAATTAGCATCGAAAAATAGCAACGCAATAAATATAATAATTTAGCATCTCATGTTGTAACGATGGTCAACCAACTTGATACATAAAGTATTAATTAAATTTGTCGAAAATATTTAAAAAAAGTCACCTAATTGTAATGAAAAATAAAAGCTTAATACCTTAAATTATACCTAAAGTTGTATTTAATTTTATAATTGATAATTAAACTTTTAACGTATTTAAATTACTATCTGAATTTCAAATATCATAAAAAATCAATACCTAAATTTTAAATAATGATAATAAATTTACCACTAAATATATAAAAATATTGAATGGTATATATTGTTATATGTTAATATTAATTAAAATTTAGATGACAAATTATCATCGTTATTTAAATTTAACTGATAAATTTTGATAATACTTGAAGTTCATATGATGATTTATATACAAAAAAAAGTTCAGATATAAATTATAAAATTAAATATAATTTCAGGAATTTTTTTAAATATTTAGCAAAAAATAAGTGTTAGGATCTTGAAAGCAGGTGAAATCTTTATTTTATTTTTTAACTAACCCTTTTGATTTATAAATAAATTTATTTGACATCCATCAAAATATAGCCACATGGATCCCTTACATCATTCCTTTCAAAAAAAAGCGACAAGTGTAACCTTCTCCATAATATTCGATAAAAAAATACCATTGTATTCTCAATATTTCAATAAGCACAAAATTATTTTTTATATTTTAAAATTTTAAAAATTTTATCAAAATCTTAACAGTTTTCTGATAGTGCCATTCGAACAAGTAAAGTAACCTGTAACATAAAAATGGAAAATTTCTCTCAATTTTAAAACACGAATAATAATATCAAATTAAAAACACTAAACGTAAAATTGTCCAATTTATCAAATATCAGAAATAAATTTCTTTCAATTTTAAAATATAAAGAACAATATTATACCAACCGAAATATTTGAGATAAAATTAATTTTTTAATCAACTATTCAATTTCGGTAATTTTACAGTTAAACTTTAAGTTGTAAATTTCTATTTATTTTTATCTATTTTGTTGTCAGATGCAGGTCTAAAATCCATGAATTATTTGAGATAAAATTAGTTTTTTAATAAAATATTAAAGTGTGAAAATCCTCTCCAATGTAGATTACTTAAAGGTTTGAGTTTGATTTGTGCTTACATTTTTCAAAATATGAAAATGAAATAAATATGTAAAAACATGTAACTAATTATGAATGAAAGCAACGATTCAAAACAGGTTGTGTTTTCCACTTTTCCTCGTTTTTTTTTTCACTGGAATGAATTTTCTCCTGGTAAAAAACTCAAAACCGGGGGCGGTATTTCCAGCTTTTCACTTTCCAGGGTGGCTTAAACCTCGTATGGTTTTATGATGACGTGGAGTTTTATTTGGCGGCCGCAATGGAATCGATGACCGAAGGATAAGCGGGTGATATAGATGCCATGCTGTTGCTGTGAAAGTAAAACGAAAAATTAAAGATGCTATCAGCAAAATTGTAAATTTTTAATTTTTAAAATTTAAAAATCATTTTTAATTTTTATTATTTCTTTTTTGAAATATCTTTTATTTTCTATATTTAAAAATGTTACTCACTTAGTTTCATTTTAAAATATAATTTTTTATTTTTCATAAAAATTTTAAAAAATAATTAAAATATCACAATTTTATAAAAAAATTATAGTAATTGATGAAATACACTTTTATATTTTTAAAAATTTTATTTAATTCTAATAAAAAGTAGAAAATGAAAATGATAAGAAAAAAATATTCAATAAAGTATATAATAAATAGATGTATATATATAAATATATTACTCAAATTTTAAATATAATATTTAAAGCATAATAAATTAAAATATAAAAAATACATTTTTAAAATGAGACGTAGAATATATATATATATATATATATATATATATATATATATATATATATATATATATATATATATATATATATATATATATATATATATAATGAAAGTGTGATGGTGATAGTAGTAGTAATTGCGGTGATATGGTGACGGTGGCGGTAACAGAGGCAACTTAATTAATAAATCAATTGTTTTTGTAATATTGTTAGAGTAATAATGCGGATAAACTATTTAAATTGCGGATAAATTAGTATTAAATTCCTAAAAATCACATTTAGATGTGAAAATTACTTTTTTAAATTTTTACAAAAAATCAAAAGGTAAAGGATTTTACTTTATTTTGGTTTTATTTAAAAAAAAAAATCTCCACAAATGTACTCTAATTTTTTACAACTCTAGTATTTCTAAATTATTAGCTTTTTTGTGCATAGAATCGCTAAATTTCAAAACTAATAAAGTTTGTGTATATCAAATTGAAAATAAATGGAATTGAGAGAGTATGTACATAATTTTCTTTATTTTGTTTTCTTTTCCCGTTGAAGGACTGGGGGAATCGTGGAATTGCGTGATTAAGATAACAAGGAATAGGATTCTTCTCAGCATCTGATTCCAAATTTTACTGCATGTTTCATAAAACTATCAGCCATCACTTTTTTTATTACGAAACATAGCAACTACCAAACCATATTGATTCTAAAGTGCAATTATTTCTAGCTTTGTTCCATTTTCTCGTATATTCTAACCAATTGATGGCTCTTAGGATCCATTATTATGTTTTTCTGAAAAATTCCAAATTGATATGTGATATAGCCTCTTAAATTAAGATATTATTTTTATATCTAAAAATAAAAACGATTGACGGTCCATATTGATTTGTTTTACGGCAACCAGAAGCCGACCTGGCCCACGACTTTCGACTTTAAACCAGTTCGCATTTTGGAAACAAAACAGGCCAGTAAATTTGAAAATTACGCGAGAGCTGCGACCATAAACCCGGAACTGAAATATCGATTTAAATCTGATTTAACCATATGGATCCAAGATATCGCTTGATTTCAGACACTGCGCATCTGAAGCTCGTGGGGCCTTGATCCGAGTGGGATGGCAAATTAACAACTTTGCTTGCTTTTTCTGAGCTGTATTAAATTACTCTCTCCGTGAAAATTGCTCCACTTGTCATCTAAAAATTAATTAATTAATAGTTGTCATTCTCTTCAACCAACTGGACGAGTATTTGGCATTCCTATCCAAACTAATCTCATTTATATAATCCTTTTTCATTTCTCAAGTTATAGATATATTCAAGACTATAGTTATAAATAAACATTAAATTTCTAAAAATATTAATACTATATTACACAAAACTATAAGATAATTACATTAATTAATAATTAACCAAATAACAAAAAAAGGACTAATTATAATTAATTAAAGGGTAAATAATAATTAATGCACAAGTTGTCCAACAAATCATAACAACACTAAAATTATTCTATCCATTCCATTTTAAAAGGTATTTATTTTATTTTATTTTGTCGCATTTTAAATATCTTTTTTGAAATTTAAAAAATATATTTACATATATACATCTTTTATTATATTATTTATTAAATATTTTTATTTTTTATTATTTTTTATTTTTATTTAAAATTAAATAAAATTTTAAAAATATAAAAAAATATTTTTATCCATTATTATAATTTTGTTTATGAAATTAAGATATTTTAATTATTTTTATAAAAAATTGAAAAATATATATTAAAATGTGACGGAGTACTGAAAAGAAACCGATAGGAACAATGGGAAAGGACCACCATATTTCGTAGGAGTGTTTATCTTGACCTACTAAATACAAATTTTGGATATTATTTTTCCTTTTTTCGGAGCTTGACCCATGGAATGGATAAATTCTAACCATGGTTACTTTCATCTACCGGTTCAAATCGGGTTAACCCATCCCACTTTGAACCCTTTATAACCCCCTCGCTTCCTTCTCCCTTTTCGCATTCCTCTTTCTCCTCTAAACAAACCCTACACTTTCATTTCATGATCGAACTTTCTTCTCTCATTTTTCATTTTTCATAAGCCGGTGAATGTCATTCATTCTCATGATTTTTTTTTCCTTTTTCTAATGTTATTTTAGATGATTTTTGGCTGAGAATAAGTATATTTTAATGTTGTGTTTGGATAGGCGACGGAGATGGCGGCGTCAATGAATGGGAAGACACCGAAGGTTGGGCTGAGGAAGATCACGACGAGTGAGAGTGATAAACATGAAGGGATCTGCCATGATATGGCGGCGCCCACCGTGAAGGCTCAGACCATTGACGAGCTTCACTCTCTTCAGAAGAAGAAATCTGCACCTTCTACACCTATTAAAGGGTTTCAAGCTGCTTTTTCTCCCATCACAGAAGAAGAACGCCAAAAACAGCAGCTCCAGTCTATCAGGTATATTTTACACCCGCGAAACATTTTATAATAGTAAAAACAAAGATTATCAGAACCGGAAATGAAAAGTACAAATTGACGTGAACAAGGTCTGATGTAGGTAGTCGGGGTATTAATTAAATTTAATTGGTTTTTTGTGGGGCCACGGGAACGGCGGGTTGGCCTACTCTAAAAACGACACGTTTTGAGATTCTCGGTACTTTTGGAAGGAACCTTTCTTGCTGCTTAGAACCCGATGAAATTATTTTTCTATTATAAATTTACGAGATCACTGAAACATCTCCTGAAGGGCGGTGGAGACTGGAGAAGGTTGTTTCTTGCATGATGATAGATCAATTACTCTTACGTTTTTTCTTTTGCAATATTTTATGAGAAATCCGATCGTTTGGTTTGATTGTTTCTAGTGGAATCTATAATTTTATCAATATAACAATATCTAAACGCTAAAGTAAATAATAAGATATTCATTTAATAATTAATAGTACACTTGGTAATTTTCCACGAGTTTTAGAGCTTAAAAGTCATGCCAACGTAAGTTGGGACGGACAAGAAGAAATTGCCTACTTAACCATCTTACTTGTTATCTACGGTCCTTGTAATTTATTGATCACTTTGCATGAAGATATCTTTCGCATTAGTTTTCCTTTTTCTTAAGAGTTTGTTGGGTGTAAATTTATATTAATTGAATATACGAGTTTCAAATATATTCTACTAAAAATTATGCGATTTATGGAACAGTGCATCATTGGCATCGCTGACAAGAGAAACTGGGCCCAAGGTGGTGAGAGGTGATCCGGCGAACAAAACCCAATCTATCGCCCCCCCGAAAGATGACCACATCACTGCCCCCACTATCAGCGTTAGCGACAGCTCCTTAAAGTTCACCCATGTTCTTTATAACCTCTCCCCGGCAGGTATAAAACTTTTTCATAGCAAAAGATTTTATTAATTATATATCAAGTTTGTTTTTCAATTAAACCGAAGTAAAAACTAATTTTATGACCATATTGGACTTTAATGTTGGCTTTTGGCTAATTTATTTCTATTTTTGAAAATTTATAAAATTGATCTTATTATGCACAATTTTACTTCACATTTTTCTATTTTTTTAATCAGTCGACTAAGACTAGACTCAGAAATAAGTTGCTTTGAAACTACTCTCTGTTTTTTTGTGCATGTGTGTGAAATACTATCTTAATTATTTATTGTTGGTTTCTTTAGATATTAAATGATCATATTATCCAAAGTAAGCAGATTTTAGTTAGATCAAATCATAGGAACAATAAGATTATTATTTTATAATAACTTTCACGTTGATATATTTAATTAATAAATACACATCAAACAATATTTTATTTTATGTATAATATATATTTATTTATACTGTATGCTTTCACTGAATATGTACCCAATAGAAAAAAAAAGTGATGATTTAGGGATTCAATGTGCGGTGCAAATGATATAATCGTTTGTCTGATTTGGCAATAGATCTTCTGGAACTCGATTTATATAATACAAATTGAAATACTAAAAAAATGTTAAGTTTTGAACCCAAATGCGTATTTTGCATAAAGAATCGGAATTCATTGATATTTAAGCGTATGGATTGGGTGCAGAGCTGTACGAGCAGGCCATAAAGTACGAGAAAGGGTCCTTTATCACATCAACCGGTGCATTGGCCACTCTCTCTGGTGCTAAGACCGGGCGGGCTCCAAGAGATAAGCGTGTCGTCAAGGATGATGTTACGGAGGAGGAGCTTTGGTGGGGAAAGTCAGTAGCTATCTTCATCTCAGTTTCCTTTAATAAATTACAGTTTATTTTATCGCCTGCGTCTAATAATTGCATTTATAATTATAGAGGCTCGCCAAACATTGAAATGGACGAGCATACATTCATGGTTAACAGGGAAAGAGCTGTCGATTACTTGAATTCTTTGGACAAGGTAATCTTTTTTGGTATAATTGTATTGATATATGCTTGCAAATTCTTCTTTGTAAGCTTATCGGCTTCCAAGTTTTTGTCCCTTTTACTTTTTCTACTGCTTTGCTGGTTTTGTGCCAATTTATTGGAAAGAGATAAGCTTACGTTCTACCTTGGAATAGTTTATATTTTACATAACAATCATGAGGTGATACTTGTATTTTTCTGCATCTCTTGGGAGGTGCAAATTTTTCTTTTTATGAATAATTTATTTGTGCGTATTTCTTGGGGCAAATTTTGCTATTTGTCTATCCAGTTAAAAATCTAAAAAAGAATAAAAGAATAAAGAAAAAAGAAGTTTATATTATCATTATCTAGAAGTTAATAATTGATAAATGTACAAATGCTTATCGGAACTTGGTTCTTTATGAAGTGTGTTATATTTAAAATGGTTCCATACAAGTGAAAATTACTATTGTTAACTTATAAATTTCAACTGCCAGACCTAACTAATGCATTAGGGAAAGCCTTAGAAATCGGAACATAACATGTCATTGCAGACTAAGCTGAAGAAAAAAGTTACAGTGCTTGAAATTAAATGAGCTCATCATGCAGAGCCACCAATTTAAGTGGTGGGTTTATGTTCTGTTAAGTTCTACTTGCAGATGCTGTTCATCGCAGGAACAGATTTGAGGTTTTAAGTAGAACTTAATGTTAGCCTTTTCCAATTCTATAGGTTGACAAACAACAAAAATTTCAAATGAAGCATAGAATGTTGAGAAGATGCCTAAAGTGCAGGCCGGAAAAGTATCTATGATATGATGGCACTGTATATTGTTTGCTTATTATTGTGTTCTGTGAGTTGTAATGTGGATACATTTATTTTGCTGTAATAGTCTTCTACTTGTTTAATCTATCACATGCTAATCCTTATCATATTTTCAAGCTAATGTTAATTGGGAATGCTGTGACTTTTGATATTTAGGTCTTTGTTAATGATCAATTCTTGAACTGGGATCCCGAGAACAGAATCAAAGTTCGTATTGTCTCTGCCAGGGCATACCATTCACTCTTCATGCACAACATGTAAGTATAAAATTAGGATATGAAACATTTTTAACAGCAGTATTTATCTGTTTCTCTCTTCCACAAAGCCAAAGCCTCCCAGATAAGTCTACTTTTTCGTTAATCCAGTGTTAATTATGATATTATACCCCCCCACGATGGAGGAAAGTGGTAAGAAAAATCTGTATGGTGTATTAGCTAAGTGTGTGCAATTGCATAACTGGGTGGGTGACAGGTGTATCCGACCCACTCCTGAAGAGCTGGAGAATTTCGGTACTCCGGACTTCACTATATACAATGCTGGTCAGTTCCCATGTAATCGTTACACACACCACATGACATCTTCTACTAGCATAGATTTGAATCTAGCTAGAAGGGAAATGGTCATCCTCGGCACACAATACGCCGGGGAAATGAAGAAAGGTCTTTTCAGTGTTATGCATTATCTCATGCCTAAGCGTCAAATCCTCTCCTTACATTCTGGATGCAATATGGGAAAAGATGGAGATGTTGCCCTCTTCTTTGGATTGTCAGGTATAGTATCACCATGTCATGGCCGCGATGTGGTGTCAAGCCGGGGGATATGATATGTGCCTTCTTAACTTAATTTCTTAAAAACTTTTTGTTTATTTTGGAATATTTTTAGCATATATGCTTATTGTTTATCTTGTGATTTCGGTACCATTGATGAGTCTATTTCAAAATTTATTTCGTTTAGGTACTGGCAAGACAACTCTGTCTACTGATCCAAATAGGTACCTAATTGGAGATGATGAACACTGCTGGACCGAGACTGGTGTCTCAAACATTGAAGGCGGATGCTATGCCAAGTGCATTGATCTCTCAAAGGAGAAGGAGCCTGATATCTGGAATGCCATCAAGTTCGGAGCTGGTAATATTTTAAATGTCCAGTCTGTGAAATTACACAATTTAAAACTAGTAGATAGGCTGTATTTCTTGGACTGTTTCTTGCATTTCAACTTTTTATTTCAGTTTTTTAACATTTTTTGATGTGTAAACTGATGTAACTAATTTTGGTTGGCAGTGTTGGAAAATGTGGTGTTTGATGAGCACACTCGTGAAGTGGACTATGTTGATCGTTCTGTTACAGGTCAACAGAACAGCTTGAAGATTTCAATTTTATCCCAATATCTTTACATGCATATTTATTAAACATGAGAGTTTTTCATCCATTGCAGAGAATACTCGAGCATCTTATCCTATCGATCACATTCCTAATGCAAAGATACCATGCGTCGGTCCACATCCCAAGAATGTCATCCTTTTGGCATGCGATGCATTTGGGGTGCTTCCACCTGTGAGCAAGCTGAACCTGCCACAGACAATGTACCATTTCATCAGCGGTTACACTGCTTTGGTAATAATTTATGTCTAAAGACTAATATGACCACTTGCAACACCCAAAAACACACCCTGATCATATGTTAATAAATATAAATTTGGCAAAATTAAGTTTTTGATGATCAACATAGGTGGCTGGAACTGAAGAAGGTGTGAAAGAACCACGGGCAACATTTTCAGCTTGCTTCGGTGCAGCATTTATAATGTTGCATCCTACCAAGTATGCAGCTATGCTAGCTGATAAGATGCAGAAGCATGGTGCAACAGCTTGGCTTGTCAACACTGGCTGGTCAGCTGGAAGGTACAATATGCAACGTAATATATACATGTTATATAGATAACATTTTATTGAATGAAGCTGAATTGGGATACATTTGGTATTTTACAGCTATGGCTCAGGTAGCCGAATCAAGTTAGCATACACGAGGAAAATAATTGATGCCATACACTCAGGCAGCCTCTTGAAAGCAGCTTACAAGAAAACTGAAGTTTTTGGGCTTGAGATTCCTACTGAGGTGGAAGGAGTGCCTTCTGAAATCCTGGATCCTACGAACACAGTCAGTAGCCTATTGCTTTAACATTCTTCGTACTTTCATCAATTGACTATTTCACATAACTTGGTTTTTGCTGAAACTAGATGCAACCTGGGTATATTTGCTGTTTTTTCAACTATTATTTTTTAGATTCTAATTTACTTCGATTTTGAGTTGCAGTGGTCTGACAAGAAAGCTTACAATGACACACTGTTAAAACTGGCTGGTCTATTCAAAAACAACTTTGCAACATTCACTGATTACAAGATCGGAGAAGACAACAAGCTCACTGCGGAGATCCTGGCAGCTGGTCCAATTTTTTAACTTCCTAATTGAATGGAGAAGCCTGAAGGAGTCAGGGTAGACAGACATAAATAAGAGTTAGGTTGCAATGTTTGGTTAATTTTTCCATTATCATATATGTAAAACTGTTCCTCCTGCTTAATTCATAATAAGATTTAGGAGCCACTCGAAATTATGTCGCTATTCATTTAAGGCCAGAACATGCCACAGGCACACCACAAAAAAAAAAAAAAGGAATTTATTTTATTTTATTTTTGTTTTAGAAGGTAAACCCAACATACAAAGCAGAATTAAATGCAACATTATTGAAGCAATTTTCAGATAAAATTATAAAAAACATGAGCATAAACCTTGTCTTATATTCCCTCTATATCATATTAAATGCGTACTTTGAATATTTTTCTCTAGAATTAAGAAAATTATTAATTTTATCGGTGATGTGTAGTTTGGGAATGAGACGGGCTATCAGTAATAGTTTATACATAAAGGTGTGATTGGGCCTTTGGCTTCCTAGTGCTGAAAATTTCTTTATTTCTGGTCTTTGCTTGGAGGGCTTTGAAGATCTACCGGTGACTGACCTGTTAAATAAAGATTAAAGGTGTTGGAATGAGGGCCTAGTTGGAGATTTATTGGCAGATGAGGAAGCTGACATTGCTTCAAGTAGTCCTTTAAACTTTCATCATAGGCCCGATTGCAAGATTCGTCATTATTTTAAATCTGGTTCTTATGTGGTGAAATCGGCTTATGCTCTGATTCATGGAATCGCTCCAACTCATAATGGATGTGGGTTTAATGTATGGAAAAGAATCTGGAAAGCTAAGGTCTCACCTAAAGTTTGTAATTTTGTTTGGCGTTCGGTTTGTAATATTCTGCCAACTAATTTGCGGTTGCAAAACAGAGGTATATAATATTCTACCAACCAATTTGAGGTTGCAAAACAGAGGTATATCTGTTGATAGTGTTTGTAAAAGGTGTGGGGTTTTAAAATCATTTGCGCATGTTTTCTTTGATTGTTTCAAGACTAGGGGTTGTTGAAATTGCTTTGGTTCTGATCTTCTACCTTGATTTGAGTCTATGTTTCAGTTTTATAGTAAAAAGAAAGTTGCAGATATTCTTTGTTTGCTGTGGCGCATTTGGTACGAGCGGAACTTATTTGTTTGGCATGATAAAATTATTCCCAAACATCTCAGTTTCTTATGCTCCTGATTTCTTGGGAGATTGGAGAAATGCCATGGCATCTCATAATACTATCATAAGACAAGTTCATGCTCAAAATGATATAGTTGATTTATGGAATTGCCCTCCCTCAAATTTTGGAAATGTAATGTGGATGCTTCTCTCTCTTCGAACAACGAAGGTGCATGTTTTGGGTTGGTGGTGTGAGATGAAAGGCTGGCTTCTAGTTGCTGCCTCAGCTTGGATTTGCAACTGCAAGTCTCCTTTTTTTAGTAGGATTGTTGTGTATCATCCTATATCAGATTAGTTGCAAGATCCGAATATCGGATATCACATTTGGATTCAGGTTCTTTTAAAATGACCAACCAGACAATTTACTACCTAAAACCTTGCTATTTTGACAATTGTTGTTTATTTTCTAAAAAATTTGACAAAATTTTTCCTAATTATTAACGACCTTCTGTAAAAAAATTTACCAAAAATATTTTTAAAATCATATAACATTTTCTCAACTTCAATCAAACTCCAATACAAGTTTTTTTATCCTCTTCAATAATCAATCGAATCAAACTCCACTTGTCAAATCAGCATTGCACATAAATCTCTATTCTCAACTATATCTATAAAATTTCATCATGTAATTGTGACAATCTCTTTCTTAACACCTATAGAATGTCAATAATTGTTACAAACTAAGTTTTAACTGTGTACATACCAAAATAATACAATTAAATTTAGTTGTCATGCTCCGACCCAACTCCTTGACATAGTTAGCTGTAGCTAATACCGACCTTTCTTGCATATAGTTTAATCTCTTTGGCCTTTAACCTATACACGGAAAAGAAATCACGCGCTAAGCCAAAAGTTTAGTGGTGACTATCAAATTTACCTCTTTAGTTGCACGGTTTAAAAATACATTTAAAATATTTACATGCAAGATCATAAAACATATATAAAGGTCATAATTTCTACACTTATAATACACATAAGCATAAGTAATTAACATTAAATCTTCACATGTACTTTGCACAAATGATTTCTTCAAAGTGTACTTAATTGCTTATAAATTATATAAGATTAAATGGTTAATGATAATTGGCCTATTTACAATGAAAACGTTATTATACTAAATTGTTAATCTCAAGATTGACACTTTAATTCACATAAATTATTTCCTAAATAGTACTAATTGGACATGAATTTTAAATCTCAAACATTCACGCACAATGACACACACATGTATATATGTATATATATTCCTAAT
The DNA here is from genome assembly GCA_037975025.1 of Excoecaria agallocha. Lineage (NCBI taxonomy): Eukaryota > Viridiplantae > Streptophyta > Magnoliopsida > Malpighiales > Euphorbiaceae > Excoecaria > Excoecaria agallocha. The sequence goes on along the minus strand of CM075807.1, from coordinate 122,039,850 downwards.
TGTATTAGATTACACCAAATTATGTAATGTATAACTACAGGACAAATAAACTAGTTATTTTTTTTTTTGATAAAAGTGTTTTTATAAGAGTTAAACCAACTAATTCATTTTTGGTATTTGCCCCCCGTAAAATTCAGCGGAATTATATGCCAAGCTGGATAAACGGGAACTAAATACGAAATTGAGTTCTTGAAATCATACAGTTAATTCAACATGATTTTCTCATTGTTATTATATATATATATATATATATATATAATATATATATATATATGTGAACCAAATTCTTGAAACCGTACTATCCATTCAATATTATTTTTCTTATTTTTAACATTCATAGTTTTACAATATATATATATATATATATATATATATATATATATATATATATATATATATATATATATATATATATATACACACGTACACACACACATACAGACACACATTTGTGGACCGAATTCTCGGAACCCTACAGCCCATGACTCAGATTAATTCCATTCATTGGACAAGCTCTCGGAGCCATACGATCCTGTTATCACATTAAGACGCAGTGCTGCTAACCTTCTCTTATTGGCATGTCAACCTTATCCTATTACCCAAATTTCTGTTTAATTTTACTAAGGGCAAATATAAAATCAGCATTAAATAAAATAAATAGTATCATTTATATATGTCAGCATTACTTATTATATGTCGTTTTCATCATCTTTATCATCATGGACATAGTAGTGTTCTACTTTACTACTTTTCAACTCAATTTGTCATCAAATTGTACATTCCTCACTAGTCACCTTGTTCAATTTATACATATAAATTTATAATCATGTATATGCATTCAACAAATCATGCCCTTAAATATACAGACCAATAATAAAACATGCAATCATCATCAAGAAATTATCCAACTCAAATTATACATCTTTGGGCGAATGCATCACTCACTAATTTCAAATATATTAATAATCACATTTACTATCTTACTTAGGAACTTGGAATGATTTTTTTCATTAAATTTCTTGTATATTAAGTTCTTAATTAAGAATTTCATTCCTCTTTATTATAATTACCTTTATGAAATATAAGATACCAACAATTCAATTAAGATTCGCATCTGGTTCGATCTTCAATCATTTTCAGCATTTTAAATAGTAATATTATATTGCCATTAGCATATTACTGTTAATTGACTAATCCTCAAAACTACAAGAAATTCTTCCTACAATATCCATTTAATTGGCCAATTTTTTTGTAAATATAATTTACTATAACTCAATTTTTACATAAATTTTAATTATGACCTCAATTACTTTAAGTTATGGTTCCACCTACCATCTCTACCTCCATACGTGTCCCTCAAGTTTACTAGACCATATTATGAATTGAGCCTGTAATTCAATCCGTTAATCCAATAAACTAATTACAAAATAGTGAAACTTAGTGGAGATAGATTAAAAAACAAAAGAACAAATAAATTAATTTAATCGTAGAATCACTTTAACTGTTAATTTATTCAACTATTACCAACCAGCAGTACTATCACCATTACCATTATACATAAATTTATCAGTTACTAAAAAAAAAAAAATCAGCCACCAATGCATTAAAACTTCTCAAAAATTACAAGGGGTGACCACTTGCAGTCCTATATTCGTCAATTGCAATAACTAACACATAGCAAATTTTATGTTCAACCATCTTTTAGCGAATCTAATTCTTGGATCAACAATTTCAGCATCCACCTTAATAAATAGTTTCCTATGCTTTTGTTGCCCCGTTACATTTCCTGCATATCTCGTACCTATTTGCAATTTAGTTTCACTTTGTTGAATTAATTTTCCAACTATCCCATTAAATTATTAAAGCAGGTTCATCACTCAAAAGGAGAAAAGTTGACACAGGGAAAGCCAAATAGAGAATCCAATTTCATATAAAGTGAAACCGTATGTCATGGCTTCGACCAAAATAAAATAAGAGAAAAAAAAGCGCAATAAAAAACAACCGAATTAAGATCATAGGAAACAAAGTAACTTTATAAACACAGAGGATCATATATTAAATCTTAAGAAAATAAAACAACTTTTAACAAATATTTAGAATTTAATTCAAAGAAATTTAGCAAGGTAATTTTGATAGTCACATACCGATTAGCGTGAAATGCCTGCATTTTATCCCATTTTCGTCCATCATTGTGCTTGTCGGAGCTTCACCGGAACTTGGCCGGAGCTGCGTCGATGTGGGACCGAAATCACCTGGAGGCAGCTGCCATTGAGAGGAATCTAACGGCGGTTGTCATGCGTTGAACGCTCCGCCATTTTATCGGGATCTGCTCAAGAACTGCCGGCTGCATCCATTCTCCAATTTGCTCGTTGCTGGTGATTGGAGATGGATGAAGCATACTGGGGTGAGCGCCTCCTCTTAGAGGACTCACTAGCGTCGTTTATCTCACTGGTTGCTGTCGCAGGTCGTCGAAATGAAAAGGATAAGCTTGGGTTACAGGGAGAAAATCAGGCGAGAGGAAACGCCAATAAAGTAACAATGTCCTGACCAACGATGGAGAGATAACGGTGGCACGAATCGTCATCGGCGATGATACAACAGGAGCGACGACGCTGGTCGGTTGAAGGTCGTTCTCTCCTTATTCCTTTCTATTTTAATCCGATCCCCCTTCTCTTAACTCTCCTTTTTCCTTTTTAATTATTATTTCTCTCTTTGCTTTTCATTTCTACGGCCATGATATTTTATCTTATTTTGTCTAGAGAGTTCTAGGAGCTCTAGAAAAGGAATGTTTCTATTATTATTATTATTATTATTATTATTATTATTATTATTATTTCATATAGATTGATTTATGTTAATCTCTTATTTGTCACCAAAATGTATCTTAATTCGAATAATTAATCCCCCTCAGGTTTTGGGACTATACATGTTATCTGCCAAAAACACACTTATTTTGAAATAAAAGTTTCTACCAAATTCCATAAGCATTGCGACCCAATAAGCATAGAGCACCCATTGAAGTGTAAATGGAATCCGAGGGAAGTTATTTTTGACTCTTAAAAAGAAACCGTTTGAGAAGGTTCAATTATCCGAAATGAATTCAAAATTTGTAAATTTATTAATATCAAGTTTTTAAAAAATAAAATTTTGGTCGTTAATTAAAGAAAAATTGTGAAAAACTCTTTTCTTTTTTTTTTTCTATTTTTTATACCTATCAGATTTTGGGTATCACTTGTATCACATTTTCAGTTATAATATGAATATTGATAAAAAGACTATTTAACTTTATCGTTATTTTTGTGATTATCTTACTCTTACTATTATTAGATTTAACTGTCATATAGTGGATCAAAAAAAATTTTATACTAATGATAAACGAATCCAATTTTACTATAAATTAAACATAAAATAAGTAAGTGAAAAAGCAAGTGCTAAAATGTAGGGGAGAATAAAGGATTTTATGAGCTATTCTTTTTCTTTTATTTGTCTTTCTAGTTTTCTTACACGGGAAAATAAATTTTCCACATCCCTTTAATGATAAATTGGCTCTTAAATTGTCAAATTTTCTGATTTTCAATTATTTCAATAAAATCAATTGTAAAGATTATATTAGAAACCAACAAAAAAAATGTAAGCGGATTTAATCTACTGCATCATGACTATATCTACTATTATGATATTCAAATTTGATATAGATGAAATTGAAATAATAACTCTGCTTTTTCTTTCATTTTCATATTTCTTTTTTTTTACTCTTAAAAAATTTGTCGATATTTTTGATTAAATCTTCTTGTTCCTAGATATTATATGGGAATAATTCACTATTCTCCTCCTCCATATAAAAGTTTATTAGAAAGGTTTATTCAAAGTCACAAGATAAGATATAAAAAAAACTTTTGAAATATCTTTCTTTAATTTCCAAACCCAAGATCAATTTATATTGATCTTTGTACTTATATATATAATCACATTTCGAATAATCATAAGAATTAGCGATAAAAATAATAATTTATTATTATTAAATGATTCATTTTACTTTAATGAGATGCAATATATGACGGACCAAAAGAACGTTTTAAGAAATATTTTGTTTCTTTCTTTTGGGAATTATTATAGATTTTAATTGATTTAACAATTAGAAGACTCAAGTTATAGAATTATAAGTATAGGGTTTATTTCTTTAACGATAGGTATTCTTTCGAGAGCAGTATGAGCTAATGAAAAATGGAGATCATATTGGAATTGAGATCCAAAAGAAACTTGGGCATTTATTACATGGACCATATTCGCGATTTATTTTCATACTCGAAGAAATAAAAATTATAAGGGTTTAAATTCCAGCATTGTCGCTTTTATGGGTTTTCTTATTATTTGGATATGCTATTTTCGAGTTAGTTTAGTAGGAATAAGACTCCATAATTATGGTTTATTTACATTAACAATTAATAACTGAAGAAAGGGTATGATGAATGCAATTCTATAGGACAACAAAGCATAGATACAAAAAATTTCACATAAGCCATTGAGAATCTTTTGAATCAACATATCACTTGATTCAAAAAGTTCTCACAAAAGCCAAAAAAATTTGGTTACAAATATTTTTTTAACTAAAATTAAAATTTAAGGGATGAAAAAAAACACTACAAAAAAAACTGTCAATTAGCGATGGCAGTATTTTCGTCGCAATTCGTCGCTAATTTTGCGACGGATTCGCGACTGTTTTACATCCGTCGTGAGGAGATTGTTTTCTTTTTTTGCGACGAATTAGCGACGGAATGAATAAATAGTCGCTAATTATTGGCGGGAAGTATACGCCCCATGTTTTGCGACAGATTAGCGAGTAACATTTCCGTCGCTAAATTTTATAATTTTTTATTCGTGAAATTAGTTCCCGAAAATTTAGCGATGAACATTTTAGTCACTATGTTGGAGGGAAATTATACCGCCTTTTTGCGACAGTTTAGCAATAGTAATTTATAACAGTAAAACAAGTAGCGATGGTGTTTAGTCGCTAATCCGTCGCAAATAAATTAATAAATATTTTTTTAATTTCAATCACATGATTTATGTATAATTTCTAAGTAATTTTAATATAAATCATATGAAATGAATATTTTATTTTTGTGTGATTTTATTTTAAAAAATATAATATTATATTATTATTTGCTTAAAAAGGTGGGTAAGGATCATTTATGGAACTTGTTTTCTTAGACTGGAGATTTTTTGTGTGAACTGGATGAGATCTTGTTATTTTTACCTTTTAATTGATCTCACATCGCATAATTGTAAAGGTGAATCGCTAAAGAGAAATTCATTTACCTATTTAATTCATTTCCTACACATTTGATAAAAAGCTAAAAACTCAAACTATTATAAATAAATAAATAAAATAAAATGCGGGGCAAATTTAGTCCAATTAGATATCTTATTTCCTTCAAAAGAAAGTCCAGTTCAAGAACCCCAGTTGACAGTTGGATGTGGATCAGGAATTTCATGAGTCATCACATGCCCAAATATATGTGTGTTAAACGAATTTTCTTTTTGCTTTTTTGGTATTTAATTTTTTTAATTTTCATTTTGTTGCCTAGGTCCTTAAATTTTAATTTTTTATATTAAATTTAAATAAAATAATAGTATAAATATTGAATACTTTAATTTTTTTTATTTTATTAAATTTTTTTATTTAGATCTAACGTATATTATTTTTGAAGGATAAATTTAAATATAAATTTAAATAATAATCTTATATTTTGTTAATTGATTCATCAAATTCATATTTGTTTGATTGATTCAATGAAGTAACAAACTAGTATATTAGATGAATTGAATCTTCTTTAAATGTCAGTGGGAATAATTAATTCAATTTAAAACAACTAGCTTGAGTTTGTTTGGCTGGAATCGGTGTCTTTCTTATGCTGAAATCTATTTTCAACATGGATCCCATCAACTTGAATGTGATTAGTTGGTTATAAGGATAATTAGAATATATTTTCTTCTAATTGTTATTTTTATGAGAAAACAGAGCATCCAAGCTTATTGATGTTCATAGCTGATTCAACTTTACAAAGAGAGTAATTTTTATGTCAAGGATCAATGGTGAAGAAATCATCACCAAATCATCATCAACGTGAAGAAATCATTTTTAAAATTTTAGTTCTAAGTGTGGTTGAGAGAAGAAGGTTTCTAATTTACCATATAGGCTTTCAATTCCTTTCATCCAAACATTTTGTCTTCATTATATGATTGCTAATTTGAAAATGTGGTTGGGAGAAGAAGGTTTCTAATTTACCATATACATAGGAAATTTTTTTGTTTTATGAAAATTTTAAAAAATTTTTGTTATATTTTGATATGATATGCAAATTGGATCCATATGAATATTTTTTTTATTATTTAAAGTCTACTCGATTTGTATATAAAGTAACTCATATTATCCTAAAGATTTTAAATAAAATTAAAGATTAATCCATAATAATTTATAGTATAAAATTAAATTAAAATTTATTGTTAATTTAAATTTTTTTTATTAATATCATAGATAACTATATTTTATTAAGCATTGTTAAATAAATTTTATTCTAAAATTTTTATCTTTTAATAAATAATTTATTTTTGTTAGTTATTTTATTATTATTATGATTATTTTTTATATTTTTTATTTAATAAAAATTTTAAATAGTTACAAGATTATTAATTAATATGGACTAAAATACTCCTAATTTTAAAGAAAGAAAAGAGGAAGGAGCATGGACATTTAGGTACTTTCATGATTTTTGCCCTAACTATAAACATATATTTTTCTATTTCTCTCCCTTCCTCTTCTTTTGCAGCCTCCATTTTCCGTTCTTTCTCGTTCATCTCCTTCTACCGGAGCTATCTCCACCCTTGCCACCTCTGTCTCTTTCGATCGCCATTCTCTTTTCCCTTTTATTTATTTATTTATTTTTGATTCTTTTATTTCTGATTTTATCTATTTCGTGTGAAGAGGGTATCTTGCTGGTATATAGGTCGGAAATGCCTACTAGGAACTTTACTGCCTTAAGCATGACATCAGGTACGTCTTTGGTGTATATGTGTTTATTTGTTTTCAATTTGGATAATGTATTGTTCTAAGTTGAATCTTAGATCTGTTGATTTTTCCTTCGTATCTTTAGATCTATATTTTTTGGTCCTAGATCTATTTATTGCATTTGTTTTGATTTCATTTTGACAAAAAAGGACTGCGTTTGTTTTCGAAACCACAGTTCCACCACTCATTCAAATTCGGAACCACAGTACCACCACTCATTTTTGAGTTGAATTCGGGGTTGGCTTTGTTGTGCCATGTGGCACTTAAGGAGTAAGGGGTTAACTTTAACAAAGTTTAGGACGGTTTAAAAGGTCAGTGTGCTTGAACAATGCTTTAGGCTTCAATGTGCTTGATCTCTTTTTGTTTATGGTGTCAAGTCCCGACTCTGTTGTTACTAAGCAAAATCAAGTAACAAAACTTTTAGTGGTAATTCTCTAATAAGTGGGTATCATGAATTGCATTGCCTTCATTAATTCATGCTATGATTATTTAAATCATTGAACTTGGACTACATTCAAGTATCAGTCCAAGCTAATGATAGATTTGCAATTAATTTTTATTTTTATTTTTTTAAATCAGCAACGGTTCTATCTTGTCCTCCTCCGTTTGGTGTTGCATAAATAATTGAACTTTGTGTTTTATTATGTCGGTTTTTGCTTTGAAACTCGTCTTACAGTTGTTTGATGTGGCTATTTTTTTCAGTGTCTTTCAAAAATTTAACTGCATATGGTATTTGTATTGATCATTGGGCAGTTTTAAATCTAGTTGCTGGTTCTGTTATAAATTTTTAGGAGACAACTTTGAACCTTATTTGCTCCAAAATTGTCTTCAAGTGTTTGCACCTTAGTAATATTCTTAATGAGCATGTTCTTATCTCTCAGGTAAAACTTTATCTTAGAAGATTGATAATTGCTTTCATAGACTGGATACTTTAGTTATTATATCCTATCGACAGTATCTGAAATTATTGTAAAGATGTGTTCAAAATCTCTTCTTGGAAAATCAATCTAGTATATTTCTTCTTAAGCTTGTTGCATAATATAAACTTCACATCTATAGAACATATTTGAGTTGCTTTTGAGGGTTTTGATGATAAAGTTAAATGACACTTTTATGGAAAAAAATGCTACTGTGGAGTCCTATCAATCTTTAACAGAAATAGAATTTCAAAACAACTAATCTTATTTTTAATTAACTTCTCGAAATATAGTTCTTTCCACATGTAAGAACTACATGAATAAACCACCTTACTCTAACTAGCAGGAATAAGAGTCGATGGCCTGCAACAATGCTGCGGTCATGCTGTGTTCATGACAAAACGATGCATCTCCTTAGAGGGCTTACCTTCATTTCTTTCACTTACTCAGCTCAATTCTCTTGCTATCATACAATTGAAGTTCCTTTCTCTCTGTGGTGCATTTTCTGTCAGAATTACTTTTTTCAAGGAGAAAACAGATAAATGCAGTGAATTGAAAAGTACATTTACTAGCATATTATCACCATGTCGAGACACTTGTACCAAGCAGCAGTAGGATTCCTAATTATTTTGTTGTATGAAAACTCTGAGTCCAAAAGTCTTAAAGATTTCTTTGTGATATGCCCCATGAAACACAGTGTGTGCCCACTCTAGCGGTAAATATAATAATGCATTGAAAATCTCTGTGACAATATGGAGATTCATTGAAAATCTCTGTGCCACATTGTAATTTTGTTGCAGTCTTGCAAAGTTATCTTGTATACTTTGATTAGTGATTATGTAATTCCCAATCATATTAAGTTTAATTAGTGAAGTTTAATTCTTTGTGGGCAGGCAGAGGGTATTGGTTTGCAATGGATGGATGTTGAGGCTTTGAAGAAGCTCAACAAGAACAAGAAATTGGTTAAGAAGCTTGCCAAGCAATACCATGCCTTTTTGGCTTCAGAATCTGTCATCAAGCAGATTCCTTGTCTACTTGGTCCCAGTCTCAACAAGGCAGACAAGTTTCTTTGTAGTAGATATGCTATTATTTATGTGAACTTGTGTATTAGTTGGGTATTAACTTCATTGTTTCTTAAATTTTGGCCTATTTCTATGTCAATACAGGTAAGTTCCCCACCCTTGTGACCCACAAAGAGTCATCGGAGTCCAAGGTGAATGAAACTAAAGCTACGGTGAAGTTTCAATTGAAGAAAGTGTTTTGCATGGGAGTGGCTGTTGGGAACTATACCATGGAGGAGAAACAGGTTTTCCAAAACGTTCAAATGAGCATCAATTTCCTCGTCTCCTTGTTGAAGAAGAACTGGCAAAATGTGAGGGTCACAGTCTTTCTTATGTCTTGGTTATTAATATAATGTGTAGAGGCTACATTTTAATATCTTTTTTCTTATATTTTCTTAATAAATTTATCTGATGAATTAACGTTTAGATTGATGATTGTTCTTTATAAATCAGGTGAAGTGCCTACATCTCAAGACTACAATGGGAACACTGCAACGCATCTTTTAAGTAGTACTTTTATTGGCATTTGAAGTTGTTGCAATTTATTCTCGAGTCATGCTTGTTTAATACCTGCTATGCTATTTTTTCACTCTCCTTGCTTAACTGTTCTCAAGTCACTTCTTTTCTTTGCATGGTTGCGGTTACCATTAGAAGTTGACATGGAGACAACAGGTAATTTATACTTATTATCCTGCTCTTTACCATTTGTTACATATATTTTAACTTCAAGAGGGTTTGAAACATTTAGGCATTTGTTGAAGAGGTGATGGAACTAGTGGAGTTTACTCCTTTAGGTGGGGCATTAATTGGTCTACCTGGAGTAAATGGACTATCAACAGAACAAAAAAAAAGATTAACCATTGCTGTTGAATTGGTTGCCAATCCATCTATAGTATTCATGGATGAGCCAACATCAGGATTGGATGCCCGACTATAGCCATTGTGATGAGGACTGTGAGGAATATAGTGAACACTGAAAGGACTGCGAAGTTTTTTTTTTTTTTTTTTTGTAGCATATTGTATAAAAATTTGTTAGTAGTATTATTTAGTTTGAATTTTTTTCTAATTATTTGTAAAGTATTGCACAATTTAATTTACTTTTATGATATTATATTTTTTAAATTAATAATATTTGAGAAATTTTATTTATATAAATTAAATTTTGAATGTTATAATAATAATAATAATAAAATATTATAAATGAATTGCGATGAAATTTGATGTTATTTTGCGTGGTTAATTTTCAATTTATTTGCATTTTATGAATATTTATTAGCGACGGTTTAGTAACGAAGGTTTGTCGCTAAAAAATTATTATATTTGTCTCGACTAAGTTAAGAATTTATTTAGCGACGAAAAATGTAGTCGCTAAGTATTATTATTATAATTGGACGACTAATTAGGAATATAAATTAGCGACTGATTTTTAATTCCGTCGCTAATATATTCGCGACTGGTCGCGGCATCGCTAATTCATATTAGCGACGGAAACATGTAATTACTGACGGAATTGTCCGTCGCTAATTTGCATTTTTTTTGTAGTGAAAGTAGGTTTTTCATTGTATAACCCTAAGAATTTTCAATTTTTAAAAATCATAGGATTTCTTTTTTTTTTTAGAAACACAATCTATAAAAATAATTAGATAGAATAACTTTGACCTTGTCAATTGATAATGAGAAAACGAAATCCAGATAAATTCTAATGTCTATTACAAGCAGAAGGATGGAGATCGAAACAAATAATTCCAGCAGTCCAAAATATAAAAAAATAAGAGTTTGGGGCATTAAACAATTTTTATCCACAGAGCATTTGGCGTAACATAGATAATAAATATATAAGAGTTAATATCATTCCAACTGCCATTACGCCAAATTTTAATATTTTGGACATTAAAAATATTTTTGGCCAATAATTATTTCAAAAAATACCATCAGTTTCGCAAAAGAACTGCTCATGCTTAGTAATGCAAGGGAAGCTAGTGATAAGATACTGAAAGTTGTGAATATTTTTGGCACTGGGGTAGCCATCCCACCAATTTCATCAAGATAAACACTATGTATTCTATCATAACCTATTCCTGCCAAGAAAAAAAGTGAGGTGCCAACAAATCCACACGATATAATTTGAAAAATAGCTCAATTGAGTCCCATATCACTTGTAGAGCAAATTTCTATACTTATGAAACCCATATGAGATATAGAAGAATAGGCTATTCTTTTTTTTTTTTTATTTCGTTGATCAGGAGACGTTGAAACTGTATATATTATTTACATTATGCCTACTATTATCAATCAAGGAGAAAAGATAGAATGAACATGAGTAATAATTTCATATTGATTTAAATCAACCCATACGTCCCTATTTTTAATAAGATTTCGTCTAAAACATACAAGTACTGTAATGCACTTTCCCATGAGTTAAAATTAAAGCTAGAAGCTGATAATCATCATTTTCATATAAATGAGCAAATTTAAATTATTTGTTATTTTAGATGTAAAATGCTCCATCCGTTCACAAATAAGCATTCAATTTTTTGTTTTGAACTATTTATGAACAAGTTTTAAATTTCCTAAAATATAGTATATTTAAATATAAAATTTCACACTTTCTATACAATAAACATCGACTCAATTTTCAAAATATAACTAATAATTATTTTAATATAACTAATAATTATTTGTCTATTTTTAAGAAGGGAAAATTAGTAAAAAATAAGATAATAAATGGATTTAATTTGTGTGTAAAAAGAAAAGTTAGACACTTATTTATAAATGGAAAAAGTATTAAAATTTTTATTGATCAGTTTATTATATTGTTGCTTTAACTACAAGTCTTAATAGAAAAATGTTATCCAATTTCTAATGCAATAGCTATCATTAACATCTAACAATAATGCAAAATGGGTATCAACCATCCTAATTCCTAACAACAAAAAAAGATGGGTTAAAGAGATTTCAAGGGCATGATCTAGACATTTCATCGAACACTTATCGCGCATCATTTAAAAATAAGCATTTGTTGCCCTAATTGGGTTCCTACCGTTGAAATATCGGTTTTACGTTGAAGCCGCCAGGCTTTCTAAATGGGGGCCCACTTAATTGCACAAAACCCAAGGAAAAAAAGAGGGGGGTGTTTTAGGGATAAAAGAGACCGAAGGCGAAAACAGGAAAATTGCAAATTTAACAAATAAACAAAATGGGGAGGGATGAGCAGTGCACTACTTGGCGCATGTTAGTCTTTCCTCCATTGTCTCTGGGTCCTTCCGCTTTCACTTCTTTATCCCTGAAAACCTACACCCACAAGCCCCCTTCCCTTGGGTCGCCGCTTCATCGCCATATAGATCTATTAGATCGCTTTGCTCTTTCTACGTATTTGAGATCATCTTGGTATTTTTCGAGCTCTTTTTTGGGTTTCTCGATCGGAAACTGCTCAGTTTTGACCCCATTTCATCGATTCCGGGGAAAATATTAGGTAAGTAATGTGATTTTCATTCAGATCTGTGATTTTTTTTATTCAATTGTTGATTTTTTCTTAAAAAAAATTTGTAGGTCGATTTCGGAGTCTGGATTCATGAAAGTTGTTCCAATTTTCGTTTTAAATGGTTTTAGGGTTGGGATTTTTGCAGGTGTGAATCGAAATCGAGAAAGACTGTAGAAAAATATGGCTCGATTTTGATCTTAGTTTCTTTTGAGCCTAATTTGGGGTTATCAATGCTACTTCCATCGGTGGTTGTAATTTTCTTGTTTGTATGTATGTTTTTTTTCCAATTTGTTTTTAATTTTCACGATATTCTTTTGGAATTAAAACCAAGTGATTTTCGAAAGCATCAAAGGGTTTGTATCGATCTGTCTCTATATTCGATGCTTCTGAATTGAGCTGTGTCATTTTAGATAGCTTATTCTGATTCTTATCTTTCTACTTTTTTTTTTTATCGGGTAAAGTAGCAGAATAAATTTCATCTCAAGATGTTTTTGATAATTGGTTTCTCTGAAATATCTTCATTGGTTATTTTTAATTATCGTGTTTCCTTTCAGGTTTCCAGTAGTTGTAAGTAGCAGCCGTGCGTCGATAAGAGCAATGCGGGATTATGCACAAGATGTAAGTCTTCCAGATTTTATGTCTAAAACTCAACATTTGAAATTGGTGATTTAAAGTTGGTCTTTGCTCGATATTTAAATGATTTGTTCTTTGAATAATTAATCGGGATTGCTGTTATGCAGGAGTATGAAGATTACGATGACTATGAGGAGGAAGGATACGACGAAGGATATGAGCAAGAGGAAGAAGGGGAGGAGGAGGAATATGAAGAGGAAGAAGAGCGAAAGCCAACTGCAGAAGAGCAGGAATATCTTGAATTAAGGGCAAGGATTAAAGAACAAATTAGGAAGAAAATGCAGAGGGAAAATGGCTCAGCTGTTTCCAAATCCCTGGATATAAAAAAGAAATCCCATTTGGATAAGTGAGTGATGTGTTTATTTCTCATTTTATGCTGTGCTTTTTGTCAAATGGAAACTTATCAGCCACTGCTGAAAATAGGATGTAAGCGACAAACTCAGATTAAAAAAAATTTAAAGATGCTTAAAACATCACCTTTTCTTTTAGGCACTGTTGTGCATTTGTGGAATCCAACCTGAGGTAGGCATTGTAATTTCAAGTCACATGCAAGAATCGGGTCTTAAGGTTTAGGTAATGCCTTCATACATGTTGATTGGAAAATATGCTTAGAGAGTGGGAGTCCATGTAATCAGGGACACTAGGATGGTCTCAATTCTACAGTCCTGTATAGGTACATGCACTAATGTGAGAGTCCATGCAATAACACCCTATTAAATATGCATTCTAATATGTTGTATAAAATCAAATTGGTGTTCTTTTCAACTTTATGCTGGTAGATGATGGCCTATATTTGATTATTTTTAGTGTATCATATATGGGAGTCCATGCGATAACACCCTATTAAATATGCATTCTAATATGTTGTAGAAAATCAAATTGGTGTTCTTTTCAACTTTATGCTGGTAGATGATGGCCTATATTTGATTCTTTTTAGTGTATCATATATTTTGTAGGGTAGGGCTTAAATACCAGTTGACCAGTTGTGTGAGTTTTCATGATTTTTATCTGGTTTATGCCTTGATGTAAAGTTAAAATTGTGTTGTGATTAATATTTGCAAGTGTCTTTTGTATATAACCAATTAACTGTTTGCATCTTATTTTTAATTGGCATGCAGTTATGGATCATTCTTTGGTCCTTCTCAGCCAGTTATTGCCCAAAGAGTAATTCAAGAAAGCAAATCGTTGTTGGAAAACCCACATTTGGTATTCAGAAATTCCAATTCTCATCATGTATGTATTGTAAACTTTAGATCCAATATTGGGTGCATAATTTACTAATTTACTAATCTAATCCAATCTTGGATTATTGTTTTTGTGTTCTATGAGCATCCTTAGCTGCCATTTACAGATTGGTAATGAAACTGATCCATAAGTGCATGTTCTACTGACCTCATCTTGATGATCTAAGTATGTTGGCACTCTTAAGTGCGGATTCTTGTATTTTTTCAATGTTTATATTGGCACGAAATTGCTAATGACCTGTCTTCTCCTCTTTTTTGTTTAAATAATTAGGTAAAAAATATTAAATTGACAAAAATCTGTCACCCTTTTGCATGCACATGTTTGCATAGCCAGTTAATGCTTCTCGCGAATGGAGTAGTTGCTAGCCTGCTGAAGGGAGCTAGCTAACTGCTCTCTCCTCTATGGCTAGGCACATATCCGTAATGTAGTTAATTTTCGGGGATATGCTTCCTTGATGCTTTGTTTAAATGAACTTGGAATTTTTCATATTTGCAATTTGCAATGATACTAATGGGAAGAGACAGGCCACAGAGAGAATTTTTTTCCTCCACGTAAACTGCATGTTATATTTGATGTAGCAATATGATGCATAGTTTGGGCATTGGCCAATGGTTCCCTCCCTCTCCTTGTGTGTGTGTGTGTGGTTTTTCTTAAACCTCTTTCTGTTGTCCTGTTCATCAGAAAATTAATTCCTATTAGGCTATAATCACCTGGTTGTGTTAGTAGTACCTGTAAGATTTTATTGTGAAGTACTCGTTGCTGTTGCAGAATAAAAAGGCCTCTTCTTCGGTTGGCTCTGGTTCAAAGAATGGGGCAAATGTCCCAGTACCGAAAGTCAGAAATGAGGTACTCTTAGTAGTTTAACTTCTTCCATATTCCCCTTCCCCATGTTCTTTTCTCCTCATGCCATTCCATCTCTGTCGGGGCTTAAGGTGTTAGTTCATTTATTTTTCTTTTGGGTTTGGAGGAGTGTGGATGGGGTTGGGTTGAGGGGTGTGTGTGGTTATCTTTTCTAGCTGTGGGAAGACATTTGGATTGTAACCTTGAGCATGATTTTGTCAAATGTGCAGCTAAAATCAAGAGTCCAAAAAATTAAACATACAAGAGATTACTCCTTCCTGTTATCTGATGATGCAGAACTCCCAGCTCACACCAAACATCCAGTACCTCAAAATGTTTCGGCTCCAAAATCTGGTGAGCATTTGCTATAACTCACAAATTTGGTTCATGTTGATCATACATGGTATTTTTATTGAGAAAACTTATACAGGTCTTTTTTGCTGATGCTCAAGAGGCAAGAACTGCACAAATGCCTCAGAAGAGCAAACAGCCGTCAGGCAGTAGTGTACGGGATAACCGTGTTGGTTGCGAGGAAAGGAAACCAATTGCTATGAATGGCCAAATGCATTCTAAATCAGGACCATACAGGTCAGCATCTACAAGCAGACCCTCTTTGACGTCAATGGACTCCAGGAGGCAGCTTCAAATCAACAATGGAAGTGGTCCTGGCCGGCCTATGGCATCAGTAGATTCCAGAAAGCAGCTTCAGAGCAGCAATGGAACGGGGCCTGGCCGGCCGATGATGTCAAAAGTTTTGCCTTCTAAAGCGCCCCTTACCAATTTGGAGAAGAAGGCCCCTGCACCAGGTGGAAAAACTATCCTGCCTGCTGCACGAAAGCCTGCCCCTTCCAAGGTGCAATCATCTGTTTCAAGGCAACCGGTTGAACAGAAAAGGGCATTAGCAGAACCCAACAAGATTTCATCATTGCAAAAACCACCTGTAGCATCTTCAAAACCTCAGGTTTATGCCAATTTTCATTATTCTGAGTGATTACGATGTAGACCTGGTAAAATATTGTCTTCCTTCATACTTACTGAAATAATTTGCAGGTAAGTAAGCCGGTCAAGCAGTTTTCATCCCATCCACCATTGCAAGATAATCGGGCCAAGAAAAGGCCTGCCAGGCCATTTGCTGATGAAGATGATGAAGATGCACAGGCTCTGAGCATGATTAGAAAAATGTTCAAGTAAAGCTTCTTTTCTGACATGTTTTTATGTTCCTTTAGTTTTGCATATGTTGATGCCATCTTGATAATTGGTTTGGAAACCATTTGATAGCGAGGCCTTCTTTTATGGTTCCAGGTTATTTTGTGTGAAGTAATGTTTTAAGCAATTTTGAATTTTGGATGTCTACTTATCTGATTAGTGATCTGGAATAACCCACCATAGTATATTCAAGACTCATGTTCTTCTTGTGTAACAGCAAACTTGATGCTTTTATCATATTATGTCAATGATATTCACTAGTTGACAGAGTTTGGTGGTGTTTTCTTTAGTGCTCTGTCAATCATATTTGGACACTGGAAGTTAATTTCTGGCAAAGTAAGAGATTTTTTTTTTGCAGTTATGATAGGTTTGCTGGTCGTGATGATGAGGATGATGTTAGTGACATGGAAGCAAACTTTGATGATATCATGAGGGAGGAGAGACAAAGGTTAGTGGCATTCACTAAATGTAGTAGTAGATTGTGATCATTGAAAATTGTTACATTTTTTTAGTTAAAATTATATGATTTTATATCCCAAAGGGAAACAAATGGTACAAAATTGATCCTGCATGTCTAGTTATTATTTGTTTCTAATTTAATGTTTTACTGCGGGTTTCTGTTAAGTGGCCTGTTAAATGCTAACTCTTGATACCATGGCGCTATTAATGGTGTGATTTAGCATGTGGTAAATTATAGAATATCAATGATGTGCCCCCCAGCCCTTCCCCCCCTTCTTCCTCTCTTTTTTCTATTAATTTGTGGTCTGTGTTCTTACTGTCCTAATCTATGTAATGTTTGTATATATGGTCATGCAGTGCGAAAATTGCAAAGAAAGAGGACGAGGAACAACTCCGGCTGATAGAGGAAGAGGAGCGGCGGGAGCGGATGAGGAAGTTGTCTAAGAAGCGTAAGCTGAGTCATTAGTGACAAGTGTTGAAGAGAGTTCAATAGTCCCGTGTGGTCTGCATCACTAACTTATGATGTAGTTTGTTCTTACTGTGCATTCTGTTCCAGAAGCATGGGACTTAATTGTCCAATATGGTAATTAATTATTCTTCAATTGTAGGAATTCTAATTGCCAATTTTTAGATGCAAGTTTATTATATTAGATGTGAAGGTATTTTTGACAGTGGGGTTCATTTTTACTTGGGAATAATATTGGCAGTTAATGATTCCTCGGAAATTCATTTGTACTTTACTAACCAGGGAAAAATATTGTGCTGCCTTGCATTTTCAGGTTAACACGATTCGTAAGCGGTTTTTGCCCGTTATGCCATTTTTAGGCGGGAAAATTTAATTGATCTGTTGATTTTCAGCCTTCAACGGTTACTTTTGGTTTCCAATTTATTTATTTATTAACCAGTAAGCTCAAGGTTAAAAGGGATCACTTTTGTGCGAGCTTGAATGATTTATAAGTGGAATGATTTAAAAACTAACGCTTAGAATTCAATTATAGTTGGTTGGGAAGTTAGAATTCAAGTGAATTATTGTTACGAATACGATTGGTCAATTATGATTCTTCTAGAATATTTAATCCAAGTGAATTATTGTTACAATTGGTCAATTATGATTCTTCTATGATGTGTAGATCACAAATAATTTACATTCGGGGTTCTTTACATTGTTTATTATCCAATGATTAAATGGTATTATAATTATTAAATTATAGGAAACTATAATCCTTGCAACAATAAAATCTTTAACCTCTAATTTGTAACGAGTAATTTGCACCATTAGTTATCAAACTGTAATCTTTGTAATAATAATTTACGCCATTAGTTATCAAATTATAATCTTTATAATAATAAAGTCGTTAACCTCTAATTTGTAATATAAAAATTATTTAATTTTATTTTATATAATAAAAAAAAGAATCCTTTTAACATGCTATTGCAAGTTTGTACGCTAATGCTTTATTTTTTAATAGTTTTACAAGACTATTATGATGCTATTTAAAACAAGTATATTTTATACTAAATATTTTTACAAGACTATAATGCTATTTAAAACAAGTATATTTTGTACTAAAAATTGTTGAATACTATAATTGACCGTGTTAATTTTTTAAATGCATAAAATTTATGAGTTTACGCTTTTAAAACAATAAAAAGCTTTAAAATCTAATTTTAAAAATTTTGAATAGTTATATAATTATACCTAAATGAGTTAAAATTTCTAGTATAATCAGAACACTTACTTTTATAGTTTATTAGTATTAGATGTCAGATAAAATTTTTGAAATTAGAAGAAATTAAAGTATCAACGGTAATAATATGTTAAAAGGATAGTTTTATTGCATAAATTAAATTTGAGTGATTCTTATATAAATGAGAGATTAAGAATTTTATTGTTACAATAATTATAGTTGAAGATATTTACTTCTAAATGAATTCGTTTTGCTAAAAAGGCTTCCATAATTTATTTCTCCCTATCATAGAAAAAAGTTAACCTTCAGTCAAGGAAATTTAATAATAGAAATTCTTTTAAGTTTTAGTAGACAAAAATTTAATACCACATTCACCGTTTAGTATGGTGCATGAGTGTGCCTCGCCAACCCATCAACCCGAAATCTGAATTTTATATATTTTTTTCATTTGATTCTATTTTATAGAAATATCGGATCTATATTCGATTAATATAATATTTTCGAATTCCGAACCGTTTCACCTGATCAATTCAAATTTATTTTTTTAATTTACATATTTAAATCTAAATTAAATTAAAATTTTAAATTAATACAAATAAATAATATTAAATACCATAAAAATATTTTAAAAATATAACAAACTAACAATTTTAAATATATAGAAAAATTAGAATTTTTTTTTATTTATATATTAAATTATTCAGATTATTCGATCGAATCGGATTTAGAAGGATTATCACCCGATTCAAAAACTTATCTAATTTTATAATTAAATCAATCTTATTAATTCGATTAATTTTATTCGAATGCATTAATTCAAATCGGATTAATCTGATTGATCCGATTGATTCGGTTTTCGTACACACCTGGTTAATATCGTGCTGGCACTAGTAATATTTTAATAATATATAATCCACTCCAATAGAAAAAGTGTAATCTACTTTGGCGGTTGCTGAGATAACGATAATTGGGAGTAGGACATTACTTCATCATTCTCTCTCTTCTCGCTCCCTCTCCGTCTTCCGCAGAAACTTAAACAATGGAGCTTTTGATTAACTCCGCGATCCTTTCACCCGTTCGCTTGCCCGCGCCCAACTTACTGAATCGGAGACCTGTTAAAGCTACTTGGGTAATTTGCTGTTTAAGGTAATTGATGGAGTCTGAAACAAAAATTGATCGTCGAATTCCTTTCAAATTTGCTCGTATTTTGATTGTCTTGTTCCGGTTCGCAATGTTTCTGAGAAAATGCGACTTATTAATTTGTTTCTTTTTTTTTTTTTATTTGGTTGTATATCTTGGTTTCTGCTTGATCTCTCAGAAAGCAAGAACTCTACTACTGTAGACTGTAGTATCTTTTCTACTTGTTTGTTTTAATTTTAAACTTATTCCTACTTGCTAGTGCCTATCCATCTTGCCTGGAAGAATATAGTCGTCTTTGTTAGTTTAAGAATTAAGCTGTAAATGACTTGACTGTACTTTTCTATTTATAAATACAGTTCATATGGTTCTTGCTCCTTTTGTGTGGTTCTTTTACCGAAGATTTCTCTGTAATTTAGCTGAAAGGATTCTTTTATTGAAAAAAGCAAGATCATCAAACTTTTGTCTAGTGCATGTAGATTCAATAAACCTTATATTTGTTCTTTTTTCGCTTTGGATGAGCAAACTTTCCTGGCTGTTCAAGTACTTAATCTTCTTTGCAGGAAGAATGGGGAAGCCAATGGTTTATTTAATGCATCCTCAAAATTAGAGTTAGCATATCCTGGATGTTATATTTTATATGCAAAACTCTCTTGTCAAATAAGTTTATTAATTATTCTTATTTTTAGGGTAGAAGGTCCTGATAATGCAGAGATGTCTCAGGTATAAATTGGCTTCTTCCATACATCTACAGCTTCTTTTCATATTATCATTAAGCATATATGGCTTATGTAAGGTTTTTCTTGTCGTCTTTCTGGAAATGTCTTAGCCATCTAATTTCAAATCAGAAACAAAAACCAATGGCATATGGCAGCTCTTTAAAGAAGCTCAGCAGAGTATGTTCATATTTGATTGTCCTATTTCTCCAGTGCTATACAATTGCTGGTTCCAATCTTAAATTTTATTTTGATCTATATCATTTTGAGACATGAACAAGAACTGATGCTGTTGCTGGTGCCTTTTGTGATGATGTTCAGATATTCTTTACTTAAACAGACAACGTCTTCTGGCCGTTGAGGAACTCAACAAAGCAAATCAAGAGAAAGAAGTGTTGCTTGGCAGAATAGAGCAATTGGAGGCAGAAAAGGAATCCATTGTTGGAAAAGGTGATTAATATCACACTGATTTTTTAGCTTTTGGCGGTCTAGGCAATGATTTGTCGCCGATAGTTTGGTGTTAATATACCTTCTATTTGGAGCCTCAAGTATTTCATCACAGTTCCAGAAAGTGAAAAAGCTGTTGGTGCAGGATTTTTCTTTTTTCCTTTTTCCTTTTTCATGTCTTTGAAATATTCAATTCCAAATAATCGATTGTCTTCTTCAGAAAAGATTGAAAATAGGTCATTGAGGAGTTTGTTGTGTTACTGGGTCCTCCCAGCAGTAATGACTCTTAATTTTACGTGAAAGCTTGCAGTTGTAACCATATTTTTCATATTTCACTTGAGACTTTTTGGAGCAGTATTCAGTACCCAAGTTGTTTGGATTTCTGTACAAGTTTTGTTAAACAAATCAGTGTCTAGAGTTGTGCAATGCCTTCACTGGTGTCCTTGCTGATCCAGATAAACAATCTATGTGCTGGGAATTGCTTCTTCGGATTGATTCAATGGTCCTCAGTGGCATGATTAACACTGCAGAGGCATCTGATTTGAGAAAGGCGGTCATGGATTACAAATTTAGTGTAGTTGATATGTTCTTTGACAATGTGCAGAAAAGTGATGCTGAGCTTCTTGCAGAACTTCGTCTCTTCTCACATGGAAGCAAAAAGTAATTTTATTTAAATATGACCATTTCTTTAATTATTGTTGTTTAGAGATATGTGCTAGACTCTTTTTGTAGAGTAGCTCAAAACAAAAATGTAATTGCACATTTAACATATGCTGCCTATAATTCAATTCAGGAGTGGAATTCACATTGTCCACATATGTACTGAAATGGCACCAGTGGTGGAGGTTGGATCATTGGCATCTTATGTGACTGGATTATCACGTGCACTACAGAAAAAGGGCCACTTGGTAGAGGTTATTTTGCCAAAGTAATTAATGCACATTATCTCTTGATTTTTCTATGTAGTGAGTTTGTGCGGTTTTTAAATTTTCATCTATGTCAGCTACTTTTTCTTTAGAGTAATTTTTTTCTGCAAGTATTCCCATATATGAATTTATTTTTAGAAGGGAGCATTATATGTATTTCCACAATTGGATTAACATTTCACAATGCTCTTATTGTTAGTTATTTTGTTGAGACAGTGAAAACCCCAACACATTGCTAGAAGCATGGTATTCATGCTTTTTGAAATTTTCATATCAATAATGTGTTGCAAAATGCATGTGCTCAGCAAAGTCCAAGATGCATTATTCAAATTTTGTATATGTTGTTTGTTTGGTGTTCAAGTAGCGATACCTTCTTCTTATTATTTTTAATAAAAAACTAGATAGCAATGAATCCTGCATTTATATGTTTGAACTGCTGTAAGCACACTAGTTATTTTGCAGGCATGTTATTGTTATTTTCATATCCAATTGTGCATATAGTTGATAATCATAGTTTGTTGGGACAGGATTTATCAAAAAGTTATGAGAAGGTGCTAATATGATTTAGTGGTTTCAGCATTTCCTTCACCTTGGTGTGAAGGTTCTGCATTGTAATTACGTCTTCTGTGTTTATAATATACCTGATGTTCAATGATGAACTTGCGCTAACAACAAAATTATCCTCGAGGTATTGTCATTTCAGCAGGACTGCACTATTTAACTCAATAAGTGCAAGAAATGATAGGGGCTCTTTTTGTCTCTCTCCTTAGCCCTTCATTTTACATGTGAATAATATTCATAAAAGCTATGTGAACATACTTGATCTTACAATTTCTTTTTATAAGATATTTTTTAGTCAGAAGTTGGATTGTGATCCCGAAAATCATTACTCATCATCCTCAAGGAATATAACCCTGTAAACAGGTACGCATGCCTGAACCTCAGTGAAATTCAAGGGCTACGAGAAATTGAGGCAGAGTCTTATTCTTATTTTAATGGTCAATTGCATGGAAACAAAATTTGGACTGGGTGAGTTTTTGATTGTTTCCTTATATACTATGATTACAATGAGGTTCCTGTAATTCCATTTCAGTTCATAGTTGTTCTGGAAAGAAATTATTGAATCGGTGAAATTTTACATCTGCATTGCAGTATAATGGCACTTTATAGTGACATCATTCTTAATGGTCATATTCAGAGTTGTCAATGGCATTGGAGTTACTTTTATTCAACCTTTGCACTACTCATCTTTCTTCAACCGAGAGAGGATATATGGATATTCGGATGACTTTGAACGGTGAGTCAAAGAATTTCTTTAACCTTTTCACAAATGGCTTGGTTGACAATTATATTTAGATCTTCATGACTGTTTAATGATTAAATCCAATGGCACAACTCATAAGCTTTATATTCAGGATAAACAATTTAATGCTGGGTTAACGTTTAAGGAATGGTAAAAGAAGAGGTAAATAAAATTTGTTGTAGGTTTTGTTTCAAGATGCAGCACTGCCTTTGAAATAATGAATCATGAATAGTAAAGGGAAGAATAACTTCAACAATATAGCTTTGGATTCCGTTGTCATTTTCCCATTACCAAATGAATTAGGAACAATAGATGCCTTTTTTTTTCTCTGTGCAACACCATTTTGGGCATTAGTATAAACATGATCAGTTTGATGTGTTATCCCATTGAACTCTAAATAGACTCGAAGCTCATCATCCATGCTTTGTACCATTATCTATGCTCAGAATTTTCACCTTAGCATCAAATTGTGTACAAAACATTCTGTTAAAGGATTGAGAGCAAGAAAAGGCATCACTTTTTGCTTTCATCAAATAAACCCAAATCTAGGACACATTGGGTGGCAAAAAAACTGAACTTCACAATTAAGGGCTTTGGTGCTGAAACTAACAAATAAGTTGCTGATGGGAAAACGATGTACATGAAGAACATGAAAGAGTCTAATAGCGGAAGAAAAGTCAATAAAACCCGCTCTTGAAATGAGAGGAAAAAAGTCATCTAAAATTTTCATATTATCTATTATGCATGGTGAGTACCCTTTGCAAGAGCCAGTTGTATGTCTTTCTTGAATCTATAATCCATGCACAAGTATCAAGGTTTGCAGGAAAGGAATTACCTGATTTGATAAAGTCAGTGGTATCAACTGTTGATAAAGAGTTAGGTGGGTCAAGAATGCTTTAGGCTTTGAATTTCCTCATTAGAGAAAACCTTAGCTAATTTCACAATCCTCTCTGTCTCCCAGTTCTTGTAGAACTAGAATATCCAAACAAAGTACTTTGGAAGTAAGAATACCAACTTTAAGGGTCCAAAAAACTGAATCAAAGAACTCCAATGGAGATGGGGGGAAAAAAGAAGAAGCCCATATTTTAAATAATACCACAGCAAAAAAATCCACAGAATCTTACTGAATACCAAAAAAAAAAAAAACACCTCAGATCATACCTAAGCTGACAAAGTGAGGTACAAACATGCGCTGTACAGGATGAGGTGACTCTAGTAACACTGATTGAAAGATGAAACTTAGGCACACAGGCCTCCATGTGCAGGCGAGTGACAGAAAGCTTTTGAGGCACTTGCACTCCATGCAACTCCTGCAGTGACCAGATGCTATGGATTGGCCAAACTAACAACAAAGTCCTTTTAGAAGCAGCAGTGACAGTTACTCTGCACCCTCTGAGTAGGGAAGTACCAAATTTAGTGCTCTAGAGTTTTAAGACCATGCTGAAGAAAATTGAAATTTTAACCAAAAATCAAGCTTTTGGCTCTGGCACAATCAATCACTATAGTGCAATAATCAAGCTAGCTAATAGTTTGAGAGGGCTACGGTCCCCAGTTGCCCCTCCCAGAGGACTTCTGATTTTTCTTTTCCAGTTTCTACCTTTGAGTACAATATAAGGAACTGGACTACACACTACAGTTCAGCAAATTCTTATATTTATTCTTCATTCTGATTATATGAACTTCTTTACCTATGCCGATCTGCTTACGGCAAATAAAATTGAGCCATCTATTATCATTGACATAGACACTATCTATGAAATCATACCCTCACCTGTAGATACAAAGATGTTATTTGGGGAGACGTTGGCTGGCTTTAATTTTCGTTATTAGTGGTATCATTTTCATTATTGCTTTCAGTTTTTGTTGGATTGGATTTAACTTGCGATTTTCACATGGCTTCAATGTACATGGACCTATGGAGAAGACTGGTCATGCCAATCTGATAATCAACTTATATCCTGCTAAAGACATATTAAGCTATGAAATCAACATAGAGTTATTTGAAAGGCAACAATAGGCTGCTTGATCTTTTCATGCCAGAGTAATTTGTGCTCTCTTTCAGATACAGATGTTTGGGCCAGAGTAGTAACTTATTACATTCTTCATTTTCCTGCTAGCTGATTATTTTTAATATTGTTTTTGTTATCCATTTGGTGCTCTTAGGTTTTCCTATTTTTCTCGTGCTTCATTGGATTATATTACAAAATCTGGAAAGCAGCCTGATGTTTTACACATACACAACTGGGAGACTGCTCTTGTTGGACCACTTTTCTGGGATATATTTGTTAAACAGGTGCAAATTCAACTCCTTTCTTTTGCTTTTCATAAATCATTTGATTCCCAGTGTTCATCTACTTAGGATTTCAAGTTGTATGACGTATAAATTATTATTAGAGCAAGAATGGCCAATGATAATAAGCAGTACATGATGTTTGCATTTAAAAAAATATGCCTTTGAGCCAGATGGCATCTTTGTTCCTCTAAGAATGTCTGGCAAAATTGTTTAGGCTCCTTTAGTTTAAAATATTTAAATTAATTTTCAAGTCTATAATATTATGCACTTATTATTGGCCATTCTTGCTCTAATAGAAATTTATACTTCATACAACTTGGAGTCCTGAGTAGATGAACCCTAGGAATGATGCGAAAAACTATACTGCTTGTCGAAAGGACACCTCTTTATGTCTTTGGATTTTAGCATGTGTATGGTGAAATTACAAGTGGTTCTACATGAAAACTTCAGACCTTGAGCCCACAACCACAATGCTCAGTACTCCATGGAACATTATTATCTTTAGCACCGGGACTCATTTTCATGAGTATTTTATTTGCATTAGGGTAAGAAAGGGCAGACTTTGTTACAAAAGTCATATTGCATTGTATAATGGATGCATTGACCGCATATTTCTATTAGAGACCCTTACTTTTCGCATTTCACTTACTATTACTTGCAGAAATAGACAAAAAGAAAGACAAACCTGTTAACATTCTTGTTGTCACATCTTATTTTTTGTATGTGTAGGGGCTTGGAGGCACCAGAATTTTGTTGACATGTCAAAACTTGGATTTGCAGGTACATTCTGTCTCTTTCATTCTGGTCTTATTAGTTCTCACTTTATCCTTTTTATTGTAATGTTTCATAATTTGCTTTACTGTATGATATTCTAGTGCTTTGAGCCACCTGATAAACTAGTGCTCTGCGGACTTGATCCTGATAGACTTCACCGTCCTGATCGTTTGCAAGATGATGCCAAGACACAATTTGTCAATATTCTGAAGGTAACATTTTTGTCTATGAATGTTATCTCTTTTACATCTATTTTGTCTGAGAACTCTTGATCCTTGTCCGCAATTTCACTGCATTTATATGGTATATCCTTTACACCTTTTATCTTTTGCAAACAACATTGATTTTATGGATTAAAAGGAGAAAGTATAGTATACTAACTTTATTTTTTTAAGTTTGTGAATTTTTCTTCATTTGTAGACTCCATAATGCAGCTAAAAAAAGCTTAATTTCACTCTAATCTGGCATTGTTCCTGTCCCTGATTCATGTCTATTTTAAGCCAGAAGTCTCTTAACTTCTGAAATATTTGAAAAAGGTGATTCCAAGTTGTCCTAGCCACTGCACAATGTAGCAAGTAGAAACAAGTGACAAGTCTTGACACCAATTCAGATTTAGTATTAAACATTTTTTTATGGCAAACATCTTATTCTTCACTTTTTGAAGAGATTCTCATCCATCATGGTGATATTTTCACAGTTCACTGGAAGTTTTGGTAGTTCCTTGTTTTTTTTTTTTTTTTTTTTGTAGGCTTCTTTTGCCAAACCCCTAATTGCTCTTCAGACAAAAGCAAAACCCTTACGTTGAGCAGCATCATAGCTTTCAGATTTTGTTAGATGAATTAAATTATGGCTTAAGAACAAAAGGATAGAATGTCTACAAGAGAATTTTAAATAGGAGTTCTAACACCACATCCTTCCACCTAAACATAGCAAAGATCCAAACAAAAACAGCAAGCAAGAAAATTTTGTCATCTCTTTACTATTAAGATATGAAAGTGAAAAATTCCAAGAAAGAAATAATATTGTTATTTGGAGCAAAGAATTGAAGAGATAAACATTTGCAAAATAGAAATATAAAGAGGACCCACCAGCAGAGCTTCCTACATGTTTCACAATGTTAGGAATTGGTCATGTTAGATTTGTGCTGCTAGTTCTTACTCTCAACTGGAGCTAAAGGATCATCACAGTGTGCCATTCAAATAAAGCTTCATAAGTCACTGCACAAGGATGTATTTTATATCACATATTTGGTTGATTTCAGATCTTATACCTTTCTCTATCTGGCATCAATTGAATACTTTTTTTTTTTTTCTGGCCATAACCTTTGCAGGGTGGCATTGTATACTCTAATAAAGTTGTGATAGTCTCATCCATACATTCCAAAAGCAGGATTATTCGTAATTTGAGCCATGGACTGGAACGTACATTATCTACTCACAGGTAAGTTTTTCAACATTCCTTTGTTAAATTCATGTTTTTTCTTGCCTCTGCTATGTCGAGTAAAGCAAAAATTCTGACCACAACAATTTGATTTCTTCATAATATTGTTTTTGTTGATTGCATTTAATTGGTACTTTTTTGGGATACATATTTATGCAAAACATGTGTGTATCATTTGCTCTCTTGTTCCTTAATTATTGTGGTGAATGCTCTAGTCTGCTCTTGTTTATAGGGATAAATTACTTGTTTCTCCTTGTGGATTTGATAAATCCACTTGGGATCCCTCTGAAGACATATCTCTTCCCCAAAACTATAATGTAGATGACATGAAGGGGAAGGCTATTTGCAAACATGAATTGCAGCGAAAGCTGGGGCTATCCAAAAAATCTTCTAATGTCCTTGTAAGTGTTGCATATAGTATCTTGAAACTTTGGTTTTCAATTTTTTTGCTTGTTCTTCATGGTACTACCAATCAAATGAAACACCAATCATCACCTAAGATTAGGTGCTAGAAATTAATAGTGAGGTAGCTAATAGTTAACAATTAATTATACAAAGTACCTTTATATAAATCTCTCTGTAAACATCAAACTATGAGAATTAAGTTTTCAAAATCAGTTTTCTCTAAAGGATTTACAGATTTCACATATTG
Organism: Excoecaria agallocha; assembly: GCA_037975025.1. NCBI lineage: Eukaryota > Viridiplantae > Streptophyta > Magnoliopsida > Malpighiales > Euphorbiaceae > Excoecaria > Excoecaria agallocha. The sequence goes on along the minus strand of CM075807.1, from coordinate 122,011,563 downwards.
ATGAAAATGTGGACCCAATGGAAGAGAAACTAAAAGTTCAGGACACTCAAGAACTAGATAAGTGACTGACATGGTTGGGAGTTCAATGGTTGCTTAGATGGATGCCCAAGAAAACTATAGTGTTAAACCTCAACAAGATTTTCTGAAGTTGTCACTTAAGGAATTTTCTAAGAACTTAATTACTGAACCAACTTTTAAGGTCATGTTTCCACTCATTAGAATTATTAGGATGCATTCAACGTTGTGGAATATGAGCGACCTGGAAAGGTGTATTATCTGGTATTGGCATATAAAGCTTCGGGAGAGTTATGCTGGCATGGGTCAGTGTATCAGAGGATTTCCATCAATATGTCAATATGACATGTAGCAGCTACCAGTGAGGAGTTGCAGATGATATGAATACTGTGATAAGAAATTGAATAAAAGAACAGAACAACAAACCACAATGGAAGAGAAATGTATTGTATGTATTGATAACAGATGAATCCAATATAGCTGTTCAATATTCTCCTTACAAAACAATCAAATAGAAGAAGAAAAAGAAACAAAATATAGCAAGGGCCTTACTACCAGAGAGAATAGCCAAACACTGCTACCCCTCTTCCCTCACTCCCAATTCTGCTTTAACAAACTAAATCTCAACATGCCTCTCCTCACAACCTGTTTCCCCTCTTATACTATCCTTTTCCTCCAACTAACTATTTGCCAGCTCAGCTTCCACCTCTCCTGCTTTCATCTTGGATCTCCTGGCACCAACCCTCCATATCTTTTGCCTATGGGCTTGGACCTCCTGGTTCATGGCATTTTCTTTATCATTGCCACAGGGTGGGGAAGCAGTCTTGTCCTCAAGACTGAATTGAGGAAACTGAGTGCGAGTAGTAAATTCACCTTCCTAAGTGGCATTGTCCGTTTCCCCCTCCCGCCATTGGCTCAACCATTGAGAGACTGGTTCTCCATGCTTGCTGACTATTCTTTTGGCCAAAATACAAAGAGGGTTGACAGCATGTTCCACATATGGTTCCAAGCCTGTCGGTAAAGAGGATGAGGCTGAAACTGCCCCAATTGGTTTCTGTAACAATGACACATGAAACATTATCAAATTTTGGGCAATGACTCGAAGCATGATGGAGTCGGATCTCACATATTGTAAATCAACATGAGTCTGAGGAATATAAAATCTTGATGCAATTGTTTCCGATTCAGCCTTCAAAAACATCTGAGTGAGAGCAATTAAAACTCCAGGTGCAGTAATATCAATATCGACAGTAGTTCCATCCATCATTTGCCCATCACCACGATGGTGTTCCTCAGTAGGTGTTGTCAAGAAAAAAGGTATTTCATGAGGAACTTCTTTGCCACCAATGTGGTAGAGCAATCGATCAACTAAACAGTCCATTAAACCACGTGCATCTTCCCCTCGACCCAAAGCAACAGGACCTAAAACAAATCTTGCAGCAACATTGCATGATTTCTCTAGGCAAACAGCACAACAGTCAGGATCATCCGAGGAGGGTGTTAAGCACTGCATTTCACACTCTCTCACTATGTTAAGTACACTCAAAAGAGTCTAGGATAAGTAAGGGTACTAGTAAGGGTGTGCACGGATAGGTCCCAGCCCTGGGTGTCAAGTGATTACATGCTCTACTTGCCGACTTGGAGGGAGCCCTTCTATCTCAGAAAATACTGCATCGGTGTTTGGCGAACAAGTTCCTCATTTGCTTCTGTTGTACCAAAGTGAAGTGATGTAAAGAGTCCCACAGTTTTGGTAAATCGCCTTCACTCTCTGTTTCCAATTGTCACAATTGCCCCTCAATCCATTCTTGCCGTGAATGATTTATCCCATGCCCCACTGTTACCCCCTTTAATTTCACCTTTTTGCCCTGATCGACAAACTTCAAACACCCAGATGCCCAATTGGCGGTGATGTCCCCCAACATTCTCAACCACTCGATCCCCAATATTAAATCCAACCCTCTAATATCAGTTACAAGTGCATCAATTAAACAATGATAATCATTTAATTGTATGGGAATTCCTGTACATCTCCTATCCACCCTAATCACATTCCCATCTCCCAGTCTAATTTCCAAGGTTTTTATTCGACTTACCTGGAAACCCAAGACGACAGCTAACTGGGATGAAATGAAGTTTTGTATTGTGCCACTATCCACTAGCATCTCCGCTTGAATTTCGTTAATGGTGCCTCTCAACTTGATGGTGCTCAATTCCATTTCGAAATTTCCTGGTATACCCACACTAGGGTGGAGGTGACTCAGCTCGAGAACTTTGCAGTCGCCACCGACGGGGATTTACGCACCTTCGTTCTTTACTTCATAGAATCCATCCTCGTCTTCAACTTCATCTCCATCTCCCAGCAACATAACTTTTAATTGAGCCTTAGGACATTTGTGTTGTGGTGTGTAACTCTGCCCACACTGAAAACGAAGTCATTTCCGACGTCGTTCTTCCCACTCGGTCTTTGTAAGGTGCCGGATCCCTGGTCGCTGATGCTCCAATCTGGTGGAATCGGTGGACAATGTTGGAGATGGTGGATGACTGTTTGAAAAAGTCATTGGGTATTTGTTTTGGTTTGGGCCTAAGGATATGTTAGAGAAAGTGGGTGAATATCCCACTCTATTGGATCCAGCCCACGATCCATTAGTCCCTTGTGTCTTATGCCCTTCTTTTTCATTCGTTGAGTTTTGTAAGAGCTTCGCCGGATTCAACCCTTCGCCATCGACTTGTAGTGACGCCTCAATAGTGCGAGCTAGCCGCATAGCTTCGACCCTGTCCTCTGGTTTATGCACCTTCACCAATTCCTTGAGTTCTTCTCTCAGCCCACTAATAAAGTACCCCATGTACTTCTGCTCCAGAAGACCAGGCGCGGTAGCAACAATCATCTCAAACTTCTCAATGAACTCTTCCACACTTCCTGATTTTTTCAGGTCAGCCAACTCCTCTGACGGACTGGAGGAATGGATTCCACCATATCATCTCATTAAATCGGCTTTGAATTGCTTCCAAGTCAGTAATGGTGATACATCCAGTAACATAGAAAATCAGTTTATGGTCGGCCCTTCCATACAAATCTCAGCCAAAGGAATATGCATATCTGGTGGAATTTGTTTTAATTGGAAGTAGGTTTCAACGCTCATTGTCCAGCCCCTTGGATTCGTACCGTTGAACATCGGAAGTTTCACCTTCTTCAACGAAGTGAGTGGGTCTGCAAAATGGCTTGGGTGGATGTGATAATCCATGCATCGAGTTGAGCCTTGCCCTTGGCGGATTCCTCCCCCTTCCATGGTTGTTTCCCCTTGGGAGCTAAATTCCTTTGTTTGAAAAGGTTGTTTCTCCGATTGTTTAATCTAGTTTAGCACTTGATTCCAGAAGTCATTCTTCTCTTTCTTGTCTGCTTGATAATGAAGTTCAGAAGTTGCCAAACGAGCTTGGATCTCAGTGACCGATTTGGTTAGCTCACACAGGCGGTTAATTCCCCTAACTTGATCTCTGTTGCTTCCATCCGAATATTCACACACGTAGTTAATTCTCCGAGCTTGTTATCTATTTCCTCTAATCGGACATTCATTGATTGCAAACGGATTTTCATTGTAGTTTTCTCCATTTGGGGGTAAATCCGGCAAGTCGGACCAATGATAAGAAATTGAATAAAAGAATAGAACAACAAACCACAATGGAAAAGAAATTTACTGTTTGTATTGATAACAGATGAATCCAATACAATTGTTCAGTATTCTCCTTACAAAACAATCAAATAGAAGAAGAAAAAGAAACAAAATATAGCAAGAGCCTTACTACCAGAGAGAATAGCCAAACATTGCTACCCCTCTTCCCTCACTTCCAATTCTGCTTTAACAAACTAAATCTCAGCATGCCTGTCCTCACAACCCGTTTCCCCTCTTATACTATCCTTTTTCTCCAACTAACTATTTGCCAGCTCGGCTCCCACCTCCTCTCCAGCTTTCATCTTGGATCTCCTGGCACCAACCCTCCATATCTTCGGTCTGCGGACTTGGACCTCCTGGCTCATAGCATTTTCTTTATCATACTGCTTCTTTATGCTTACGAAAAGTTAAGGTCTCCTGCAGGAAGTAACCTCAACAAGATCCTAGTCTCATCAGCCAACATTACATCAAGCCTGTGCAGCTGGCCATACACTGTCCTGCCATGCACTACCAATTTGTAACATGATTTAGAGTGGAGATTGGACCCTTGGCCAGTCCTGATATGACAACTCAGAAGGCCATATGGGGCCTTCGATTTTCAAACAAAGTGTCATGTATCTGTGAATGGATGCTCAGGCAATTTGTTCGCATGTAGATATATAGCCATATCTGTAGTAGCAGAAAATTAGTCGCATATGGAATTTGTAGATGCTTACTGTTGGAGCTTGAAGTTGTCCTAAAATTTTCCTTTCTTTTATTGTGATGAGAATGAAGGATTAATTTCTTATGCATAAAGAATAAACATAATTATATGCACATTGTTTCAATTTTTCATACAAATCATGGTGCTTTAGGCCTTGAAGCTTGTAGAATTAAATTGTATTAGTTTGACTTTTGAGTAATATTTGCTGAACTCTTGTCTCTAGCTTGAGCATTTGTGAGGATGTCAAAAACAAAAATGTCCTCAAATAAAATATACAATTTGTTCCGTACCCCTCACCCCAAAAAAGGAAAAAAAAAAGAGAGAAATAAAAAGGAAGAGGTCACAAAGACTATCAAATGTGATAAAATTCTTGTATGCAATCAGATTTGTGCAATCTTCATGTTTCATGCATTTGAGTTTCTAATGAATTGAATGTGCATAAAGAGTGAAAATGGTATTTGTCAGGTGGGAGGCATCTTCTCAGAATTATCAGATTTTGAGCTAGACAATCTGAAGGCATTCTTTTGGAATGCTACTGAGGATGCTGTCCAGGTTCTTACTTCTATAAGCAATTATTCTCCTTTTGTATGAGTTGCCATATCAGTCAGTAAAGAATTTCTTTAAATTTGTGGAGTCTTCTGACTTTCAGTTTTTCTTGCTGAGACTTTTGCTCGAAATTGATTTGCTTAGATGTCTTCCACAGTTTGTCTTTATGGGAAGCAAAATGTCAAGTGCAAACGGGGCATTGGAGTATCTCCAGAAAGAGATGAAGGTATAGGGTATCAATGAACCTCTTTTTAGTTTATCGTCTTTTCATCATTGCCATTGTTATTTTTTATTGCAGGAGTGAACTTTATGTAGAAAATAGGCATAATTTTTAGCCCTTCCCTTGACATATTGGAATTAATAACAAATCTCCATTCATCACTAATAGATAAAGCATGAAAGAGGACATGCTTTCTCTTTCAAATTAGTTAGTATAATTCCAGGTTCTGTCCAACCTGGATGAAGATTGTGACTTCAATTTTAAGTTGTTTAGCAGTAGATTTCTAAATTTTCTTATTTTGCATTGCATTCAATGCCACCCTGTTCATCTGATCCCTCCTTCCTCTCCCCTTTCCCCCACCTGGAACAAATAAATATAGAACTCTTAAGATTTGTCTTAGATCTGATGTTTAGAATATGGTGTTTTTGGATTTCTACAGGGTGAAACTGTGAGATTTATCAGCAACTATGATGAAGCTCTATTGCATCTAATCATTGCAGGATCTGACATAATATTGTGCCAATCTTTCCATGACCCTTTGCTCCAAGTGCCGGTGAGTTGAGCATGATGTACAATCATCACATCCCAGTCGGTGTTTTACTCCCTGTTAGAAGTTCTTTTCCCTTTTCTATTGGTTAGCTAAAAAATAATAAAAAAATGGCCTTATTTGGAAGGCTCATAGACCCATAATTTTTAAATATATCATACAAAACATATATCTTTTAATATATGTAATCAGTTATATATACAGCTTTTGCATGTATTAACAAGTCAATTGAGTTGCCCGCCATGTGCTGCACACACCCATTTAATTGAACGGGTTGTTGCATGTGAGTTCATTTGGTGTGTATTGGGTATATTCTTTTGCCATTATTGAGTTCTCATAAATTACTCTTACCCAACTATGCAAACCTGTAATCCCAGTAATTACTTTACATGTAAATAGTTAATGAAATTGCTAGCTTACCCCTATGGGGCTTTTATGGTCCCAAACTGACGCTGGGCAATTAATCAAGCTTGTCGAAGGGAGCTTGTACCTTCGACCTCATTAAAGAGAGCAAGAACCTTGGGTTAGAGAGAGTTACCTCTCTCTCTGTACCTTTGTACTGGAAATTCTAACTTAGTTTTATTGATTAAATTTGTCGTTTTAAATAGAGGTTGCAAGATTAGAAATATCTAATAAAATAGGAATTATAATCTACCTATAAAACTTTGGATTCATTCTAATAAGGAAATATTAAAATAGGAAGACCTTAGAAAAATATAGAAATAAGCCACTAATTAGAAATTCTGCTGTGAATATAATATGGCCCAAATAAATCACTAATATGGTAATCCCACTATAAATAAAATTTTACCAAACCTAACCGTAATTTAGAACCATAACAGGGACCTTCTTTGCTTGTAGTGCAACTCCAGCATCAACCTTTCTGGATAGCTCCATTTTTTTTCTTCTCTTTTTTTCCTGTGATCTTTTGCTCTCTTAACTCCTCTTGACTTTGATATTAGACCATCTCTCACCTTGGAACACGGTACCTGTCTCCTTTAAAATTTTCTTTCTCATCATGATACAAATTTTGCATTTTAAATTGATGGTTTAAATTTGCATTTTCCTCAAAGTCCTCAGTTGTTTTTTTCCTCCATCATTTGACAACTAATGAACACGTGCATAATGCATGAATGTATATATCTGCATTAACATATGGTATTTTGTAAGTTAATCCTGTGTCTAATGTAAGATGTAGCTCAAAGCTTTGAAATATGGAGCAGTTCCAGTTGCAGTAGCATCAATTGAGAACAAATTCAGGTAACTGCATTTTGTGGAGAATTGTAAGCAACCGTTAATTTCCTTTTTTCTGACTTATTTCTTTCATTGAATAGGAAAATAACTTGTCTTTGGTGCAATATCTCTTAACAGACAATTTGCAGATCATGACCAAGAGGGCACTAAATTCTCCCAGTTTTTTAGTTCTACCTTTGGAAATCTGCCTCTTAGCGATGCTGTCAACCAAGTTGTGAGCATTTTTCTCAGGTGATGGCAAAATAGTTCCATTCTAATGAATTCTTTCTGAATTTGTTCTCTTGTGATGCTTTCATATAGAAGAACAATCCATCACAATGGAGGCAAAAGATAGCAAATGCAATGGCAATGGACTTCTCCTGGGATGCAGAGTGCTGCGACATTCATGTTTCTGCTTACACGTCTATAAAAAATTTATGAAGTGGCTGCAAGCAATTGTGACCCCATCTTCATATGTGTATACTAAATGAGCATGTAGGTTATAATATGGAGATACCGTGGCTAATTCTTCCGTCTCTGCCAGTCAAAGCTGTCTTGGTACACTTGGGGATTGATAAGTTAGTTGGATTTGCCACATTCGAAGATGAGATTCAGCTAGATTGAGTAAATAAGGGGTTTAAGTCCTCATGCTTGATGCTCTGCCCAGCAAGTTCAACGAAAATTCATGCTTCAAAGTTTCTAAATGGCAACGTTTCTTCTCTCTGTGTGTGTGTGTATGTATTGCTGTATGACTAGTTTTCTGTAAGCGATACTTACCTAAGTTCACTAGAATCTTTGGTTCTGCAAAGCATTTGATGGAAAATGCTTGAAGAAGGGGGGATGATTAAGCATGAAAGATGTCTCTGAAGTATGAAGACATAAACTTCTTGAAGGCTAATAATTAGGAAGAAAGTCGTAAAAAGAAGCTTTCTATTGTAGCCATTCGGCCATCCCCAACATAAAAATAAGAGAAAGGGTAGAGCGTTTATTTTATGTTACAGAAAGGGAAAACATAACGATAAACTTGGTTGATTTTGTTCTTCGGTTTGGAAAATATTTGGTTTGTTTTCATTTGGTCCCAATCTCTTCCGAAGTTGGTCTGCATAAAAGTATTTTCCAGTCAGATCTCAGTTGCTGTTCTTTGAAATTATTACCAAAATAGCAATTTGCTTTTGAAAATTCCGCAGATCATATTCTGTGTCAAATATTTTAGATGTCTACAAGACAATGCGAGTGTCTTTTTTATCTTTTCTGAAAATTAGTTGCTTAAGTTTCAAAAAACAAATAAAAAAGGTTGCTAAAATGTCCTTGAACGATGGATGGTTATGGCTCCATAGAGAGAAGGCAGAGAACAAAGGGCTGGAAATTTGATGTCACAGTATTTGACACAAAAGTTTGAGGTAAATTAAACAAAAATAGAAGTTGAGGGAATCAATTAAATAAAAATTGAAATTTGATGGGTTAAAATCAGTATTACCTGTTTCTTAACTGTTGAATATTTGTTTTTTAGGATTTTGCTAAAAAATCAATTGAACAAGACTTTTAATTGAGTTTCATTAAACAAAAACTGAAAAATCAAAGGTGTATTTGTTGTTAGGAGTAAAAGATTTTTTGTTTTTTTCAAATAAATATATAAATTGTTGAATAAAAATTTATATATATATGATGTAAGAATCATTTTCATCACTTGTCCTAATTCAATACATTCAATATATATGATGTAAGAATCATTTCCTTGCAATTTTTTTTCCACAACTAAAATATAAATTTGGAAACTAAAAAACATTATATAAATTATGGATTTCTAAAAAAAACAAAAGAAAAGGAGGGGAGGGAGATGGATTTTGTGAAAAAAAGAAAGCGGCAACAACCTGACAGGAGAGAAAGGGAGTGTAATGTCCCAAGGGATGCACGGATAATTATTTGTAGATGTGTTAGGGATGGAATCAATATTAATGTAAATGTAAAGGGCAATTTTGTAAAATTGCCAACTTAGGGGTAAATGTGCATTGCTAGAAAAGTAGTAGGGTTTGATTGAAAATTTTAAATTGCTTTTATGCCAAATGTGAGAATTAGGGAGAGAAGAGGGAGCAAGGTGTAAATTTTTATAGCCTGACAAATGATTCAATGAGAAGTAAGTATGTGTTATTCTAGAATAGTGAAGAAGAAGCAAGAGAAAGAAAGGAAAAAAAATCTGCCTTTTTCTTTGAGTTGGCCGGCCATTCTTGGCCTAGGAATACATCAAGGTTTTGCTCATCTTTCTTTGCTTCTTCTCTTCTCCTCAAGCTTACGAGGATTATGCTCCAAGGGGGAAAAGTTAAAGATGGTAGAGAGAGAGAGAGAGAGAAAAGAGATAAGCTTCACATGAGGTATGGGAGCTTATGTCCTTGTTTTCTATGTTTGTAATTGAATTAAATTGTTATATGTAGTGTATATGATCTATAATTGATGATAGACTTGATTGATGGTGCTGTTGTTGGATGAGAATAAGGATTTGTGCCTTGAAAGTGAAATAATAAAAATCTGTCTAGGGGTTACATAAACCAATTTTAATGAGAAGAGTATAACTTTTTCTGTAGAAGTCTAAATTGAAAGATTCTAGTTGTATCTGAAACATAAGACCTAGATCTACAATTTTTTGTCAGATCCCAAGACCTAAATCTGTCTCTAAGGTGTTCGAAATTGAGCTTAAAGTTGATAGACCCCCGCTGTTTGTCATCTAGGAGCAGTTTGTAATATTTTAGTGATATCTTGAGTTAAAGATCTTATAATTGAGTGATTTTTGATGTTTTAAAAACTAGAGACATATTGGAACAATTTTGTAGAATACCACTTTTCCTGAAAATATCTTTTTTCTAGGTCAAAAATGACATATAAGTGAAAATAAAAAATCAGCCTCTGGGCAGATTTGACCTCATGATCAGCAGAAAAAATCTAATGACTGTGAGGTAGTCCTATTTTCAGTCCAGAACTGAAGTACAAGCTATATCATGGTTACTAGGTATTAACTAATGATTGTGACCTTTCCCTGTTTTTTTAAACTTGTTTTCAAGGTCCTAAAGTGATACTAATGTACATATAAACCTTCCTATATACTTTTAGAGTGTTTTAAGTGCAAAACAAGAATAATAAGTGATATTAAATGACCGTAAAACATAATGAATTAATGAAGTAAAGTTAGACATATACTTAGTCTTAATATATATAGGAATTTATACTATTAATGAATATGAATGAACATGAAGAACATGATCTAGTGAAACAAAGGCATGATCTATGAAGTGTATTAATACCATGTTTCTAAAAGTATGCATTAAAAAGATATAAGAAATGAATGAGAGTGAACATGGTACATGATATGCATGGTATTACATGATAGTCATTTTAAAGTGTGGTTAAATTTAATTGAAGTGTAAGTGAGTGTACAATGTATAGTGATTCTATTGCATGCTTGTATTGAATTCGTAAGATCTATGATTCTCAATGTAACAAGTGTACTATCCTTAAGTGACTAGTGATTTATTAAAAGCCTGAATTTCACATAGTAGTTGATAGATAGGCATGCCTATAAAGGGAATAGTAATTGCAGCTGCTAGTGTTATCACCTGAGGGTGACTAGTGTTTCGATACCTTTTGGTATCTAGTGTTTCGAGACTATCATGTCTCCCCCGTACGATACTATTCATCAGTGTCGACTGATTCAAGACTATTATGTCTTGTTTGTTCGATACTGCTTGTCAGTATCGCATGTTTGTACCTGTATCCACCATTTATGAGAATTCAGGCAATGAAAGTGATTTGATTATTGAATGATGATAAGTGATCAATAGTTTAAGTGTTACAGTGTCTCATAATAATATTAGTGCTTTTCATTGAATAATGAGGTGTAAATGAAAAATTGTATGGTATTGCTATTGAGTCTTTAATTGTTATTGAGTATGATTAAATGCATGTATTAAATAAGAGTGATATGATATTATGTTATATGCATTGGCATGTTATATTGCTTGTATTTGAGACTTCGAAAGGAAGTCAATTATATTATTTACTCCTCACTGAGCCATTGTTCAGCATGGGTGTTCTTCCCGTGTAGGTACACAGGTGTAAGAAAAATGCTTTTCTAGAGTCAACATCTACAGGCCACTGGAAGGATAGTAAAGTGAAGGCTAATTCTGATAATGTATTATTTTGTCAATATATAATGTAAAAGATTTGAAATATATGTAATGAACTAAGTTGTAATTATATTTTAAGTATATTATATGTCATATGTATATATGTATTTTTGTAATAGCAATTTAACAGAATAATAAGTAAATAAAAAGGTATTAAGAGCGGGCGTTACAGGGAGGGAAAAAGGTGGCGACGACCCGATGGTAGAGAAAGAGAGACAACGATGACTCAGAAGGGACAAAACAAATCTAGATTGAGTGAAAGAGTGAAAACAGTTAGGAGATTTTGGAAAAAATCCATTGGATACAGATCCAATAGATTGGATAATAAAATAAATCAATTTTGAATTGATTCAGTAGGTATTGAATTGGGTTCAATAATAAAATGAGTCAGTTTTGAATTGATTTAGTAGATATTTATTTGAATTTGGTTGGATTTGAGTTATTTTTTTTGACGGATTTGGGTGTAATTTTGAATTTGGATCACTTTTGTCATGTCTAATTTTATCTTATTGATTAATGCAAATATATGTTCAAGAAACAACAAAAACAAACATTTTTCATGTAATTCTTTGAATACCCAACGGCAAGTAATTGTTGGTGTTGGTTGTATTGAATGGTATTGTATTGTTACCCAAAATATAATTTTTGTTTGGTTGTGGTCGGAACTTGATTTTTAACATATTGTACAGTTAAAGGGATTGTTAATTAAAAATGAGTTTTCTCATTTTATACAACAATAGATTTGGTCATTGTTATCTATTTTTATTAATTATTTTATATTTTAACAATAACTTTTGAAAAACAATTCAGCAACACCTCTTTTGCCATTGATTTTCTTTCCATTTTTTTATTTAAAAATCTTTAATATAATATTTAAAATAATTTATGTAACAATGGATTTGTAACGCTCGCTTTCAGCAGCAAACTATCTATTAATTCACTATGCAAAAATCACACTGCAAAAATTACACTTCTTACGACAACTAAACACAAATACATAAATTGATACAAATATTTAATTTATACATATATATGAATATGTTCTTACAAGAGATACAAAATTCTTTCACTATTTACATTACAAAAAATTTGGGATATACCAAAATTCCCTTCAAGCTCTCCTTTTGTGGCCAGCAGATGTTGACTAGGCACTCAACACTTCACTCTAAACCTATGAACCTACACGAGAGAAATACCTGTGTTGAGCGTTGGCTCGGTAAGGAGTAACAATAATACAATAGATTTCACGAGGCAGTCATACGCATAACTATAACATGACATTTATTAATAAAATAAAAACATATCTATCATAATGCATAACATGCATATGCAATGTAAACATATCACATTATCACTATCGTGCCAATAATTTCACAAGGGAAACAAACTCGATTCAAACCAAACATTGACTCATTACCATACTCACTTTGTTAACATTCACTCATTCACAATGTACAAGTCAAATCAAATATCTTTCATATCGAATCAAGTCACTTTCATATCGAGTTAAATCACTTTCAGATCAAATCAACTAATTTTCATAGCCTGAATTCCCATGAAAAGTGGATAACAGGTTAAACATCGGATACTGGTAAACAATATCAAACACTAGAGACAAAAATCTCAAATTACTAGATACCAAAAGTATCAACACTAGACACCAAAAGGTGTCAACACTAGCAGCTGCAATTATCACTTATAGGCATGCCTATCTATCCACTAATATATAAAATTTAGATACAAAGGAATTTAGTTACTTAAGAAGATATCATTTAAATTTTGAGTAATACTATGAATATCTCTAATATATCATGTACATGATTCATAAAATCACAATCCGGTGGTGAATATCTCACACCTGAACAATAAAATTCAAATATAAGGCAAGGAAGGTTAAACATAATAAAACTGATATCCCCTATCTTGTCGCGAGCGTGACTAATGCCGCGAGTGTGACAGAGAGCAATCGTCGAGTCTTGTCGCAAGCACAACCTGGATCACGAGCGTGACAGGAATTAATATACAAAGCAAAGAGGCCCTGTTGCGGGTGTGACTAGCGCCGCGAGTGGGACAGATGCGAAAATAACCTGGATATTTCCCTCACAAGCTTTGCACTAGCAATTTCACAACATACTCATTTCCTGAATAAGGTGCCCTTCTCTAGAATTCTATCATTGTATCATATTTTCAAACCACTAAAAATCACTTGATTTACATGTTTAAACCTCAAATTTCAATAAAACAATGCAATTAGTCTTGAATAACAAAATAACAATAATCCATTCAACAAATATTCACTATATCACTACCTAAGTCACACTTAAATCACACTTTATCATTCACATACACATCAATTTCATCACTTGATTCTATCACAAATTCCAAATCGATTATACAATATGTGTACACTAATTTGAAACACTAAACATGTAATAAGAGAGAGAACTCCCAAACCTTAAAAGTTGGCCACTTTCACTTTCTAAAGCTCTTCTATCTTCTTCCCTTCTCTCTTGTTACTCTTTCCAACTACTATATACACAAACTTCATTCAATTACTAATCAAAATAACACATACATATACTACAAAAAGGAAGAAGAGGATTTCTTTTCACAATCCATGCTTACTCACCTTGCAAATCTCTAAAACCAATCAAATATACAAACACCTCTTAGATAGCAACTTGAAGAAAGAAAATGGCATGAAGAAAGAAGAAAGAAAATGGCTGAAAATTTAGACAAAATGTGGCTGGCCATCTCAAAGAAAAAGCAAAGATTTCCCTTCTTTCTTGCTTCTTCTCCCTCTTTCTAGAACGAACACATGTTTATATCTCATTGGGCTACTTGTTTAACTATTAATAATTTCATTTTGCTCCCTCTTCTTTCACCAATTCTTACATTTGGCATGAAAATTATAATATACAATTCAATCAAGTCATTTTTTCTTCTCTAACAATGCATATTTACCCCAAAATTAGCAAATTTATAAAATTACCCTTCACTTCCACATTAATTTCAATTACGTCCCAATCATATTTATAAATATTTACCAATATAAAATTTGGGTCATTACAATTCTTTTTTCCTTAAAGAATTTCATCCTCGAAATTCTCCTAGTTACTGAGCATATCAATACACTATTTTTAAGCAATAATTTTCAAGAAAAATAATAATAAATAAAACATACCAAATAAACTTCTTATATTATCCTTATCTTCTGTAGTTATCATAAACAGTCGAGCCAGGGTACTATAAGTAGTAGGTCCCTCTAAAGTTTCTGAAGGGGCTCGACTCTTCTTAGTATCAAAAGTCTTGGTAGTTTTCCCACTTACTTGTGAGGTCAAATTCTCTTGAATTTAAGGACAATTAGAAAGCACTGATCCATGCTGCCACACTTAAAACATGCTCCGGTGAGCTTCCTGCATACACCCCAATGTTTCTTTTGACAATGTTCACATGTAGGTGGGGGATTACTTTTACCAGATGACGCTGTGACACTATCTACAAGATTTGGCTTCCGAACTAAATCTTGAGTAGCTTGCTTACCCTGGGTCTCACGGGCTTTCTTACTGCAGGCGAGGCCACTATCTTGCATTTTCCTCTTTTGTTCTTTCTTTTGTGTCACTTGTTCAATCTCTTCCATTCTTAAAGCAGCTTCCACTAGTTTGTAATAATTCACTTTCTGGATAGCAGTTGCAGGTATCAAATGCACCAGAGTCTCTTATTTAACCCATCCTTAAACCGTCTACATCGAAAATCTTCGATCATCAATGGTTCCGGTACGTACTTACTAAGTTGGCTAATTTTTTTCTCATAATCCGTTATTGTCATATTCCTTTGTTTTAGGCTGACAAATTATTTCTATTTAGCCTCTCGGCAAACTTTAGTAACATATCTCTTTTCAAACTCTTGGACAAAGACGTTTTATGTTAATTCAACTTGCTGTTGAGGATTTTGAAGCACCACTTTCCACCAATCATAGGCTGGACCTTGCAATAAAGATACTGCATAAGTTACCCATCTATTCGATAGACAGTTAATCTTTTGCAATATTCTTTTTAACTTTTTGAGCCAAAATTCAGCTACATCAGACTCATCTACATATGTACCCAAAAATTCCTCCGTCCCTCTCTTTCTAATGAGATCGCTAGGAACCTTAGGGGCAGTTGATTGGTGTCTAGCAAGTGTACTAGATCGGCTAGTAATATAGAAAAATAAGATTATGACCCAAAATATCGAACCCAAGGGAAACTTGTGCTTGTATGTGCTATTTCAATTTCAAAACCAATTTTGTGTGTAAAGAGAGAAGAGAAATCCCAAAGTTGTGATGATTTGAAAACAATAATTTAAAACTAAATTAAAACAATTAAAAAACTAAAGTAAAGAAAAGATCTATTGAAAACAAGTAAATTGAATGAGCTAAAAATCAATGATAAAGACAACTTTCACTAAAGGACCATCCACCTTAACAAATATTGCTATGACTTAATTAAAAGAAAACATACAAGTGACTATGAAAAATTCAGTTTAGTAACCTAGATAACTTTATTCAAGATTATCATTCCAAGCATTAAAACTCTCTTATTCAGAACAATTCAATACTTAGCATAACGAACTGAATTAAGTCTCCTAGATGTCTATTAAAGCCTTTCTCAAGAGATTTAACTTTCACCTATTCTTGGTTACACTTTTCTTAATCTTAACTTACTCAAATTAACACACAATTATAGCTTATTCAGATTATAACCATGCATTAATCCAACTAAATTAACCTAAGAGCATGCAAGTTATTCCTCAACTTAAACCAATTAATTAACCAATTCTTAATCAAGTTAATAATCAACTTAAAATTGAGAAAAGACAAGACTTTTTTAAGAACCAAGAAATAATCAACTTGTATTAAAATTGAAGAACAAACTCAAGTCATAACAATACAAGTTAAGGATTCAAGTATCCTTTAACAAAGTTAAAGAAAACTACTCACAAACCATTCTTAAAACTAAAATAATGTTTTGAAGAAAACACTAAAAACAAAGAACGTAAAACAAAGCTTAATTCTAAGGATTGATGATAAGGATTGATGATCATTCTTCTGTGTTTTGGACTGCTATTTATAGGCAGGAATTGTAGTAGACTCCTTGTTAAACTCCAGTCATAAAATAGGAATCAAATTCTGCTAAACAGGAAGCTCGGAAATCCTTCGCGATATGGAAAAGTTAGATCACGTGGCCACGCCTTCAACATGCTTTCAATACACGTGGGCACAGGTACTTTAGTTCTTCCTCCACACGTGGCCACGTGTGGTCCTTCATTGGGAATCCACGTGGTCTTCAAAAATTCCTTCAATTGCTTTCACGTGGCCACGGTTCCTTCTTGCTTATTTCTTCTCTTCTCTTCACATGGCCACGGATTCTCCTGTTCTCTTCTTCACGTGGCCACGTTTGGATTTCTTCAATACTTTTACGTGGTCACGTGTCAAGGCTCTAGACTGCACGCTCATTTTCTTGCCTAAATTTCTCATATTTGTGCTTCTAGCCCTAAACTTTATCCTTTTTGCACTTTAAGCCCTTTTATATCAATTTAAACCTGAAAATCAAACAAAACACAAAATTAACCTCAAAAACATAAATATTACCAAATTAACTCTAATTAAACCTAAATAAAACCAAAACAACTAAATAACACAACTAAAAACGTATCAAAAACTATATATATTTCACACTTATCAACAGTTAATCTATTTATTAACTGAAGTAACCCTAGCATTATCATCGGGTTACCTTGAGCAGGATCTACATCTCTTGCAGGGGGCTACTCAGGTGCAGGAGGGTTATCATACCTTGGATTCACGCTTCCAACTATCTCACCTATCTCTTCACTAGGATCTGATTTCATCTTTATCCTACAGAAGTCAACATCTACATTTAAGCCACAACAACAAATAAACACACATCTAACCTATTCTTTAACATCTTATAGTCCAGAATTGCCTAAACCTATTCTCTGATGCCACAATGTAATGCTCGCTCTCATCAACAAACTATCTTTTATTTCACTATGAAAAATCACACTTCTTACAGCAATTAAACACAAATAAAAATACGTAAATTGATACAAATTCTTAATTTATACATATACATGAATATGTTCTTACAAAAGATACAAAATTTTTTTACTATTTACATTACAAAAAATTTGGGATATACCAAAATTCCCTTCAAGCTCTCCTCTTATGGCCAGCAGATGTTGACTAGGCACTCAACACTTCACTCTAAACCTATGAACCTACACGGGAGAAACACCTGTGCTAATCATTGGCTCAGTGGGGAGTAACAATAATATAATAGACTTCACAAGGAAGTCACACACATAACTATAACATGACATATATTAATAAAATAAAAACATATTTATCATAATGCATCACATGCATATACAATGTAAACATATCACATTATCACTATCGTGCCAATAATTTCACAAGGGAAAAAAACTCTATTCATACCAAACATTCACTCATTACCATACTCACTTATTCGTTAACATTCACTCATTCATAATGTAAAAGTCAAATAAAATCTCTTTCATATCGAATCAAGTCACATTCATATCGAGTTAAATCATTTTCAGATCAAGTCAACTCATTTTCATACCTGAATTCCCATGAAAAGTGGATAACAAATCAAACACTGGATACTAATAAATAGTATCAAACACTAGAGATAAAAGTCTCAAATCACTAGATATCAAAGGTATCAACACTAGACACTAACAAGTGTCAACACTAGCAGCTACAATTATCCTTTATAGGCATGCTTATATATCCACTAATATATGAAATTTAGACACAATGGAGTTTGGTTACTTAAGAAGATATCATTTAAATTTTGAGTAATACTATGAATATCCATAATATATCATGTACATGATTCATAAAATCACAATTCAGTGGTGGATATCTCACACCTCAACAATAAAATGAAAATATAAGGCAAGGAAGGTTAAACAGAATAGAACTGATATCTTCTGCCCTGTCGCGAGCGCGACAGAGAGCAATCGTCTAGTCCTGTCGCAAGCACAACCTGGGTTACAAGCACGATAGGAAGAAATATACTGATCAAAGAGGCCCTGTCGTGAACACGACTAGTGCTGCGAGCTCGACAGACGCGAAAATTTCTTAGACATTTTCCTCACAAGCTTTACACCAACAATTTCATAACATATTCATTTCCTGAATAAGGTGCCCTTCTCTAGAATCCTATCACTGTATCATGTTTTCAAACCACTAAAAATCACTTAATTTACATGTTTAAATCTCAAATTTCAACAAAACAGTGCAATTAGTCTTGAATAACAAAATAACAAGAATCCATTCAACAAATATTCACTATATCACTACTTAAGTCACACTTAAATCATATTTTATCATTCACATACACATCGATTTCATCACTTAATTCTATCACAAATTCCAAATCGATTATACAATATGTGTACACTAATTTGAAACACTAAATATGTAATAAGAAAGAGAACTCTCAAACCTCCAAAAGTTGGCCACTTTCACTTTTTAAAGCTCTTTTTTCTCCTTCCCTTTTCCTTTGCTACTCTTTCCAACAACTATACACAAACTTCATTCAATTACTAATCAAAATAACATACACATAATAAAATCGAAAAATATTGGTTAACCAAATTGAAAAATCAAAACTGACGGACTGATTAACCAAATGCAACGAACTGATTAATGGTTAATAATTTTAAAAAATCGATATTAATACATTGATCAATTTTTTTTCTAATAGACCAGTTAACCGATCTATTCTTATCCGTAATTACAAGTATGGTACGCTACTGGACATTACAGTAGGATACATCTTCAAACTATGGAAATAATAATCCAAATTTAAAAAGAAGATAATAGTGTCCTGATCCATCCCGTTGAGTGCTTGGAACGCAACACAATCCTTCAAAATTCAACACCAAACGGTCAAAAATTTCCCACCACCGCCACCACCAGACCACCTCCATCTCCTCATTCTGCCGCCAAAATGGCTCCGACCTTCATGAACAGTTCACCTTCAACTCCTCCATGGTTCACTCCAAGAAGGTACGCAAAATTTCCAGGGTTTCCATGCTGTTTACTTCTTAATTTTGTTTTCAAGTTAACTATGAAACAATACGTTACATTTTCTATGTTGGATATATTGATACTCGTCGTTCCTCGTATGCCTTCTTATGAAAGAAATGGATTCGGTGGATGCTAATTCTTGTTCTTGTTTTTTGTTTTATTTTTCCAGGTTACTCATGATTTTTTGTGTAATTAATATGTTAAACTACGTGGATCGCGGAGCTATAGCAAGCAATGGAGTAAATGGAAGCAACAAGACTTGTGATGATGAAGGAATTTGCAGTTCTGGTAGCGGAATTCAGTAAGATTATTTCTTTTATTTCCCCCTCTTTTTATTCTTTTATGCTTGTTGTTGAAACGGCTCAAGCAGTCTGATTGTACTTGTTTTGCATATTTGAGCAACTGACTTTTGGCTAACTGTTTAAGCATGTTCTATCTGATTGTACTTTTTTGCATATTTGAGCAACTGACTTTTGGCTAGCTGTTTCAGCATGTTCTATCCTTAACCTTCTTGGTTTAACTTGTCTCTTGATGTTTTGATTTCAGGGGAGATTTTAACTTAAACAATTTCCAGGATGGGGTTCTATCATCTGCATTTATGGTTGGACTTCTTGTAGCTTCTCCAATATTTGCTTCCTTAGCAAAAACGTGAGTGCCTGAATAGTGCATAAACTAAGGCTTTGATTAACAGGACAAATATGGTGGAACTGTCTTTTCTGATTTTATTAAGATAGAATCTCAGTTAAAGATTATTATGCTCTCTCCTTATATATATATATATATATGTTGTTGTTGTTATATGTGTCTGTCCTAAGTGGTTTGAAATAGGATTCTGAAAGAGCAGAATAAATCTAGTTGGGTTGCGTTTGGAAGGCATTGCCAAGGTTTACTAGAGAGAGCTTAATTAAAGTTTTGCTTTTGCTGCAGTTAGACGTGCATTTGGAATTTGTGGATTCTCATAGGTTGTATTTGAAAGTTGTTGCATAAGGTTGACAAGCGAGAGCACAATTAAGTTTTTTGCTTTTCTCGAGTTACAAGTTCATTTTCTTCTCTCTTCTAACACTTGTTAGAATTAGGAGATACTTTTAAAACAATAAAATATGACATTCTTGGGGTATAAGAATTGAAGGCTTCCTTTTTCTGGAGCTTGTGAAATCACTTGCACATAATTTAGTTTCTGGATAGTTCATCATGGTTATTGGTCCGTTTAGTTGTTTTTTATTTTTTCAGGCTTGGGGCAGGGACCACCTAGGGCTTGGTGAGATGGGATGACCTGCTTTCAAGGCTTAGGAGAATTCAATGAGGCAAGCATCCTTAGAACTAAGACAGAAACACTTGGGGAGGGCATCTTATATAAATTTATACAGTTGATTTGGCATTGGCTTGGATTGCACATTGTGTGGGCTAATAAAATGGAAAATGGAGAAAATTGAACAAGATGCAGAATCTAGTTCCACGCTGATAAAGGAGTTAAAATGAAGGGGAACTCAGTATAATGCTGCAGATCTGGTTAAAAGCCTTTGGCATTAGGAATCAACTTTAGTATGTCTGGGTTTATCTTTTGTCTGTGCTAGATGCATGGCAATGCATCAAGTCCTTCAGGATTTTTTTTTTATCAAAATGAATGGGATCAGTGAGCTATCTAAACTTTACTCTTATTGTTTTGAGCTGTCTAACCTTAATCATAGCAGTAAATATTGTATTATTGGTATTTGGGAATTAGTGTAATACTAAATCGGGTTCCAAGTTCTCATATGTTGTTGTTGTTGGTTTGCAGTCATAATCCCTTTAGGCTTATTGGAGTTGGATTATCTGTTTGGACATTTGCAACAGCTGGGTGTGGTAGTTCAATTGACTTTTGGTCTATTGCAATATGCCGCATGTAAGTTTAAACTATTGGTGCTTTCAAAGAGCGTTCTTTTCTCTCTCTTCTCAATCATGCATGTATTGCATTTATTGTAATTTGTTATCATTTTTTGACAGTGTGAAACTCTCCTTTTTAGGCTGGTTGGTGTTGGTGAGGCTTCTTTCATAAGTCTTGCAGCTCCATTTATAGATGATAATGCTCCTGCTGCCCAGGTCTTATTTAATTTTTCTTACTTTACCTTTTAAGAAGTCCAGAAAAGCTGAACTTGTGTGTCTTACTGAAAATGTTTATCATGATTCCAGAAAACATCCTGGCTTGCTGCATTTTACATGTGCATACCCACGGGGGTTGCCTTGGGTTATGTTTATGGTGGATTTGTAAGTATACTTGCTGGCCAGTTTTGTTTAGGATTTTTTATGTCTGGCATGAGTTCTTGTTGGATAAAAGTTGCAAATTTTAGTCTGTTCATAGAGCATCTCTGCTGAAAATGAGAGAAATTTATCTTGGTTTAAGCTCCTTAAATTGCCATCGAAATTCAATTAGGTCCTTCAGTTTCAGTTTTGATGATTAGAGCCTTCCTTGTTCTTGGGAACTTCATTAATTAGGACTAAATCTAGCTGCAGTGACAGACTGATATACATGCTCCGGTAATTCCCTTTTGCTAAGTGTAAATAATAATTGATTGTTGCGACCCAATAACAGATTAGCCTTACTCTTTCCTTCTCTACTACATCACTATCTTTGTTGCTACCCTAATCTTAAGGATGTGAGATTGGGTGTTGTAGTGAGTCACTCTTACATGGTATGCTGTTTACTCGCCCGTCCCACATATTGGAACATGACAACGATCATCATTGCCAATTTTGACACTGGCCTTCTATGACAAGTCCATCAATCTTTTAAACCTTACCATGGAGAAGAAATCTCATGAGGATACTTTGCTGATATCTCATGAACTGATTCCAATTTTATCCAGTATGTGGTTTTTCGCTCTCACGGCCAGTTTCTCTGTTTTGCTTTAGGGTCAGAGAGCCTTGCCTTAGGATCTTGTTATTGGCTCCTTTCTTGCAGCTTTCCCAAGTTTGAAGAGAAATGGAGGAAGTAGAGAGAGGGAGAGAGGGTTTTTCTGACAGAATATTGTAAATATTTACACATGCTTTTGTTTCTGCAATGGATCAAAGAGATGAGGTAGTAGAGAGAGAGGGTTTCGCTGACAGAATATTTAAAATATTTATGCATGCTATTGTTTCTGCAAGGCAAGTGTATGTATCACTTCCTGATGGCTGTAAGATAGGGCATGATCAATGAAATTTGAAGAGAAGGGCTCCAATCACTGAAAGTGGAATGGGTGGGCTTAATGAATTTTGATGACAAGTTACTTAAATGAGCTTTCAGCCAAGTGTATTAGCCAAGTTTTCCAATAAAAGCGCTCAGCAATTTTCTCGATTTTTCTGCTTTATTTTTTGTTGAATGTAATTCATCATTTACATTTTCTTGAAACACTTTAGGTTGGAAACCATTTTAACTGGCGCTATGCATTTTGGGGAGAGGCATTTCTGATGCTTCCATTTGCTGTATTTGGATTTGTCATGAAACCACTGCAGCTGAAAGGTGCTTTCTTTGTGAGACATCACCTTAACTTTAAAGATCTGGTTTAGTCTACTTCAGACTTTCAATGTCTGGTCTGACCCAAAATCCAACTCTTAACTACAGGTGTTGCTCCCATTGAATCAAAAGAGGCATCGGCATTAATTGAAACAGTTGCTTCTATAACTGAAGGTTCTACATGTTCATCATTGTTCTTTTTGTTGTAGTTCTTCAATGTTGAATTTGCTGTTATGATTCATTAATGTAGAGAGTCCTTCAATATTTTGCTCAAAAAGTAACTTGTGTGTTATTTTTTGCATGATACTTTTTGGAGGAATGAAATAGACCTTTTTATTTTTTAATACTTTTGAAAAAAAAAAATTTCTTTGCTCAAACCAAGATAAGAAGTGTAGTTAAGCTATGCATCATGCCCTCTGGTTTCACTAGGATTGAAACTGTTTTGCTTATTAGCTTTATGCAAGTTCTATTCATGCTGTGGTCACAATATTGCTGAATCCTTGGCACTGGATAATTGAAAATTATGACTTCTAGATCTTGTTGAAGCTAGCCTGACTATATATATATATATCCAAGTTCTTTTTTCCTTGAAACATTGGATGATTGAAATATATCTCTTTCTTTTCTTCTATCCTTCCGTTTCTTGTTAAGCAAGAGCAATCATCCTTTTTTCTGACTTTTAATTATCAATATCTTGTTACAGAAAAGAGTTATGAGGGGATCACTAGTCAAACAATTAAGGCTTCAAAGTGAGTTGCTATTGTATTTTCTGTTCTGTATCATTTAACTTTTATGTAGTGATTGATTTTTTTTCCCTTTCTTAAGTCAAAAACTAAAAGGGAAGACTTGGAAATTGAGGAAACATAAACAGAGACAGCAATGATTGTCAAATGTAAATAATTTCAAAAGCTGCACAGTATAGAATGGAAGTTTTCATGCCAAAGCAATTTATTATTTCTTTCCATTCCTAACAATAACTAGTCTTTGCTGTTTAAATTACTATAGTGGTACATCAGTTACTGGAGGACTTTGTCCTAATTCAACCACTTGTTTAATGATTGCAACAGGTAAGGTACCTGCGGAATTTGTCCTACCTGTTCTTGCTTAGCTTGACATTGAACTACCTGTATAATTATCGGATTATCAACTATACACATTCTAAATCCAATTAACACCACTTCTACCTGTATAATATTACATCTTACGTCCTTTTTCTACTGCAAAATATGAACAAAAACATTGAAAAATGTTTAGTGTATTAATCTAAACCCTCATAATTTGTAAAAATTCAAAATAGATACATTTATATATATATTTGTTACTGAACAAAAAAAATTAAATTATATTAGTACATTATAAAATTTTACCA
This sequence comes from Excoecaria agallocha, assembly GCA_037975025.1. Lineage (NCBI taxonomy): Eukaryota > Viridiplantae > Streptophyta > Magnoliopsida > Malpighiales > Euphorbiaceae > Excoecaria > Excoecaria agallocha. Next base: position 121,987,487 of record CM075807.1, on the reverse strand, counting down.
AAGTTTGAATATCTTAATGTAATAGAACTCACAAAGCCATAATCTTGCAAGTCTGCAAATGAACAAATATACCAATAAAGGTTTACACAAGCAATAACAATGCAATTCATAGCATGGTTACCTGTATAATTATCCCCTTATCATCTGTACACATTCTAAATCCAATTAATGCTGCCTCTACCCGTATAATTTTACATCTTACATCCTTTTCTTACCTCAAAATGTGAACAAAAACATTGAAAAATGTATGTTGTATTAATCCAAACCCTCATAATTAGGTAACAATTCAAAATATATACATTTCTAATTTTTTTTATTACTAAAAAAAATTAAGTTTTGGCACATTATAAAATTTTAGCAAAGTTTGAATATCTTAATATAATAGAACTCACAAAGTCATAATCTTTTAAGTCTGCGAGTGAACAAGTATATCAATGAAGGTTTACACAACCAAAGTACAGCAAGCGATAAAAATGTGGTTCATGGCATGCTAGGGTGGTGAACTAAGTTGCCTTGCTGACAAGATATCCTATTTTACAATGTTTACCTTGAAGAACTTGAGAGTTGGTGGCCTTTGGTTTTAACGATAATCTGTTGACCATTAAACTTGTTTATGCTCATACTTGCATTCAAAAACCAAAATAGGAGAATGTAGAATTAAACTCGATTATGGCATGGTAGGGTGGTGAACAATGTTTCCCTGTTGACAACATATCCTATTTTACAATGTTTACCATGAAGAACTTGAGAGTTGGTGGCCTTTTGTTTTAATGGTAATCTGTTGGATGTTAATAACCATTAAGCTCAATTATGTACATACTTGCATTCAAAAGCCCAAATAGGAGAGTGTAGAATTAAAGATTGAATACAATTTTGTTGGTTAATATGTTATTTTTGTTAGTTTTGTAATTAAAGGGTAGAATAGTATTTTTCCATTTATACTAACTGTATATATATAAACCCTATTTTGTATTATTGAGAGTGTAATTGAGATAATAAAGAAAATCTGGTTTCACAAAAATCTTCAAATTTTTATCATTTGCTATTCCTGATTGTTATCAGTCTTCTTTTACATGACAGGTTGAATGATTCACTGCCAGTATTACTTCAGCTATCGGGATTTCTGAAGGATTTGAAAGTGTTTTTGCTTGACAAAGTATTTGTTATAAATGTTCTAGGTGCTTTTTATTATCCATTTTCATCTGATTGGCTTTCGTAACTAAATATTTATCCAATATCTTGCTTCATTTTCTTGTATCTGCTCTCAATTTTTTCTTTCAGAGATGAATATGTGATTTTCAGTGATTATTTTCAGGTTACTGACAGGTTGATTAATTGTCAGGTTATGTATCATATAACTTTGTCCTTGGAGCATATTCATACTGGGGACCGAAAGCGGGTTATAATATTTATCATATGGTATTGTTGTCTGCTAATTCTTATATCTTCTCTATTTTAATTTGATCTTGTCTCCTTGCAAGACATTCTCTATTTGTCCTTGTAAGTCCTTTTTAATTTTTTTCTTTAATTCGGTTCTTCATCATGTTGGTGGTGCACTAACTGTGTTTGAAACTCTTGACAGAGTAATGCAGACACTATATTTGGAGGGATTACAATTGTTTGTGGAATTTTGGGAACCTTAGGTGGAGGCTTAATACTTGATCGCATGAATGCTACAATCTCTAATGCTTTTAAGGTGAGTTATAAATTCTCTTAGGATCTTGACAGATAACAGTCTAAGTTCACATTGTCATCCTAAAGATATCGGAGTTATAAATTAGGAGATAAACATTAGTCTACAAAATTTTAAAAATTGTATTTGAAACTGCATCTTTAGTATTTCCAATTCCACTCGAGTAAGTTTTCATTACCATTCATGAATCAATCAACAAAGAAAAAGAAACACTATGTTTTGTAAACTTTATTAGACTAATGTAGGCTAAAAAAAGATTTAAATTTACTCATTTTCCAAAACGCTATTCAGAATTTTGAATGCGTGATTTTTTTTTCCTTTGTGAAGATAACTTTATATCATTTCATCAACTATATTAATTTATTTATGTCTGTTTTATAACCTTCCTTTAAAAACAAAATTAAACGATAGTTCATCAAAATATTTAAATTTGGGGTATTTTTAAGAGCATAAATAAAGAGGCGTCTTTTAGCCATTGCATATTTTATCTGGGTTGGCATTCACTTAAGTTTGCTGTATTATAAGGTCTCCTTGTGCTTCTGTGACAGCTTCTCTCGGGAGCAACATTTCTTGGAGCAATCTTTTGTTTCAGTGCATTCTGTCTAAGGAGTTTGTTTGGTTTCATTGTCCTGTTTTCTATTGGAGAATTATTTGTCTTTGCCACACAGGTAATATTAGTGTCAACTGAATTAGGTTCTAAAATCTCAGTTATATCTGATCATGTTTTGTTTACAGAGCTTGGCTTGCTTGTCTTCTATTTGTTTATGAACCTTGAAAGGTTGGATTAGAAACTATCACGAGATATCTTTCCCATTTTGATTGACATTCAATGCATTTCATCTCGATGAACAAAAGTTTCACCTCGGGAAATTCCCATTGCTGAAAACTGATGATATTTGGGCATGTAAAAATATCTTCTGGTTCATTTGATGACAGACTCTCAGGCTTTGGAGCAAACTATAACAATTATTCTTCTCCTAACTGATCAACACCTGATGTGTTTTGTGCTTGTGATTTTGAACTGCATAAATCTTTTGTACAATTGCTTGCTTCTTGCACAGGACCTCATTATGGTTTTGTTTCTGTTGTTAATAGATTAGAGAATAATATGGATGTCATTCATTGTTATATTATCCGTGAACTTTGTTATCTCAGAACCTGATGAAATGTGTTCAAGGTCCGCTTCAAGTGCCTGCAAATCCCTTATCCTTATTGGATGTACTACACTAGCTCATGCTGCATGCTTTTAGCTTTTTCTACTTTTGTGTGACTTTTTATACAGTTTAAAATATTTCGCAGCACCTTGGAATTTAATGGTGTGGTTTTAATTTGTACTCATAGCTTCAGGGATTTTCTATCTATGGAATTTCTTTTAGAGTCATTTGATTCTCATCATATGGCAATCTTGTGGTATGATGTGCTGTAACCTGCTTGCCTCTATATTTTTTGACACATGTTTTCCCTTTTCGTTTGATGCATGTTTTATTTGAATGGGAGTGACTTTTTCTTATTTATTGTTGTATGTATGCTTCAGCAACTCAATTCTTTTTCATTATTGTTGCTTGCTAGTCGTGTCTTATTTGGCAAACATTCAAATTGCTGAGTGGATGTGGAGAAATCATTTTTGAACCATGCAGTTGCTTTGTTTTGGTGCGAGGATTTATTATTAATAGTTTGATATTCCTTTTTTACAGGCTCCAGTTAACTATGTGTCTCTTCATTGTGTCAAACCTGGGATGAGACCATTATCTATGGCTATCTCGACTGTTTCAATCCACATATTTGGTGATGTACCTTCTTCACCATTAGTAGGCATTCTCCAGGTTTGCTTCACAATTCCCTTTAACCATTTTTTGAAGATCAAAGTGTCTTTTTGTGATATGTTCAAGTCACATCACAAAAGTGTGATTTCATAATGGATGCACCTATTGTTTCTTGATCCTCTAATGCTGATAGGAGCTGTAAATCTTGCTTGTTACCTTTTTAATTTTCCCAGAAGCACTTCCCCCATCAGTCTTTCTGCAAGATTATTAAAATTAATGGTCATTTCTATCCAAGCCACTAATGATTTCTCATTTTAGCCTTGGGGATTTAGCCCAAGGCTGTTAACCTGGCCAAATGTTTTAATTTTGTTTGCCAACATAGCCTCCGTGTATTTCCCTTTATCTTTTTTTTTTTTAACTTTATTGTTAAGTAACGAGAAAATTGATTTTTAAGTATATTGTTGACATTTACTGTCATATGCAGGATCACATCAACAATTGGAGGGAAACAGCACTTATTCTTACAACCGTGTTCTTTCTTGCTGCTGGGATATGGTTTATAGGTAAAAGTTACAGATAATAAGAAGCAATTCGTAGTCAATGAGATCCACTGACAAATGTGCATTTCTTTATTTTCATTTTCTATTCTGATGATCCTCCCTTTTACCTGGGGAAAACTCATAGGCATCAGTAAACAATCTGGTTCACTTTTCTCTTTCCAGAATTGAATCAACTCTTTTTTCTTATTCCATCAGAGCACTTACTCTCTTTTTTCCATATTAAGTATTATTTGTTTCATGCATCTTTCTGATCTTAAATCATCTGCCAAAGGAAAAAATTTGAAACCATTGTTGTATATGGATGCTGAAAAGCATTTAGTTGGTAAAATAAACAGGAGAATATGACAATGGCACATCTTCTGGCGATAAAATTAAAATGCAATAGCTCGTTTTTCCTTGACCAATGTTTACTAACTGTTTGGATCTTTTTTGCTTCATCCGTGCATTTTAATGATTTGTTACAGTTTGAATTGCTTTTTCACTTGGTTTTTTGTCGATAGATTGCATAACTTGTATGTCTCCACAGGGATTTTTCTTAAGAGTGTTGATAACGATGCCTCGGCAGGGGGAAAAGCCAGCATGGAACCATTGCTCGAAGAGAACAACACTAAGGTGCTACACAATTTTTGTGAAGCATAAATATTCAGAATCCTACAGCATACAACTTGTGTACTTCATCCCATGTACTATTTACTAAGGTTATACATGTATATAGACTCGAATCATTATGTAAATAATTTGCCAAAAATAAATTAATGTCATGCTGGTTCATGTGGAAGATTATTCTGCCAAAATTGGAGTTTACCGGAAAAGGAATGTGCTTCACGTTATACATGCAAACGGGTTGTTGGGATGGGTTGATCATTTTAAATTTATTTATTTTAAACGATAACTTTTTCAGTCTCGGATCAAGTCATTTAGGGTTTTTCAAGTTCGGATCAAGTCATTTGGTGAGCACTCACAAGTGGTGTACATGTATCTTTACTGTTAAATCACACATGCGCTGTCAATTGAACAATTTAATTGTGTGTGCATCATACTGCTAAAAAAAAGGTATGAAATATAAAATTAATTTTGTTGTGTGACGATTTGACTTGTTAATTTTTTACTCTAACCCAAAATCCTACCTAAATTCATATGAAAAAATGCACATGACCCAATCCGAAAAATTAAAAGTTAAATTCGATTTGTAACCCAAATAGTTAGATCCAATATTGATTTTTTTTTTTTTGCAAATTTTGTTTCTAATTTTTTTTCTACTTGGGTAATAAATCAATTTTTTTTGAAAAAATAAAACCTAAGTATACCTATATTGTATCATTTTATTGATATATAAAAAAATTATGCTACCATAAATTTTATAATCTTCTCTTTCCACTGTTTCCAAAACTAAACTTTTTAAATATTGTAAAATGAAATCGTTTTGAATATATATATATATATATATATATATATATATATATATATATATATATATATATATATATATATATTTGAACAAATTAGTTAATATAAAATGACATTCTAATTGAGTTTTTTTTTATATATATATAATATATATAGCTATAATATTCTTTTAATAAGTTGTTCTTTTAAATTTCCATTTTTTCGGTTATTCCTATAAAATGGTTATCTATTTTTCAAATATATTTTTTCATGAATTACGTTACAAATTTGTTTCTTTTTCTTTTTTTTTTTTGCCACTTTACATTTAAGAATTTCATAATATTCAATTTGGCACAACTATCAATATCATGATATATCCACCAATATACTAGTTGCCAAAACGCACTTAATATACCAATAGATATAACAAATTACAGAATTGAAAATTTTTATCCTCCACTTTAATATATCTATGTATACATAACAGTATATCAAACTGTATTATTGTAATTTTTAATTTGAATTCGGTATATCAAAGTATACCATATGGTATACTTAATTTTAATTTTGAAATTACTTATTTGCAATTTTGTATATCCACGTACACAAAAATATACCAACCAAAAAATACAAAATTTCAACTTGTAAATTTGTTTTGGTGGTGCAATCCGTAGTGGTAATAAGCAAAAATACAGAAGATTGGTGTCAGCTTTGAGAGCAATCACCAAAGCCAAGGGAAAGAACAAAATCTTAGGTGAAAATACAAGTGATTGGCTTGGAAAACAATCAATAGCTACACGTAGAATGTAGGATTTTTGGTGTATGTGAGATTTTTGAAAAAATTATATTTAATTGTGTTATCCACTTCCTTCTTGCTAGTTTTTGGAGGTTACAACTGCTCTACTTGGATTAATGAGTTTATTAATTTGACATTGTAAATATTGGTAAGTTGGGGTATAAAATCACACAAAATGATTGAATTTTGTTGGGCTTAATTTAGAATTTGGAGAATAAAAAGTTTGGAGAAGAAAGTAAATTTATATTAATAAATTAGATTGTTCATTAATTAGTAAGATTTGTTATAAAATTAAAAAATTATATATTTTTAAAAAATCTAAGTTGAGACGTGATCAATCCAATTGACCCATTTTATCTTTTTTTTATTTTATTTTTTATTAAAAGTAACATCAACATTTTATTTTTCTTGGTTCATAGAGTAGTTACCCGCAATTTTGACCTTGGAAAAGTATCATGAGCTTCAATTTGTGATTGAAGAGTTTCAAATGGAGCTTCACTTTGTGATTAGGTATGCCCGGTAAAGAGTTGGGTCGGATGATTTGAATCGAGTCATTTTGGATTCAATCAATAAGCTATTTGAATCACTACTCGAGTCATCTTGGATTCGTTCTCTGCGTGTGTGTGATGGAAACAATATTAGTTTGCAGCTTTGTTGTCATGCCTAACTTGCAAACTATGGTATGGAAAGCTCGACTACTAAGTTTTTTTGTGAAAACATCAGCTAATTATCTGTACGACGTTACATGAAATGGATTCAAAACACTATCAGATAATTTTTCTTTGATGAAGTGTCGATCAATTTTGATATGTTTCGTCTTGTCATGTTGAACTAGATTATGAGTAATACTGATTACAGTTTTATTATCACAATACAAAAATAGTCTGTATTTTTCAGCCAAATTCAACTATGCTAATAACTCCTGCAACCATAACAACTCACAAACACCTTGAGCAATAGCTTTATATTCTTCTTTTGCATTAGATCTTGCGACTTCACTCTGTTTCTTGCTTCGTGATTGAAGAGAAGGCCCAGTAAAAGAGTTGGGTCGGATGATTTGAATCGATTCATTTTGGATTCAATCAATAAGCTATTTGACTCACTACTCGAGTCATCTTGGATTCATTCTGTGCATATGTGTGATGGAAAGAGTATTAGTTTGTATGCTAAAACTTTCTAACCTACATCTCTTACAGAAATTTCAAGAATCATACAATGAAGAGTGGAGGCTATGTTAGTATTGCTTGACAGACTTAGCTTTTGTACATTTCTAGAAAATTGTCAAACATAGTCACCCTATTTTGGTTCAAATAATCTCAAATTGTTTTTTGGGCTCGAATTAATTTCTAGGATGGATTCAAAACTTTAAATGTCTAAATGGAGGCTATAACATATTATTTGGAGGAGAGTGGAAATTTGATGTGGAAAAAATAATCTGGGCAAGTTGTATAAATCAAACTAATAGTGAATTGTTATTTAAGCATGTTAACTATTATTCTACTTCTTTTTAAACCAACTTTGTAAAGATAGCTATGCATTATTGGCTTGGCTAATTGCAACTTTTTGAAGGGTTAAAAAGTTAACATTGTATAAGATTTATTGCTAAAATTGGGATTCGCCTTAATTGTATATTTCATGGGCTTTATCATTCCTTTTAAAATCAATTGATTTTAAAAAAATATTACCATTATTCTTATATTATACTCAATAGTTCATGAGTGCCAGTGGTATTCGGCTGTGACTTGATCTTTTACCTGAACCTTCGTTGCGAGATAATTTGCTGCCATATTTTGGCCAACAATTTTTTCCCTGGACAATTGCTCCTATTCATAATTGAGTTCATGTTTACAACTCTAATCAAGTACTCTACTATTTTTCTCAAAACCAATTGTTATTAAAAAAATAAGCTACTGATATCTTTATATAGTGCTTAACAACTCATAAATGCCCACAATATTCCATTGTAACACAACCTCTGATTTGAATCTAAAAAATAGAGTAATTCTCTTATGTGTATATTGAAGTAAACGGCGAAACCTTTAAATAAGTACAAGAGAAGTAGTTGTTATGTACAAGGAAACTACTCCTTATCAGATATACATGACATGAGCTGGAAACTTTATCTAACAAACTAAAACAGCAAGCTGTTTTAGTTATGTAACAAGCAAACTGAAGGAATATGACATGGTATGATAATCATGATAACACAGCGGAAAAACAAAAATTTTATCATACATACCATACATATCCAAAGATAGAATCGAAACATGCAATTTTAGGGTTATCGAACTTACAACTTTTGATGCCTTTTAGATTTTTATTCCGATGATGACCAGCAACTAAGATGGCTTTGTCCGCCTTAGATCTCGATCACCAATGCCAAGGAACAGCCTTTTACGCCACTCCCTCTATTCTCACACACACAATTACACCGTCGGCTTAAAAACGAGATTGTTAGATCTCTTTTTCGGTATTGTGTAAGGGTTATAGTTTGAAGCTACAAAACTTGATTTTGTACTTCTTTAGATTGCTATTACTGCTCAATAACACAAGAGAATGAGGAACAATCCTTTCTCCTTGTGAAAAATTGAACAAAAGAATTAAGAGAGAGAGAGTCACTATTCACGAGTTACTATTCATCCCACAAAAAAATTAGGTTTAGGGTTTTATTTCTTTTAATATATATGCTTATCCTTTAGCAAGTCATTAATCTGAATTCAACTATCCTAAGATAATTAATTCAAACTCTATCACTTCCTAAAGATAAGTAATATATTTTGAATTAAACTCCTTTGAATTTAAATTCAAATTTGAAATAAAACATAAGACATTTAAATAAATGAAATCACTTAATTTAAATATATAGCATGTGCCGAAATTCCTTGATTTCCCTCTTGGAATTTCGGCCACATCATTATATATTTAAGTGATTTGATTTAATTTAAATTCCTTTAGGCTTTAATACTCAATTAACTTAATTAATGTAACATAATTAATTAATTAAAATTAAACCTTGTGGGCTGAATTTCTCTCTCTCATGGACCAAGGCCCAATAGCAATATTATAACCCATTACATACATTAATTTGACTTTAATTAAAAGCCCAAATTAATGTCCAATACTTAATTTAAATATTTTAAGCCCAATGCTTTGTGTGCGATCCTATAGGTCCATTTAATGTTGGCAATGAATTAATAAATTAATTCAAAGGCTATATATATTCTCTAGCAAGATGTTATAGCATTCCAAATTAAATGAAAATGCATATGGCATTTGGTGACCTAATGCAATTTCGCATAGTCCCTTACCCATAAATATCAGAATCAATATAAGGCATGGAACTAGTCATCCTTATATACATTAATTCATTTCTTGATATTCCAATGACACTGAATTCTCAGATAAATAATGATTACTCATTATTTCATCTCGGTATGGCCATACACTTCTCAGTTCACTGATCAAGTGGCCGGTGATATTTTTCTCTCTTATCGAGAGGGGTAATCCCTTCACTTCTCTCATGCTCTCTAACATGAATCAGTGCATACCCAATCATACCCGTACTTGTCACTCTGTTACGAGCACGTTAGGTGTATGTCAAAGTACACAGTAATTCATAAAGAGTTTCATAGAGATTTCAGGTCTAAGAACTCCGATACAAAACTTGCATATGAGAAACACTTATGACTTGTACCATGTAGTGTTCTCCTGAGCGGATCGAATCCAGATACCATGTTCTTTAACATGTATCTATGATCTCTGATTGACACTCTTGTCCTAATGATCCGTAAGACAGAACTCATAAGATCAGAGAGAGCATACTAGTCTTAATTCATTTGTTATTCCCATAACAATGACTGACTAGGGATATTTAGAATGAAGTCTCATTTGTTTCAAGGTCTTACAATCCATGTGCCTCACACATGATAACTTAAACCGAAACAACACTCTTGGATAGTTTTATCAATTGATATGCACAGGAATACAAAGGATAAAACAAATGCCTCATTTTATTAATTTCAAGTGTTTCGTTACAATGTATTGGGGCTAGGGCTTATACTAACAATCTCCCACTAGCACTAGTCCCAATTGGGCATAGCCCTAAGACCGAACGCTCTCAAATGAGCTTCGTGCAGATTTGGACGTAACTGTTTCGTCAAAGGATCTGCTACATTGTCTTCACTTGATATCTTGCTAACCTTGACGTCCCCACGATCAATGATTTCTCTGATCAGGTGGTACCTTCTGAGTATGTGTTTGGATTTCTGGTGTGACCGGGGCTCCTTAGCCTGTGCGATGGCCCCATTATTGTCACAGAAAATTTATAATGAATCTAGGATGCTTGGGACCACTCCTAATCCATTAATGGAATTTTTAATCCAAACAGCCTCTTTTGCAGCCTCACTTGCTGCAATATACTCAGATTCTGTAGTTGAGTCGGCAACGGTTTCTTGCTTTGAGCTTCTCCAGCTGACAGCACCACCGTTCAAAACAAAAACAAACCCAGATTGCGATCTAGAATCCTGAGTGCTGGTCTGAAAAGCAGCATCGGCATAACCTTGTATGACGAGCTCTTCTTGACCACCATACACCAAGAAGTGATCCTTAGTCCTTCGCAAGTACTTAAGGATCCCTTTTACAGCAGACCAGTGCTTCTCACCAGGGTCTTGCTGAAACCTACTGGTTATACTCAGTGCATAAGCAACATCCAATCTAGTACATAACATAGCGTACATGATAGATCCAATAGCAGATGCATATGGGATTCTACTCATGTTGTCCCTTTCCTCTTTGGTTTTAAGGCACTGTTCTTTAGTCAAAGGAACTCCCAAAGCCAAAGGTATGTACCCTTTCTTTGAGTCTCCCATACTAAAATGCTTTAGTACTTTGTCTATGTACTTTTCTTGACTTAGTCCCAAAAGCCGATTCGATCTATCTCTATAGATTCGAATACCAAGTATTGTCTCGGCTTCACCTAAGTCTTTCATTGAGAAACATTTTCCCAACCATTGCTTAACCTTTTGCAATGTTGGAATATCATTCCCAATGAGAAGGATATCGTCCACATATAGGACCAGAAACACTATTATGCTCCCACTAACCTTCTTGTACACAAGGCTCATCTTCGTTCTTGATGAAGTCAAATTCTTTGACTGCCTCATCAAAGCGAAGATTCCAACTTCGGGATGCTTGCTTTAATCCATAAATGGATTTTTGAAGCTTGCATACCTTCTTAGGATGCTTGGGATTGACAAAACCTTCAGGCTGTGTCATATACACATCCTCAAGTAAATTTCCGTTAAGGAAAGCAGTTTTGACATCCATTTGCCATATCTCATAATCATGATATGCAGCTATGGCAAGCAAGATCCTAATGGACTTGAGCATGACTACAGGCGAAAAGGTCTCGTCATAGTCTATACCATGAGTTTGTCGAAAACCTTTTGCTACTAGTCTACCTTTGTAGGTCTTATCAGCTTTTAGTTTGAATAACCACTTGCATTCAATTACCTTAGCACCTTCTGGTGGATCAACCAAGGTCCAAACCTGGTTATCGTACATTGATTGCATCTCGGATTTCATGGCTTCAAGCCAATTATCAGAGTCTGGGCTTTCAATAGCTTCTCGGTAGGTAGTAGGATCCTCATGATCTACTAACTCAATAGTGTCACTGTTAGTGATTAGAAATCCATATCTCTCAATCTCCTGACGTACCCTACCAGACCTTCTAGGTACTTGTGTAATGGGTTCTTGTTCCACAACTGGTTGTGAACTTGATCCCATTTCCAAACCATCCTCTATAGGAGCTTGTGGCACTTGAATTTCTCCAAGTTCTACTTTACTCCCACTGTCTTTCTTGAGAAGGAACTCCTTTTCCAAGAAAACAGCCTTGCGAGCAACAAATACTTTGTTCTCGGCTTGTGAGTAAAAGTAGTATCCCTTTGTTTCTTTGGGATAGCCCACAAACAAGCAGACAGTCGATTTGGACTCTAGTTTGTCAGATGTTAATTTCTTAACATGTGCTTCACAGCCCCAAATCTTGAGAAAAGACATATTAGGTTCTTTCCCAGTCCATACCTCGTATGGTGTCTTCTCAACTGCTTTAGTTGGAGTACGGTTCAATAGAAACGCAGCAGTTTCTAATGCATAACCCCAAAAAGAGATAGAAAGATTAGCTTGACTCATCATAGATCGAACCATGTCCAACAGAGTTCGATTTCTCCTTTCGGACACACCATTCCATTGCGGTGTTCCAGGAGGAGTGAGCTGTGAAATAATACCACACTCTTTTAGATGATCATCAAACTCTTGGCTTAAGTATTCGCCACCTCGATCTGATCGAATGGCTTTTATACTTTTGCCAAGTTGGTTTTCTACTTCGTTCTTAAACTCCTTGAATTTCTCAAAAGTTTCAGACTTGTACTTCATTAGATAGACATAGCCATATCTACTGAAGTCATCTGTGAAAGTCACGAAATAGCTAAAACCACTTCTAGCTTGTGTACTTAATGGTCCACATACATCGGTATGTATTAGTTCCAATAAGCCATTAGTCCTTTCACCTTTCTTATTAAAAGGACTCTTTGTCATTTTTCCATGCAAACATGGCTCGCATGTGTCATAAGACTCTAAGTCAAATGACCCAAGCACTCCAGTTTTGTGGAGTCTTGAAATGCGTTTTTCGTTTGCATGTCCTAAACGACAATGCCAAAAGTAAGTAGGATTCAATTCGTTTGATTTAACCCTCTTTGTATTAATGTTGTATATCGACTCTTTGTTTTGTAAATCAAGGATATAAAGGCCATTTTGCAACATGGCATTGCCATAAGAAATGCCTTGGTGACGAATATGAGCATTGCCATTTTTAATAAAAAAATCAAATTCATCATTATCCAAACATGAAACTGAAATAATGTTTCTGCTCAAAGCAGGCACATAATAACAATTATTCAAAACAATACAAAGTCCGGAAGGTAAAGTGAGGTGATAGTCGCCTATCTCCATGGCAGCAACTCGTGCTCCATTCCCCACACGGAGGTCCACTTCATTCTTCCCAAGTAACCGCCTATTTCTTAGCCCCTGCACATTTGAACAAATGTGAGAACCACAACCGGTATCCAATACCCAAGTGGTAGAAATAGAAAGGTTAATTTCAACAACAAAAATACCAGAACTGGATGCCTTGGCTCCATTCTTCTTTTGTTCTTTCTTGAAGAGAGCGCAATTCTTCCTCCAATGCCCTATCTTGTTGCAATGGAAGCAAGTGCTCTCACTCTCTTTGAGCTTTGGTGCCTTGGGCTTGGATTGGGCTTGAGGTGCACTCCCAACTGTCTTGGGTTTTCCCTTTCCTTTTCCCTTTCCCTTAGCAGGTCCCTTCTTAATTCCCTTTTGAACCATTAGAACGGGATTAGTCTTTCGAATGTTCTCTTCAGCATTCTTAAGCATCCCATGAAGCTCAGTGACTGACTTGTTCATTGCATGCATGTTATAATTCATCACAAATGGATCATAAGCAGCAGGCAATGATCCTAAGATCAAGTCAGTGGCCAATTCCTTTGGCACTAGTACCTCAAGCTTCTCAAGAGTATCAAAATACCCTTTCATCTTGAGTACATGGGTACTAACAGGTGTACCCTCAGCCATCTTGCAAGAAATTTATGCCTTTGTTGTCACGAACCTCTCGTGACGAGCTTGCTCTTGGAACATCTCCTTGAGGTGCACCATGATCGCATAAGCCTCTTGGTCCATAAATTGCTTTTGCAATTCAGGCACCATAGTGGCCAGCATCAGACAGGTCACATCGTTGGAGTCGCTCTTCTTGGTCTCAAAAGTTTCCTTTTGAACCGCAGAGGCGTTCCTTCCTGGTTCTTCAGGCAAGGGTGCATCCAAAACATACGACTTCTTCTCTTGCTTAAGAACTATTCTTAAGTTTCGAGACCAATCTATGAAATTGGTGCCATTCAATTTGTCCTTTTCAAGGACCGATCGCAATGAGAAATTATTGTTTGAAGATGCCATTTTCAATCTACAATAAAATTTAGCAAGATTAAATGAGGTCTTATTTATGATCCCACAAACCGAATTAATATCCCTTTAAATAATTCGCGTTAGTGATTTAATGTGGGCCAAGATCCACTTTTCACAATAACTTATTAGTCAAGCTGAGCCTGTACACCTAATAAGTTAAGTTACTTAGGTAGGAAAAACTCCAATCATGTCTCGTGCATGACTCTTGGATCAAATGGGCTAACATCTTAAGATGTTATAGCACAAACCCATTTATAAGTTGCCTAGGTCCGAGCATCCCATTCCATGTTAAGTCCAACCTACATTCACAACCCATGCCTCACAAAGATAATCGGGCGCATCTAGGACTCCTAGTCTACGTGACCGGTGATCGATGCCTTGACATGTTTCGAATTAGGAAGGCAACTTTGTGACTTACTATTTTTAGGGATTCATTTTATTACGGCTTACATGGCATACGCTTTGTCATCCATACATAGCATGCATACATATATAATTGCATAAAGTAAAGCGTGACAAACATGGGCCCAAAAACCTACAACTAAGATTCTATACTATTACATAAGAATCTTCGAGTTGGGCTTCTCCACTCCGGTGGGCTTCGTCTTGATTTATAAAGTCTTCAAATAAATTCTATTCTAAGAAATAAATGAAACTTTTACAATAAAATATAATGGCACGCAGGCTATATTTAATTACAAAAACCCAGGGCCCATGAATGCACCATGCATATCCATTCATCACACCAAACAAGCAAATAAATATACATAGCATTCATGGATCAGACAAAGTCCAATTTTAATCAATTTAGCCAAGCCCATTAATGGAAATTGTGTACTTGAACCTTTAAGAGAAGACCCCGTGATGGGCCTGGGCCGAAGCCCAATGGACTAAATCCTCTTATTGAATAAGTTCTCTTAAAAGCCCAAAACACAAACTAGTTAGATTTGTGCCATAAATCAACTCTAGTATAATTTCCAATTTTGCCATTTTTAATTTTATGTCATACAGCCCATAAACATTAAAAATACATATAATATGTGCTAACATGAATTAAAAATAAAATTATGAAGAACACATATAATAGAACACGGCATTCATGCAAAAACAAACAAACAACAAAACTAGTTGTTTAATGCTTATGTAATGCCATGAAATGCACAAACATTTAAATCAATTTTATGAGTCATTTAATAATCTAAATAAGTCCATAAATATTGATTTAATATTCTGTACCATTTTAATCTAAATGTGTTTTTACCATTTTAATCAAAACAAAGCAAACAATGTTGATTAAACATGTAACAAACACAAACTAGTCATTGTTTTAAGTGATTTTAAAATTAATCAATTAAATTATCATGGACCAGAATTAAAATCAAATTTAAAAAATGTCCAGACCTGATAATTAATCTTTAAATATCACTTACAAACATGCCAAAAAACGTTTTTACATTTAATTTTGAAAACTAGTTGTTAAACTAGCAATTTACATGCCAACTAGCACCTAGTTTCATAATTAACATGTACCATCAGGTATAAATAATTAAATCCGACCATTACCAGCCCTAATAACATCTTAGGACAGTATATTAACATGTCATATTAATTATAATACCTATCTAATCAATTAAAATCGTTTTTACACCAAAACAATGCAAAAAACTCAAAACAGAAAATTTCAGATTTGCATGTTTTCAAAATAACGATTTTTAATTAATTTTTTCATGCATCTAAAGCACTAAAATACGCATGTCTAGGCTTTGATAACACTGAAGGAATATGACATGGTATGATAATCATGATAGCACAGCGAAAAAACAAAAATTTTATCATACATACCATACATATCCAAAGATAGAATCGAAACATGCAATTTTAGGGTTATCGAACTTACAACTTTTGATGCCTTTTAGATTTTTATTCCGATGATGACCAGCAACTAAGATGGCTTTGTCCGCCTTAGATCTCGATCACCAATGCCAAGGAACAGCCTTTTACGCCACTTCCTCTATTCTCACACACACAATTACACCGTCGGCTTAAAAACGAGATTGCTAGATCTCTTTTTCGGTATTGTGTAAGGGTTATAGTTTGAAGCTACAAAACTTGATTTTGTACTTCTTTAGATTGCTATTACTGCTCAATAACACAAGAGAATGAGGAACAATCCTTTCTCCTTGTGAAAAATTGAACAAAAGAATTAAGAGAGAGAGAGTCACTATTCATGAGTTACTATTCACGAGTTACTATTCATCCCACAAAAAAATTAGGTTTAGGGTTTTATTTCTTTTAATATATATGCTTATCCTTTAGCAAGTCATTAATCTGAATTCAACTATCCTAAGATAATTAATTCAAACTCTATCACTTCCTAAAGATAAGTAATATATTTTGAATTAAACTCCTTTGAATTTAAATTCAAATTTGAAATAAAACATAAGACATTTAAATAAATGAAATCACTTAATTTAAATATATAGCATGTGCCGAAATTCCTTGATTTCCCTCTTGGAATTTCGGCCACATCATTATATATTTAAGTGATTTGATTTAATTTAAATTCCTTTAGGCTTTAATACTCAATTAACTTAATTAATGTAACATAATTAATTAATTGAAATTAAACCTTGTGGGCTGAATTTCTCTCTCTCATGGACCAAGGCCCAATAGCAATATTATAACGCATTACATACATTAATTTGACTTTAATTAAAAGCCCAAATTAATGTCCAATACTTAATTTAAATATTTTAAGCCCAATGCTTTGTGTGTGATCCTATAGGTCCATTTAATATTGGCAATGAATTAATAAATTAATTCAAAGGCTATATATATTCTCTAGCAAGATGTTATAGCATTCCAAATTAAATGAAAATGCATATGGCATTTGATGACCTAATGCAATTTCGCATAGTCCCTTACCCATAAATATCAGAATTAATATAAGGCATGGAACTAGTCATCCTTATATACGTTAATTCATTTCTTGATATTCCAATGACACTGAATTCTCAGATAAATAATGATTACTCATTATTTTATCTCGGTATGGCCATACACTTCTCAGTTCACTGATCAAGTGGCCGGTGATATTTTTCTCTCTTATCGAGAGGGGTAATCCCTTCACTTCTCTCATGCTCTCTAACATGAATCAGTGCATACCCAATCATACCCGTACTTGTCACTCTGTTACGAGCACGTTAGGTGTATGTCAAAGTACACAGTAATTCATAAAGAGTTTCATAGAGATTTCAGGTCTAAGAACTCCGATACAAAACTTGCATATGAGAAACACTTATGACTTGTACCATGTAGTGTTCTCCTGAGCGGATCGAATCCAGATACCATGTTCTTTAACATGTATCTATGATCTCTGATTGACACTCTTGTCCTAATGATCCGTAAGACAGAACTCATAAGATCAGAGAGAGCATACTAGTCTTAATTCATTTGTTATTCCCATAACAATGACTGACTAGGGATATTTAGAATGAAGTCTCATTTGTTTCAAGGTTTTACAATCCATGTGCCTCACACATGATAACTTAAACCGAAACAACACTCTTGGATAGTTTTATCAATTGATATGCACAGGAATACAAAGGATAAAATAAATGCCTCATTTTATTAATTTCAAGTGTTTCGTTACAATGTATTGGGGCTAGGGCTTACACTAACACAAACTGTCAACAAACTAAAACAGCAAGTTGTTTTAGTTATGTAACAATTATTAATAAACTATAATTGCACAAATCAAGCCAACACTCCCCCTCAAGTTGGTGTGTAAATATCTCACATGCCCAACTTGTCAAGTGATTTAGACAATACAATACTTGAAACTGCTTTGGTCAGGATGTCAGCTAGTTGGTCTTTATATTTCACAAACAGAACTTCAATAATGTGAGCTTCTAACTTTTCTTTGATGAAGTGCCTATCTACTTCTATATGCTTGGTGCGATCATGCTGTACTGGGTTATGAGCTATTGAAATTGCAGCTTTTTTATCGCAATATAAAGGCATAATTTTAGACTTAAACCCCAAATCTCCCATTACTGCTTTCACCCACAACAACTCACATATACCTTGAGCCATTGCTCTGTCCTCAGCTTCAGCACTTGACCTTGATACAACCTTTAACTTTTTACTCCTCCACGTTACAAGATTATCACCAACAAAGGTAAAATATCCTGTTGTAGAATGCCTGTCAGTATTATCTCCTGCCAATCTAAATCAGTTTACCCCTTAATACCTAAGTGGTCATTCTTAGCAAACATAATCCATTTTCCTGGAGAGCCCTTCAAGTATCATAAAATACGATCCGCAGCATTCATATGTCGTTCACTTGGGGCATGCATAAACATACTGACAACACTAACAGAATAAGCTATATCCGATCTCGTATGAGATAAATAAATTAGCCTACCAACAAGTCATTGATATCTCTCCTTATTAGTAGGAACATCACTTGAATCTTCATGAAGTTTGTGATTCTGTTCAATGGGAGTGTTAGCTGGTTTGCAGTCTAGCATTCCTGTTTTTGTTAACAAATCCAGTACATATTTTCTTTGACAAAGAAAAATGCCTTGGTTTGATCGGATCACTTCTATACCCAGAAAAATATTTTAGTTTGCCAAGCTCTTTCATCTCGAATTCATTCAACAAATATTTCTTCAATCTTTCAATCTTAACCTCATCACTGCCAGTCAATATCATATCATCTACATAAATAATTAAAGCAGTTACCTTGTCTTGATTATGCTTTAAAAATAATGTTTGATCTGAGTTACTTTATTTGTAACCAAAGTTCTTCATTGTCAGTGTAAATCTCCCAAACAAGGCTCGGAAAGATTGCTTTAAACCATACCATGCTCTCTTTAACTTGCATACCATTATTGATCCTTTTGAATCCTTCGATGGACCCTCCATGTATCCTTTCTGTAGTTCTGCGATACCCGATGGAAGATTCATATACACCTCTTCTTGAAGTTCCCCATACAGGAAAGCATTCTTCACGTCATATTGTAATAATGGTCAGTTTTGATTAGCAGCCACAGAAAGTAACACACGGACAATGTTAATTTTTGCAATAGGAGCAAATGTCTCATTATAATCTACCCCTTACTTTTGAGTGTATCCTTTTGCAATCAGCCTTGCCTTGTATCTTTTTATGGATCCATCTACCTTGTGCTTTACTGTGTAAATCCATCGGAACCCAACAATCTTCTTTCCTGGAGGCAATGGAACAACGTCCCAAGTGTAATTCTTTTTTAACGCCTTTATTTCTTCAACCATTACTTCGGTCTATTTAGTATTTGCTAATGCACCCTACAACTGTCTTGGAATAGATATAGTAGATATTTGACACAAGAAAGATTCATACGATTTAGAAATTCTATGGGTGGACACATAATTATTGATGGGATACTTAGCTTTACTATTTAAATCCGCTTCATACTGGGTTTTTTTTACCATGATTTCTCCGGGCTGGTAATTGGTAATGTGATTGGTTTGATTCATTTTTAGATTCGGGTTCAGTTGGTTCAGTTTCAGATTCAAGGTCTGGTTTCGAACTGATATTCGACATCTCGTCACTTCCAGCAGGTACCTCATCAGGTTTATTAAAAAACACAGTAGGCGCAGAAAGTAAATTAGGCTTAAGCAATAAATTAGGCTTAGAAAGTACCTTAGGTGAAGCCTCAAGAGTAGATTGAACGTTGGTCTGTGGAGAGAAAGAGGAGATGTCGCTTGTAGTTTCATTAGGAGGAAATGTAATGGGGAAATTATGGCTATTTTCTTCAAGAACACCATCAATATTAACATTTCCATCAATCTTTCCCTGAAGAGAAGAGCTATCAGCAGAAAAATAAGCCACATTCTCATTGAAGGTAACATCCATAGTGACATATATCTTTTTAGTATGAGGATGATAACATCAATATCCTTTTTGGTGAGATACATATCCCACAAAAACACATTTGATAGCCCGAAGAGATAGCTTGCTACGTTGATGATTATGAAGGTATACATATGCAACACGGCCAAATAGTTTAGGAAGGAGATTAGAGATAGGAGGCATATCTTTTATTTTGGCTGTAAGAACCTGAAGTGGAGTTTGAAAAGCAAGGACACTAGAAGGCACCCTATTGATAACATACATAGCAGACAATAAAGCATCACCCCATAGATTTTTAGGGACATTCTTAACAAATAAGAGAGCACGAGTGACTTCTAGAAGTTGGCAATTGCGTCGTTCGATAATACCATTTTGTTGTGGAGTATTTGGGCAAGAAGTTTGATGAATGATGCCTTGTGTTTGAAAGAAAGTAGAAAGATCTTTGGTGAGATATTCACCTCCATTATCTGATCACAGTACTTTGATGGTTTTGGAAAATTGAGTATTGATCACAGTGCAAAATTATTTGATGACAGTACTAACATCACTCTTATATTTAAGTAAATAAACCCATGTAATTCGGGTGCAATCATCAATAAATGTAATAAACCATCTCATACCGTTAGAAGTAGAATGTTGAGAAGGGCCCCATACATCCTAATGAACCAAAGTAAATGGCATTAATAATTTATGATCACTTTTTGGAAACACAGAATGATGACTTTTAGCTAAAACACAAGTTTCACAACCAGAACATTTAAAGGAAGTATTACACGACTCGAACAAACTAGGAAATAGGTGTTTTAAATAGCTGAATGACAGATGTCTTAAGCGTTGATGCCATAACCAAATCAATTTTTCATTTTCCAATGCATGCTTACTATTTTGAAGTGCTGCACTATCTGTCTTTGAGTCCTGATGAAAATACCACAAGTCTTCTCTCTTAAAACCATGTCCAATCTCCTTCTGAGTGCAGAGGTCATGGAAAAAGCAATGGTTTGGGAAAAAATGACAAGAATATGCAGTCATGAGTTTAGACACAGATAATAAATCATTCTCTAAATCTGGAACTAGAAGGACATTAGGTAATGTTATGTTTGGTGTGAGTTGAATGGTACCAATACTAGTAACAGCTATTTTCTAGCCATTAGCAGTCCTAACAAAGTCATGGGTGAGGTGTTTTGTGAGGGTGGTGAATTTCTTAGAGTTTTTTTGTCATATGATCTGTTGCTTCAGTGTCAAATATCCAAGCACTATTACAAATAGAAGCAGAGGTACATAAAACATAACTAAAATTACCTGTGGGTTCCTCATCGTTATTTTCAGCAGTGGTAGCAAGTGCTCTTTTTTGTTTTTCCTTTTAGTAATAAGATCATCAACCCATTCAGATCGACCATGAAGCTTCCAACACTTGTCAACTATATGATTCTTGCCACAATGAGTGCATTTAATTTCAGTATTAGTGGAACTGCCAGAATTGCCTTCTTTCCATTTTTGAGCAGCAAAGGCGTTACCACCAGAATTGTCCTCATCTGTCATAGTCATTAATCGAGTATCCTCTTCACAAATCATAACATAAGTTTCTAAGACAACAGGAAGAGGATCGGATTGAAGGATATGAGCACGAGCGGCATCGAGACAAGAATCTAATCCTGCCAAAAAAATGTAGACACGAAAATTGGTGACAGTTACTAAATGAGTGCAGAGATCAACCTTATTCTTGATTAGTGGAGGATTGATGGCATCAAGCTCTTGCCAAATTGTTTGTAATTCTTCATAGTAAGCTTCAAGACTGCGACCTTCTTAGTTGATGTTAACAAATTTTCGTATTAACTCATATATTTTTGAAGAATTGTTGCCCAGGGTATAAGTTTTCTCTATAGCATTCTAGATGGCTACTATAGTAGGAAGACGATCAAAAAGAACTCTTACATGTTTCTCTATTGAGTTAAGAAGCCATTTCTGGACCATGCAGTTTTCGTCCTCCCAGGTTTCATAAGCTTTGCATTAGTGGCCACAAGAGCCTTCTTTGTCCATGTAATATAGCCGAGTTTTCTCTTACTTGCAATGGACATGCGTGCAATACGTGCCCATGAGTCATAGTTAGCATGACCAGTCAGTTTTTCAGGAGCAATCCTGAAGTTATCAGATGTTTCACCCACCATAGTTTGGAAAAAAAATATAGGATAACAACGAAAGAATAGTGCAGTGTTATAGAATAGTAAGAACAGATCCTGCAATTCTAGGATTAACAAGAGAATAATTTGTTAGTGGTAGAACTCTGCTCTGATATCATGAAAAATAGAGTAATTCTCTTATGTGTATATTGAAGTAAACGGCTGAACCTTTAAATAAGTACAAGAGAAGTAGTTGTTATGTACAAGGAAACTACTCCTTATCAGATATACATGAGATGAGATGGAAACTTTATCTAACAAACTAAAACAGCAAGCTGTTTTAGTTATATAACAAGCAAATTGTCAATTGTTTTAGTTGTGTAAATGTAACTAAAACAACAAGTTATTTTAGTTATGTAACAATTATTAACAAACTATAACTGCACAAATTACGCCAACAAAATCTTCATCATGGGACAATTAGTGTTATGCCCCACCCAACATCCTTTTCCATCTTAAGACTTTTTAAAAAGAAAAGTACATTATAATCCAAATTAGAATATGAGTTCAATCTAAATTCTTTCATGGAATCTATTTTTACTGTCAGCAACTACAATAATTTTACCTTCCAGCGTAAATAATTGCAGTTAAAAAAAGTTAATAATTGGACCTTAAATTTGGTGGACCAATCTGTCTGGAGGACCTAACTCACACCGGCTATAATTTTATTTTTATGCAATTTAGAGTGTATAATTTTTATGTGTCATTGTATTAATAAAAATTAAAGAATACCAATACTTCTCTTTATGCAGTACAAGCAAATAACAATATTCATGGAGTGGTGGCCTGGTGATGATGCAGACTATGTTAGAAATGAGAGGTTTTAGGATTGATTTTCGACACTTTTCATAGAGAAGAGTAAGAAATCTTAACCTGCAACGACGTTCTGAATTTGATCGATCCAATGGAATTCGAATACCGGATGGTTAATAAAAAAAAGCAAATAACAGGAAGCACTTAATAGGTAGTCACAATTTGGCATTGAAATTGAGGTCTTACTTTCAAAAAGGAAGCAAATACATATACCATTTTTTTTGTCATTAATTCATTATCCATATAAAATAAAATTGGATATCTCATATATATTAAATTTATTAAATATAGATCATTAAATAAAAAGTATAAAAATATTATTTTTTAAATTTAACAGTCCATATTTATTAATCTACTAGTATGTTATAGTTAGAAATACTAAATATATTTATTAATATATGTTGCAATTCGGAATACTAGACATGTACAATTCCTATCAATTGAGGGACGCAATTAAAAGTTGTATTCTCCAATGAATAGTCAACAACTTTATGTCTTTACATAACATAATCATAAATTTCGCATTTATGTCTACTGCCTACCATACATTTTTCATAAAAAATAAATAAAAGAAAAAAGAGTAAGAAAAAAATAAATGAATGTCCTTTGATACCCCCATTCAAGAGGAATGGATGCCTCTTGTTTTTAAGATATACGCACGTATAAATCGGCAAATAAATAATAACTTGACAGTCTTAAATATATACGTATATATATGCATACATTAAATCACAACCCTCTTATACTACTATAATTAATACTTTTCTGTTTCACTTTTTTATTTTATTTTATTTTATCTTATTTTAAATATTTTTTTAGAAAATTTAAATAATAAATTTATATTTATGTTCTTATTTATTATATATCTTATTAATTATTTATCTTTTTTATCACTCTTTATTTTTAAATAAAATTTTTAAAAATATAAAAAGATATTTTTATTAATAACTATAATTTTTTATGAAATTAATATATTTTAATTATTTTTTATTTTTGTATAAAATAAAAAATTATATTTTAAAATGAAATGGACATGCTGACAGGAATTTATCTAAAGCCAATTAATATTTTGTCCGTATTTATAAAATATTTCATTAATTTCTGCTTTTTGGGTTTGTCTCTTTGTCCCTTAGTAATTTCCTGATTGGTTAAAGATCCATCATAGGTTTATTGCCTATATATATATATATACAAATATAAGTAAAATTTAATTGATGGAAAACGTAAAACTTACTTGCCATAGATTTTAATTTGAGCAGTAATCCGATGTAGGCGCATATTAAACATATATCACATTTAGATTGTTTGATAAAAAATTCAATGGCTTAGATGCAGTGCGCATTCAATATATGTATCACGTCAAACTTTTTTTTTAATTTAGCCTTATTGAATTTATTTTTAAAATTGAATATATACTTAAATAAAGCTTTTATTTTTATTTTTAATGAATAAGAATAAACCTTAATTACAAACTATAAATATATTTTGTGGTTGTCTTGCTTTTGAGATCATGCATTTCTTGCAGCTGATGCGAAAAGGAAAAGAGTAAGACATATATATATATATATATATATATATATATATATATGTTTAAGTTTGCAAAGAAAGATTTTTGTTCACGTCTTATAGCATAAGACTCACGAAATTTCGGGTTAATTGCGTTCGTAATTATCGAATTTTTGAGTTTATAAATAAATGATCATAATAAAATCATTTATAATATAAAAATTATTAAAATTCTATTTTGTTTCAATTAAAATAAAAATTATCTGAAAATTAATTTTTTATGTAATCAAAATGATAATTAAGTAAATTACATATGATTGTCATGTCATTTTAATATCAATTAACTCTATAAATAAATCATGATTAGTTACTTGAATTTTTTTTTTATTTTCTATACATGTTATTTTTTTTATATTTACATGATATGAATTTTTTTTATATAATAGTTCAATTTATAGAGGTTATTGATCTTAAAATGATGTGTTAATTATACGTGATATATTTAACTGTCATTTCGATAATATAAAAAATTATTTTTTAGATTATTTTTACTTTAATTGAAATAAAATTAAATTTTAGTAATTTTTATATTATAAAATATTTTATTTTAATTATTTAGTTATAAACCTAAAAATTTGATGACATCGGATACAATTAACTCCGAATTTTCCATTAATAATATTCAGCCATTCACGGAGGAATTTAGTCCTGAGATGTGACGGGCAATCCACCTTGACATCAAAATTACAACTTTTATTCAGTCTTCATCCACTCCAATTTATTTAAAACCAATAAATAAAGATCAAAGCTGTTTTTATTAAATTCAAATGAAAATAATATTATTATTGGTTTGAGTTTTATATTCTGTGTTAAGCTTTTCCTCGAGTGGAATTTAAAATATTTTAATTTCTATTTTATGTTATTTTTGTCAAAAAAATTATACAATTTTTAATCATATTTATTAAATAAATTTATAGAAATCCTCTCAAACCGATGAGTATTCGGGATATTTATCTGTTATATATTATATATTCTAGTAGTAGGAGTATTATATTTTACTTAAATTTTTCCTAAAAAAAGAGAGAAAAAAAATTACATTCTATATATTTATAATATTAAAATTTTTCTTTCTGCATGATTTTTCATTTTTCTGATTTGATGGGCTTCGTGGACAACTCATCGTGATCATGAGGAGTCCTACCTACCAATTACACTGAGCGGAACAATAAGCTGGATACAAAGAGGGGCTTTATCTCAGCTACATTCAATTTCTTAATTACTCCTTTTTTGTAATATAATAATTATTATAATTTGATTTAAACGATTGAAAATGCGATAATTTATTTAATTTTCACATTCACCTTATATATATATATATATATATATATATATATATATATATATATATATATATATATATATATATATATATATTTATTGCCTACCGTGACAAATTTGATTCTCTGAACTTTTAGAATTAATTGCTTAAATTAATTATCAGTTATAAAAATCAATGTCTACTTTAATGCTAGGATTTTGAGTAGAATGCAAATGTTAAAATCAAAACCTTTTGATAAAATGCAAATTTGCTATTAAAAAACGTACTTTTACGTTTCAATTACTCCCTTCATTTTTTTTATCTGTCACTTTTGAATAAAATTGAAATTCTATTTATCTATTACTTTTAGATTTTTAATGTAATTTAATTTATTTTTTCAATTTATTTTTTTCCTAATAAATTCAGAATCAATCAGATTTGATAATTTAGTCTTAATCACATAATTTAATATTAAATTTAAATCTATTTATTATTTTTTAATTCTAATGAAAACAATAAAAATTATTGATAAAGAAAACGGAGGGAGTATAGTTAAAAATTATTATTTATTACATTAAACTGTAAAATACTAACTCATTCTATTTTAAATAATTAATTTCACTTTAAACAATAAAATTATATATTTATTTTTTATGTGAAATAAAGCAATACTCACGAATAAAAACTAATTGAAATTATATATAACAACTAAATAATGAGATAACCAAATATTGAAATTCAAATTTAATACCATATCCAGTAAATTAAAATCAAATTTACTGTCAAAAAACAGATAAAATCATAGATTTGATACTATGAAGATAAGTTAATTATCGAAAATGGATTTATATGAGTCTAGATTGATGTTGATCTACAAAATCTTAATTTAAATTCAATATTTATTGAATAAGAAAAAACAAGAAACATAATAATTTTTATTTAAAATAAAGAAACCCGAAAAAACCCAATCACCCAGCCAAAGTTTGGTAACGAACCCATGTCTGCAACAATTTTGAGCAACACCACATAAAATTCCAAGACTGTCCCTCCGAAAATCATATTAATTCTTAATACAAATCTAACGGCCATTATCAATCCACGATCCTACTGCTTACATACAAACAAAATTTTTATCTCCGTCGTGTGTTTTCTTCGTCTTCCTCTCTGTCTCTCTCTCTCTGTCTCTCTTTCTGTTGTCTTTACGGTCGTTACCCTCCTTACATGGCACTCACTACTCACTACATGTACCGTGCACCACCAACTACCGTATCTTTCCTCTTCTACCTCACTAAGATTTTTCCCATTTTCTTATTACTTAGTTCCCTGCAAAAACGCGTTCTTGTTTTTGCATTTCTCATTCCTCTTTGATACTATCTCTGTTTCACTTTTCCTTTTTTTTTTTTTGGTTCTTTTAAGGTGTTTTCTTTTTTAGGGATTTTGAGGGAATGTGACTTGATGAAGTCCACGAGAAATGGGTTTTACTTTTCGTTTTTTTAAAATGTGTTTTTGTAAGATACCAATTGAAGCTTCTTTTGATCTCTCAAAGATTTAAGCTTTCTGTTCTAGTTTTTGATGTTAGTTTTGGGGTTTTTAAGCTAGTTAAGCCAGCTGGAGATTTTTTTTTTTTGAATTGTTGATTGGTTCATGGTGATGAAAAAATGCCTAGCATTAGAGCTCCAGCTACCAAGAGAACCACAACTCTCACGGTTAGTTCTTTGTATAGTTAAATCCGGCATTTGTATATGCATTCTTTAGTTTTCATTTCCTGTTATTTCTTGTTTGCAGGTTGCTGTCAAGTGTAGGCCATTCACGGAGAGAGAACGTGGTCGCGATATTGTTCGTGTTAATGACAATAAGGTTTTCGACTTTTTGATATTGTATTTTATCTTTTAAATTTCCTCTTGACTTTGATTCTTATTACGAACATGTTAATTTTGTCAGGAGGTGGTTATACTGCATCCTGACTTGTCAAAGGATTACCTTGATCGCATTCAGAATCGAACCAAGGAGAAGAAGTACAGTTTTGACCACGCCTTTACTACTGATTGTACAAATTTGGTATGCAATGTTTGTTTCATTTGATAATTCTGCGTTCCATAACGGAATAAATTTGGGTTTTTGACGCTTTATTAAGTCTGAAATAAAAAAAAAAACCTTCATAATTAATTTCGATGCTATTCTCAAATTGCTTACTTAATGTTTTCAGGATGTTTACAAGCGATGTATATCTTCTATAATCTCTGGGGTTGTTCAAGGTCTAAATGCCACTGTCTTTGCATATGGTTCAACTGGAAGGTATTGAAGAGGCATTCTTCTTCTTCTTCTTCTTCCTTTTTCTTTTCCCTTCCTCTCTTTCATCCATTTTTAAGTTTTCTTACTTGTTTATTGATGCTTTCTACGACATGCGAGCCTGTAGACAGGCTTTCTGCTCCTTAATTGATCATGGATTGTCCTCCAGATGCTGGTTGACATTTTAGCATTGACATTATCTGAAATTTTCTCAAGTACTACGGAAAAAGAAATTTTGACGTCCCAAAAGGTTAAGTAATTGCATATGTGAGTGCTTAGTTGGGGTCATTGTCTGCATATTAAATCCTGAAAATGTCTTGATTTGGCATTCTTGTAGGATCGGGTATCAGTGGTTGTACCGTCTGTTTTTAACATATTACAATTTTTCAGTGGTAAAACATATACAATGGTTGGGACCCAAGATGATCCAGGACTTATGGTTCTCAGTTTGCATACGATTTTTGATCTTATCAAAAAGGACAAAAGCTCTGATGCTTTTGAAGTCTCCTGTTCCTATCCTGAAGTCTACAATGAGGTAGGGTATTTCTAATGATTAAAGATGATAGTAGGTAAGCGTACAATTTGTTATCAACTTTTTTGATCTCCGACAAATTCAAATTTTTAGGTTATCTATGATTTGCTCGAGAAATCATCAGGTCATTTGGAACTTCGAGAAGATCCAGAGCAAGGGATAATTGTTATTGGACAGAGAAGTATCAAGGTTCATTCTTCCTTATTCAATTGGAGTCATTGGTTGATCTTTGTTTCTTTTGCCATATATATATATATATATATATATATATATATATATATATTTTTTTTTTTTTTTTTTTTTTTGATATCTGTGAAATAGCCTTATTGAACTGGTTCTAACTATCATTATTTTTGGACCTATGTGCTTTATAATACAAGTTCTATGCCTTCAATATAATCAATTTGTGCTGAATTTGCTGATAGCATTTCCCTGCAATGATGAAATTGTACATTTTTCTGCAAGGATTAAATTGATCATATTTTTGATATTACTTAATCACCAGTCCTCTATGGCTGGCACAGATGATCCATCAAAAAAAAAAAAAATCATGTTTTACTTTGTTGTTATTCTGCTGCAACTTACTGTAGGGTTCCATCTTTACTGACCTGATTAAAAGAAAATGGCATCTAAAAGTATTTTGAAACAAGCCTGCATTAGGAGGCTTCATCCTGGAAAAAAGCCTCTTCATTAGCCTAATTTTGACATCAAATGATTATTTGCAGTGGATCATGTTCATGTATTGAAGAGCACCACATACTTGATTATAGTCACAATTGGTTTGACCATTCTGCATCGGTCCCCAAGTGCGCGTGTGTGTGTGTACTAACACATTACTGTGAGATGTTTCTGTAAAGTAATTTGTTATTGTATGGATGCCTCCTTCGTATTATGGTCAAAATGCTTCTTAGCCCTTGTTGATATTTTCTTCATCTCAGGTCCATTCGGCCGATAAGATTCTTGAATTATTGAACTTGGGAAACAGTAGAAGGAAAACAGAGAGCACAGAAGCTAATTCAACATCATCTCGGTTTGTAAATATTCTTTTAATACTTTGTTTGTTTCTGAAGCTGTACGGAGAGTTGCCAGTCCTATAATTTCATTGAATTGAACATTAAATGCATTTTAAAGATTTTTTTCAGTGGGGATCTATAATTATTAATTGCTGGATTTTGCAACCTCTTAGTTCTTTGATAATATATATGGTAAAGATGAATTACAAACGAGGGATAGAATTTGCTAGGTGCTCCATGACATGGAATGCCAAGAGGAAAAGTTGTACTGCTTTACCTTGATCTAGCTGCCACTACGTCATCTCTTCTGCTATCACTGTTTTAGCTTTGGAATTGTTATTTTAAATTTATAGTCAATTGTGCTGTGCGATCTTTTGCTATGAGAGACCCCTTATTCTTATGTAACCAGATCACATGCTGTTCTGGAGATAACTGTAAAAAGAAAGCAGAGAAACAAGTACAAGAATCAAGTCATGCGAGGCAAACTTGCACTTGTGGATCTTGCTGGCAGTGAAAGAGCTGCGGAGACCAATATTGGAGGCCAAAAGCTAAGAGATGGAGCCAATATTAACCGTTCCCTTCTTGCTTTAGCTAACTGCATTAATGCCTTGGGGAAACAAAAAAAGAAGGGTCTTGCTTATGTCCCTTATCGCAATAGGTATCATTCCTAAAATTTTAGCTTATTCTTCCTGAAAGCGCTGTAATGGTTAATTAGCCTGATTACTTGCTGGTAATGCATCTAATGTCAGTATATTACAGCAAATTGACACGTATACTTAAAGATGGTCTGAGTGGTAATTCTCAGACTGTGATGGTTGCTACAATATCCCCTGCTGACAGTCAGTATCATCATACCATAAATACCTTGAAATATGCTGACCGAGCAAAGGAAATAAAGACACATATTCAGGTGAGATCATATTTTGTCTGCAAAAGCACCAAAAAACTTTAGATCATATGGTCTGATGGAGTTTTTGCTTCATTGGGTTCAACCACAGTGCCATTTGCTTGACAAAGGAAATATAGATTCCATCACTTTTGTTTATTCTTCATGTTGTTTGTCCTTTTCTTTTGCATAATCTATTTGCTCTTCTGGTAATTAGCTAATAAGACTTCTGATAGTAAAATTAGAAAGTTGGAAATCCACTTTTTCAGTGTCAGGACATCATCTTTTGTAACTGAATGTTATGATGTCTCATCGGCTTGACTAGGGCCATCAACAATTAACTACTGTTGCTCTTATTTCTGAAAATTGCTTGTTTGTTTCCCCAGAAAAACATTGGCACAATAGACGCCCACGTATCAGATTACCAGAGGATGATTGACAGTCTTCAGGTAAGCTGTTGCATATATTCTTTTTTGTTAAATTAGCCAGCTGTCGATTTGGATAAGAATGTAGCAGTCTTCACTGCCCAGATTGAAGTTTGCCATTTGAAAAAAGAACTTGCTGATAAGGAATCTCAACTGAGTGTCAAACCTGCTGAAAAAGTTGTGGATGATGAGCTCTCATGGCTGGATGTTTTAAGTCGTGAAACCAGTGAAAATGTTCAGGAAAGGATAAACTTGCAGAAGGCATTATTTGAACTTGAGGATACTAATCTTCGGAACCGCCTTGAACTCCAACATCTTGATGACGCCATTGCAAATCAACAGGTTAGCTGGTGCAGGAAATGTTGAATCATGACATATTATAGGATACTCAAGTGTGGTTAGTTTGCATCAAATACACCCTTGAAATATATTCTATGGTTATTGTATCTATTTAGCCTGGAATGTGGATGGAGTGGTAAAAGTTTCTCATCCCTTTGTCCCTAAGGATATGGTCCACAGAGAGGAAAAATTTCAGGGAGCCTTGTGAATGATTCACGAGTTATTTAAACATATCTATACATCATGTTGTAGAGGCATATGTAATTTTGCTATTTGTCCTGACAATGAGATACTTATGTTGTGTTTTATATATCTTCTGTGTGTTATTGAAATTGAAAAGGAGGGAGCAGTTGTGGAGGCTTTAAGAGTGAGGCGACAAGTCATTCTTGATAACATCCGTGACAATGATGAGGCTGGCATCAACTACCAAAAGGTGAAGTCTGCCTATATTGGGTCTATAAGGACTATGAATTTTCTTGGCTTTGAACTATGTCATCATCTTTGTTTCTTTATAGGAAATTGAAGCAAATGAGAAACACTGGTGCCAACTACAAGATATGATTGAGAAAGCCATTACCAAGGATGGCAATAAAACCTATTTGCGGATTCTCAGTCAATATAGGCTTCTGGTGAGTAGATACAGGGAATTTCCTTTGAGTGTTGTGACAAGTAGGTTTATTATTTGTATTTGTAATATAATCATTCACTTATTTTGGTAGCAAATAGACCGTTATGGAGTAACTGTTACCTAACAATTGTCTAGCAAGGCAATGAGTGTAACTATGAGATATACCCAAGATTTTGGAATTGTTGACCAAGTGCATTTTAGTATATAGTTGTTCTGGTCAAGGCGTTTTACCTTTGCTATTGTTGGTTTGCAGCAGGGGTTAAACAGCTTTTAACTGTTTACTGTCCCAGGCATTTTAGCTAGAAGGATGTAAACCAATAAATCATCTTGTATGCTATGAGTGTGGTTTCCGGGAACTGTTGGAATTAATAGTTGCTTCACTTTAATGTAGGGAATGGCTAATATGGAGCTTCAGTTTGAAATGGCATTGAGGGATCAGATTATCCAAAATCAACGTGAAGCGCAAAGAAACCTGTGGAATCTGCTAATGGGGTTAGGACTCGATGAGAAACATCTATTGGACCTTGCAGCTAAACATGGAATAACAATTGAAGATTGGGCGATGATGCCCCATTTGAGTATTTCAGATAAAAACTGGTCGTCAAATGCTGCTTACAGTTCCATGGGATATGTCCCTTCTAATGGTCAATCATTTTCTCAATCTTGCATCTTCCAACACTATCAAGACTTTGGTTTGAGGTCGTTTTCAAGGGGACCTTGGGATCCTGGTCGTACTTTTTGCAGGGAAGAGCACCACAGTTCCTATTACATGTTGTCTCGTGATCAAACCCCTCCATCATATCTCAGGCTGAGGAAGAGTAGTGAACATTGGGTTCATGGCATTCCAGTTTATCGGTCGGGCTCACCTACTAAGCATCCACAAAATATGCGGAGTTCATGCCCAGAGTTGAGAACTTGGGCTTCCCCTTGTAAAGAAGGCGTTCCATCAGCTTCATCTCTCACTGCTGATTTTAGCCATCAGCCTAAGGTATAGGCACAACAGTCTTGTCTGCAGTTTATGCTGTAGTGCTTGATTGATTTTCCGTATTTTTACTCCTGTCCTTTCCTCATTCTCCGTTTATCTTTATTTAGCTTCTCACCACCAACCAATAGCATTTACCAGCTAAAAGTATTTAGCATTTTATTTTAGTTCTTGTTAATTTATGTCTTTTTGTGTCATATTGAATCATATCATGATGAATTATAGATTTTATTTTTCCTTGTGGTAGATTGCTGGATTTGATATCTTTTAGTTTTTTACCAGCTGTCTTATTCAGGGTGCATGGAACAATGCTTTGAGGCAACATCTTTATGAGAGTTCTCCTTCAGGAATGAGTGGTGACCAAGAGTTGCACAAAGGTACTGCAGGTGGCATAGGTGCAACTAGAGGTTTTTCGGGTTATAACCCGTTAAAACTGTGCAGCTCAAACCAAACTTTTTGGCACACACTATCTAGCAGTCCAAATGCATCACAAGTTTCCTGCATTTGCCAGTGCGGGGCAAACCTATAAATCCCCTAGTTCTGATGTCAGAGTTCATCCCTCAAAATTTGTATAGTTCTATGCTGCTCTGTTATTACTTCATTTTTTCTTTCCAATTTTTTGGCGGCCCGCAGTTGTGTATGTCTGAAGTAAGCATAGGAAGCCTAAAATGTAGGCAGGTGATTCTTTTGTTTTCCTCTTTCAAATGGAGATGGAAGGGGAAGCAGGGGAGGGTTTTGAGACGCTAACCAACTCTTTGAATGTACATCTGATGATGTTGATGCTAATGTAATATGTTTTTTTCTTGTGAATATAGTTGTGCAACCTAGTACTACAACTGATCGTCTTCAACCCATGTGATTGTATCTTTGAATTTCCAGGACTAGTTGCTATTCTATCAGCACCCAATGCAATACACTCAAGTGTGTTAAGATCTTGTTAGGTTTTATGCACTGCATTGGCTTCAAAGTCGATCTTTTGTGTCACCTGAAAAGAAACCCAAGTTTTAGGTGGATAATATTGGAGGCTGAGGAAAGATTTAACTTGTGTTCAGTCATACATACATTACATCCTAATTGTAATTCAAGTATAATCAAGTAAGAGAATGGTCTCAATTTTCTAAAATTAACACTTTATATAATCTCTACCGTTTCTCTCTCTAAAAAACTAATTTTCGCCCTTTACACAGATATTTTTAGAATATCTGTATTTTAAAATTCTATAATAAAAAATTAAGTTGGAATGTTTAGTTTCAAGCATATATCAAATATAATAGTAAAATCATAATAAATATTAAATTTCTACTAAATAATAATGAAATGCAATCGAAAATTACAAATGTTTTTGTATAATTAAATGCATTAAAGACTATAAGTTCATGATAATTTAAAATTATGATTAAAATGTGAAACTATTTATAAGATATCATTATTTATGTGTGTTTTACTTCTTTTATTATTATTTTTTTCTTTTTTTTATCAGTCACTTTTGTTATTTTCATTAACATTAAAAAAATAATAAATAAATTTAAATTTAATATTAAATTATATGATTAAGATTAAATTATCAAATCTAATTGGTTATTACTTTATTGAAAAAAATAAATTAAAAAAATAAATTAAATTATATTAAAAATGATAAATAAATATAATTTTAATTTTAATTAAAAATAATTTATAAAAAAAAAAAACGGAGGGACTCTCAATTTTTTTTATATTCAGCGTAGGTAATAAAAGTGTAACCTTGCGCTTCAAATTGCGGTTTTGTCAGCCATGATAGCGAGTCTCCCAACTGAACTACTGAACTGAGTTGTGAATCGTTCTATCACTGCATGTCTGCATTTGAGCTCAGCCCCAAAACCCTTCTTTAAACCCCCACATCAAAATAAAAACATTACTCAGTCATTGTAACAATGTCCGCTGAAGACGCTGTCGAATCCTTCAAACCCTACCGTCTAACCCAAACTCTTACCGGCCACAAGCGCGCTATCTCCGCCGTCAAATTCTCTTCTGATGGCCGTTTCCTCGCTTCCTCCTCCGCCGATAAAACCCTCAGAACTTACTCTCTCTCCCCTTCTAATCCCCCATCCTCCCCTCTTACCCCTCTCCACGAATTCCACGGTCACGAGCAAGGCGTCTCCGACGTTGCCTTCTCCTCTGATTCTCGCTTCCTTGTCTCCGCTTCCGATGACAAAACCCTCGGCCTCTGGGATGTCACCACTGGCTCCCAAATCAAAACCCTTCATGGCCACACCAACTATGTCTTCTGTGTCAATTTTAACCCCCAATCTAACATGATTGTCTCGGGTTCTTTCGATGAGACTGTGCGGATTTGGGATGTTAAGACCGGCAAGTGCCTGAAGGTGCTTCCAGCGCATTCCGATCCTGTGACGGCTGTAGATTTTAATAGAGATGGGTCTCTGATTGTTTCCAGTAGTTATGATGGGTTGTGTAGGATTTGGGATGCTGGTACTGGCCATTGTATGAAGACTTTGATTGATGATGAGAACCCGCCTGTTTCGTATGTCAAGTTTTCGCCCAATGGCAAGTTTATTCTTGTTGGGACCCTGGATAATACTTTGGTAAGCTTAATTTATCTCAAAGATTCTTTATTGGTGATTTTTTTTATTTGCTTGAAATTGGGTTAATTGTTGTTCGAAGTGAAGATATCCTTGAAGTTTCGACTCTTTTTTTTCTAAAAAAAAAAAAATCGGAGTAGAGTCAAGAACTACTAATTTTCTTGTAAATTAGATTGGTTCGTGTTGCTTTGGAACCGAGCAAGTTAAACTTTGAATTGGTGAGCTGTTGAACTCTTAGCTTCACTTATCACATTCAGCAAATCTCATTAGTTGATGTTTAAATTCTAAAAGTTCTGAGTTTTTGCCTTCCCTTGTCAAACTAAGCTAATAGCATTCTTTGTATGCTGTCATTGAAGCAAAGCATAACTCTACCATCGTTTTTTTCTTAGAAAATGGAATTTGTGCGCATTAGGTTGTTGGAGTTACCTTGTCACTGCCAGTTGGCTCTGTTTCCAATTTCACACGGCCTTTTGTTTTGGGGGATATTATCTCTCTTATTTTTTTAGAATCTTTCCTTCATGATTGGCATATGCTGTTTGTCTTCTAGCTATTATAATTCATAAGTAATGCGCTTAAGCTTCAATGTTGGTTTTCTTACCTTCCTGCGGCTATGTTTATAACGCTTATGGAATGACCAGTAGAATTTATGATCTTGTATCAATTTATAACACAATGGCTATTCTGTTCTTCATTATGCCTCAGAACGTTCGAAATAGTTCCTGTAGACAAAATTTGATGTTAGTGCTTTACTCTTTTCTTTTTCTAAATTGTTTTAATAATTGTGCCATGTCATCCAGTGCACACAGTTTTGGGCTGTCCAGTTGTGAGTTAGATAGGTCCACATTGGGTTGGAACCAGGTGAACTGAAAATTAAATTTGAGAAATGTTGAACTTTTAGCTTCACCTGTTAGATTTAGCCAATCTGGTTTGGTGGAGCTTCAGCTAGTTTTGAACTAACCCTTCGTGTTCAAATTTAGCCAATCTCTTTCTTTGTACACCTATCACATCTTTGTTGTTTCTTCTTCTATGTCTCACTAGATAAAATTTGGTCAGTTTAACTAATGAGCATGCTTTTGAGTATCTGCGTTGTTATACCTTGTCTGTCTCCAGGCTAATATTTGCCTATCTTTCCTAGTACTTATGGAATGCCAATTAGCAGTTAACCTATGAAATTGTAACACTGTTTTTCTGTTCTGTTGTATTCCTCAGAAATTCTTTTTCAAAATAATTCCTTGGTTATAAAATTTGCTAAGTGAATTATTTTTAAAAAGCCTTTATGCATTTAGTTTTACTTCGTATTACAGAAAGGATGCGGGTAAAAGGTGGTTCATTCTTGTTTGTGTTTGTTTGACACCCCTTTATTTTATCTGCATTTTGAACTCAAATTGCATGTCATGAAGTTTGACCTGCAATCTTAGGTTGTTGAGTCAGGTATTATATCATGTGCTTTTCTGTACATTATAAATTTTAAGGTTGCTAGTTATTTACCAAGTAGAAATGTAACTTAGTGACATTCTTTGTTGGATATTCTTAGTGTTCACTCTTTTTGAGCTTAGTTCAGACACTTTGAGGATTCTTTATGAACAAATATACCAGACAGATAAAGAACGTTATTTTGGTGCTATGGTACTTTTCAATTGTTTGCTAAATGCAAGCTAATTCTTGTGCTTTTTCGGTGTCTTGTGTAGTATAGCAACACACATATGGTTTATTCAGTAGTATATTTCTTATTGAAATTTGTGTTTGACGCTCTGGTTTCTCCTTTTCTTTAACAAATTTCTGTTAGTTTGTAGTAGTTTTTGGCTGCTGATCTTGACTTCTTTTTTTTTAATCTGCAGAGACTTTGGAATTTCTCAACAGGGAAATTTCTGAAGACATACACTGGACATACGAATTCGAAATTCTGCACTTCATCCACATTTTCTATAACTAATGGGAAGTATATTGTCAGTGGTTCTGAAGATAATTGTGTGTATTTGTGGGAACTTCAGACCAGGAAAGTAGTTCAGAAATTGGAAGGTCACACGGACACTGTTATATCAGTCACATGTCATCCTACCCAGAACATGATTGCATCTGGTGCTCTGGGCAATGACAAGACTGTGAGGGTCTGGACTCAGGAAAAAGAATGATTGTCTGGCTGCAGTTCTATTAGCTTGATTGCACCTGTCCATAAGTGAAGATTTTTGACCTTGAAGGAAGAGCTAGTGGTTTTCGGTTGACGTTTCTGCTTATTTTTCAGAAGAATCATGCCGTTTCAACACCAGAGTTATGAGATAATTACCCTTAAGCGCCATCTGGAATCCCATTTTGCTCGTTGCCCTTAAGCGCCATCTGAAATCCCATTCCTTGTATCTTTAATTAACAGTACTTGGTTTTCTGATATTTATGAGCTAATATGAAAACAGTAGTAGTTTTATGTCAACATTTTTAACAGTTTGCTTGCTCACTCATATTTGTGTACCTGGCTGGTAATAGAAGAATCTTCTTAGCAATGTTGTTTTAAATTGTAATTGCAGCCAAGCAAACTGGTTTGGAACTTAAAACGGTTGGTGATGTATATTCTATGCTTAGAGCCCATGTTTGATGCACATGTTGTCACTTCGAAGTTAATTGTCCGCACACAAACTCAGGAACCAAAGGATAAAATTGAACACCATTGAATCAGAAAAGTTGCTACCTGCTATACATATATAAATCTTAAATAATTGGTTCAAAGATTTATAGGCAATTCAATAAGGTTAGCCTTTGTGAGATTTGGCATTTCGATTCAGTAAATGGATAGGGTTTTCATTGATCTCCTGGCCATGGAAAGCACAGCCAGATAGGATTTACCAAAGCTTATAAGTCGTGTCCTTGATTTTGTTCATTTCTTGAATACTATGGTTGAAAGTACCTAATTGATTCCATCACTCGTGAGATTACGTTGTTTGGAGCTAGCAGGTGCTGGAAATTTGCCAATTACCTTGGGAAATTACTTTTCATGTTCTGCACACCAACTGTTCAATGAATTTACTCAAAGAGATATGGTTTATCAGTCTGCGGATTTGGCATGCCAACCTCATAACATAAAGTATGAGAATGGTTTTGATAAAACAAGTAAGCGAAAGCCATGCTCACGAAGCCTTGAGTTCATTTTGCCGATTGATTGGATCTGGAACAAAGCCAACAAAGTTTGTTTTTTGCACTGCTATTAATTATTGTAAAAGAAAACTCGATTTATGCCTTGGATTGCATATTCATGCACGTGTATCTAAAATTGGGCTTGAAGAAGATTTGTTTTTGAACACTGCAGTTGTTGATTTATATGCCAAATGTGGTGCCACAGCAGATGCAAGGAAGGTATTTGATAGAATGTGAGGCATGATCAAGTTTCATGGACTTCAATTATCACTGGATTCTCACATAATGGGTGTGAGAAAGAAGCCATTTTGACGTTTAAAGAGATGTTGCGTTCAGAAATCTGACCAAATTGTTTCACATATTCGAGTGTTATCAGCGGATGCAGGAGGTTGCAGGGGATGGTGTTTGAAGAAAGTATGCAGCTCCATGTTAACATTAATATAAAGTCCTAATCCTAGTCCATACAAATGAGTGACAGAATTGGATGTTAGGTGGAAAATGCATTGTATTTGTATTCATTGAATTATGATTCATAAAAATTGGAAATTAAAATATAATTTTAATTGAATTTAAATTAAAATTCAATTTGATGTCATGTTAATCCAATTGATTTGAAAATGCAATTGAAATTAAATTTGATGTGGCTGTTATTCTCCAATTGATTTAGAAAATATATTTAATCGGCCATAATCTTTCACAATCTTCTAATTGATTTGGTTAATATCGAATTAAAATTCAATTTAATCTAAGAATGCTTCTTCAATTGCTTTGAAATTTCAACTTGATTTTCCATAATCTGTCAATTGATTTAAAATTAAAAATGAAATTCCATTTGATTTGACCATAATTCTTTCCTCCTTTATTATTTATATAATAAAAATAGTGGACACATTTTTTACAAGTAGAGATGCATAACAAAATGCCGAAAAATATAGTATAAAAAATAATTTAAAAAGTAAAAAAAAATTTGGTCAAAATTCCACCTCGTACATTTATGTACAACATACGCTCTTTTATATTGAGAGTGGTCTGTCAAAATAGTAAGCGTACAATTTTAGTAAATAGAAATGTGTAACGAATTGTCAGAAAAAAATATAGATGTGCAAATGGCTAAATTAATGAGCAAAATACATATATATTTTCACTCAACAATAATTATAATAATATAACATAGCGTATGCGTCATATATAGCACATGACCATTCAATGGCGACGCTAGGTGAAAAGAATTGCCCCCCTTATTTTGTAAAATTTTTTTTATTTTACATGTATATATATATATTAAATAAACAAATTTTCACATTTAAAATTTTATTTTACCCCCCTTATTCTAAACTTATTTTTTAATTTTAAATATAATTTATATTTTTATTCCCTTTATTTTTCAATCCTAGCTTTACCACTGTGACCATTCTTGTTCAAATAAGGTTTAGAGCTGGCACTTTATATAATTCCACTTTTTTAAGGGGTTATATACGAAAAAGAAATTGGCAAATATATATAAAGTAGAAAATATGCAAGTATGAGAAGTGAATAAACCTAACAAGTACAATACAATAGTTTGCTTATACATTAGGCCTAAAATAGATCAACATGTTTACATGATCTTAGCTTCGTACAATTTACTTTTTAAAATGTAAATTAAATTTTCATTAATAATATAAAAATTACATCTATAAAATATAAATAAAATTTTCAAAATTTAAAATATACAAAATATATAAAATTATTAAAAAATCTTTAAATTTCTGTGATAAAATAGTGAATTATTGTAATATACCGTGTCCATTTATTGTTAATGCATGAGTTGGATCAAATATTGATATAACCATATCCAGGAGAAAACCAGATTTAAACACCCTTGGACACTATTTATTTACTTATTAAACTTTGTTGGTTACAGTGATGCAGCTAATATTTTTAGCTTAGCTTATTTATTTACCGTTTCCAATTAGTTTTCTAACTATTACAGTTGTTAGCTTTTCTATAATTTGGTTAATTTTACTTTTATTTGGTTCTACCAAACTCTTGTAAATAAAGCTCGAGCTGACATAAGCATCGGTAAAAAATAGTTTCATTTTTCAACTTTTTTTTTTATCACAAGATTAACATAAAAAAATAGTAATATATTTACTGATAACTATAGAAAAAATATCTCTAAAAATTCAATTAAGTGAGCCCAATAACACTTGACATGGTCCAAATCTATTAACAAAAAGGACAAGAGCATGAGCTGAAAAGACAAGACAAGAAGGCGATGTCCGATCGGACTAATGGGACAATACGTCTTGCCAGTTCACTAACACATATACGCTTCACCTACCCCTTATCATATCGCCGTTCACCTGCTCCTACTATCGGTTATCACTCCCCAAGAAACTCAAGTACCCTTCATTTATTTCTTATAAATAGCCAAAAATATAAGAGTTCCAAGTATTGAATATCTGAGACTCTCTCTCTAAAATTACTAACTTAAGTTTCGAAGTGCTAACGTCCGGATCTGACCAGACACTCCATCTTGCAGGTTCTGTCAGTCGATCGAATCTTCCAGTCACCAGCTCTCTTTATCTTAGATAAAGACAAATTATGCTTTATCATTTACCAAATTGGCTCATATTTATTTTTATTATTATTAAATTAAACTAATAGTTGCCCTTATTTGTAACAGTTAAGACAAATATGAATTTTTTTTTCATACTTTTCATTAATAAAATAGTTTATATGTATTTTTGCTATTGTAAATGCAAGTTATTTTAGTAATGATGCGAGCATTTTTTTTTAATTTAAAAAAATTAAGAATAAATTTTTACTATTTGGTAAAAAGGGAAAATAACATCCGTTAATTAAAAAAAAAAAGAAAGAACACAATCATAATTAATTGTTGTTTAGCTTATAAAACTAGCCATAATCTTTGTTTTTCCTGACGTGGGATCAGTACTGTAGGACCTCTATGGGCTGTAGGCCCAGCTGGTGGATATAGATGCCCAACAACACCGCAATATTAAATAAATAAACACAGAAGTTTTGGAGTCTTAATTAAGATACCTAATTAATATTATGGTGGATAATGACAAAAGATTAGTAGTTGCCTAATTGTCTTCAATTTTAATTTGCCAGGTTGTCCTAAAT
This sequence comes from Excoecaria agallocha, assembly GCA_037975025.1. Classification (NCBI taxonomy): domain Eukaryota; kingdom Viridiplantae; phylum Streptophyta; class Magnoliopsida; order Malpighiales; family Euphorbiaceae; genus Excoecaria; species Excoecaria agallocha. The sequence goes on along the minus strand of CM075807.1, from coordinate 121,945,629 downwards.
ATTTATCAACTACCACCATCATGTACAGCCAAATTAATTGTTGGCTTTGCCTAAACCCCAAGGTTCCCTGTTCGTGCTGATTAAAGAACCAACTAAAAATATCTTATATCACCAAAAATATTGGAGCTCGGAGATCTCTATCTATATTATTTAATCATTCATTGGATATTTTAGTTTCAATTTCTATCAACTAATTGAAATTGTATCTTTTTTTGAGTTTCAGGAATTTCAATAATTTGTGTTTTGTTAAAGTGAATAATTCTTGCAATCAATCTGAATTTAATCTTATTAATTATTAGTGACTGTAATATGTTAAGCATTTCTTTCCCTAATATCCGTTTTGCATTTGTTAAAATATTTGCAAATATAATTAATTAGAATTGCTTATTTTATATAAGATATTGTAATTTGAAATTTATCTTTCCTTTTTTTATATTGTTTTAGCTTTATTTGATGATTTTTATTAATGAAGCATTTTTATTTAGAAAAAAAACTGTTGAATGAAAAATATAAAAATATAATTTTTTTTTTAATTTAATGGTCTATATTCATTAATATATAATCTGATATGATCCCTTTTGTTTTAAATAATGTATGATTACTGGATGAGAGAAAATATTTCATCCTAGATTTACATATGCATCTGCAACTAACATGGATAATCACATGGGCGATTTTTATCTTGATGTATAAATTATCACTGTTATTGTTAATCATGCATGTCACTTTGGTTTAATTGAGTTTAATTAATTGTATTTTTTTAACTGTTTTGAACTGGAATTCAAATCTTATCAATTAGAAAAATAGTAAAATTTTCAAAATATTTAAACTGCATGTAATATTCACAAAATATATATTTATTTGTAAATAATTTAGTACAATCATGCGATGTTCGATATTCACCGAGTTAACCAATTTAGATGTTTGTTGGATAAGCCCGTAAAAGGAAACAACGCTTTAAATTTCTAAATATTTAAATATACTTCATAGTCAAAATTTAAATTTAAGACCTCTTATAAAAAAAAAAAATTAAACCATTTTATCTCATCTTTTAAGATATGCAGTTATTTATATACAGGTTGCTTTTAATCGGATGTTGCTGCTAAAGTAATTTAAGACATCTATACAACTCTTAATTTCCACATGTTTGTTTGGGTGTAAATATGTACATGTAATGCAACGTAAGCGCAGTTGTACGTATACTGAATTAAATCCAAAAAATCCAAAATTAACATTAAAAACTAATTAAGTGTTCAAGCTAGGGGAGCTAAATTGTTACAATAACCCCATAAATAGGCCATCTAATTAAAATTAATGACATATTTGAAGTTTGAAAGGCACTTAATTGAGATTATGTGTAGAAAAATAAATGACTAACTATATAGAAGCAATTTCTTCAGCATAAGTTTTAGTTATATTGCGTAGCTAGCTGGTTGATTATGATAAAATTGTTGTAGTTTTTCGGACACTTAATTGTTAGTTCTAGTAGGTAGGGGTGTTCAAAACCCGCACCGACCCGAACAACCCGACCCGAACAAGGAATTCGGGTAGGGTTATTAGGGTCGGGTAGGGTTGGGGAATTGGGGATTGTTCGGGTTTCGGGTTGTTCGGGTTAAACCCTCATTAACCCGAACAACCCGAAAAAGAGTTTTTTTTATCCCAAAACGGTGCGTTTTGGTAAATGGGGCAAGTTCGGGTCGGGGCAACCCGACCCGAACCGACCCGAATTTCATTTTAAATTATTTTAAATAAAATAAAAAATAATTTTAAAAATAAAAAAAATAAATTCGGGTTGTTCGGGCGGGGCCCGAAATTTATGCGGGTTATTCGGGCGGGGCCCGAAATATTAGTAGGGTAGGGTAGGGTTGGAATATTATGGATAATTCGGGTTTCGGGTTGTTCGGGTTCGGGTCGGGTTGACCCGAACCCGCCCGATGAACACCCCTACTAGTAGGATATCAGATCATAAATTGTCGTTTCTTGCGATTAGGTTGACGAAGAAGATTTAAGCAACTGATTTCATTGAAATTTAATATATGGTTTGAAGATCATGGAAATCTTGGTAGGTTGTGGCCGTATTTATCTTATAACCTTATAGGAATATTATTGGTATACCAGATACAATTAATTTCCATTTTAATTTTCAGTAATTTATTATTTTCCTACAAATGGTTTTTCTACGTGTATATATTTTATTTCTAGAGATAATATATGCATACGTTCATTATTCTATGTCCCCCCCCCCCCAAAAAAAAAAAAAAAAAAAAAAGAAAAGAAGGGCCCATTGTCCTTGAAAGGAGGAAGAATAATATGCTTCTTTCCGGAGAAAAAGAAAGTCAATATGTTATTATTGGTGAAAAAGAATAATATGCTTCTTTCCGGAGAAAAAGAATAATTTTTAGATTAATACAGTACAGTTCTTGCTGTAAGAACCATAGTATCATTTTTAAGATGGCATATTTTCTAATAATGTGGAGTAGATTCTTATCAGTATTCCTATGCCAAAATTTTATATTTCTCACTATCTTAATTGGGTGTGAAAAAATTAAAAATTGGATTATTTTTATAGTATAAAAAAATTATTTATAATTTACTCATTAATGTTAAAGTTTCAGCCACCTTAGATATGATTAAACCAAGTTAAACCGGTACATTATTGTCAAAAATTTAAACCGGTAAAAGATATACCGAACATATTACATTATTACATATATAATTTAAGATATGTACTTAAAAGGTTTTTTTTTTTTTGGTTTACGATATTTGTTATTCGGAGCGATATTTGTTATTAGGATACTATAAGATTCATAATTAGAAGGGCCATTTCAATATCATATACTGTATAGATGAGCTAAGCTAAGTAGAAATTAATTCATATAAAAATATAGTAACTAATTAATTTAGAAGTGCATTTTGTTTTCTTCTGTAGTTGTAAAATTGGGATCAAACCATTCAATGGGTGATTTGCATTCATACTAGTGAAATTATTCATTTAAGAAATGTAACCACAAGTTAGTCATTCCAAGATTTATTTTTACTGTTCCCCATTTATTGAGAGAGAGAATAAAAAAAATGGGCATCTTTCCTTACTATTGAGATAATTAATGAGTAATATATACATTGATAGAGACAGTAAAATATATATTTTAATTTGAAAATACACTTGTCGAAGTGTACATAACTTAGCCATGACATTGACTTTGAAAAAATATCTCAAGTTCACACTTTGGTGGAATTTGGCTAGGTATGTACTGGTTGGTGAAAATCATATATAATCGGTGCAGACTAAAACCTAATTGGACATCTCAATTTTATAAACAGACAGTCTCCCTCAGGAAACTGACAAAAAATAAAATTATATATTACAAAGTAATCTCAACACTCAAAAATCAAACAAAGACATCATATGATGATGAAGCTGAAAGTTAATATCAGCAGAAAACAAATGCAATAATTTTGAGATATGGCTTTTTGAGAAAAGGCAGATTAGGACAGAAAATAATAATATAATGTAATTATTTTTTCATTCTGAGGATTCGAAATCTCAAGCAAAGATCAAGTTGGTCTTTGCTTAATAAGACACCTCATCTTCATTTCAATTAAACATTTATTTCCACCTCATATCAACAAATAATGAGAGAGAGAGCCTACAATTTCAATAGTGGAAGAAGATGAAGAGAAAATTTTCACACGTGGGTAAGCTCGAAATTGAATTTAAAAAGAAAAAAAATAAAGAAATTGAATCATTACACCACAACTATAAGAGTCAAGGCCACCTTCTGTTTTTAGGACAATCGAGAACATAGAAAAACTCTTCTCTTTCTTCAACACAGGTAATTAAACTCTTTTAGCTTAGAGTTTTAGATTCATACAACTGATTTTTGTTAGAAATTATGTTTCTCTCTTAGTGTTTTTGATTGATCTGAATTTGGTTTATTTGTACAGAAAAAAAAGCATTAATAATGGATACAGAACCGGCAAGGTGGTTTTCCGATCAGGTATAGTCGGTAATATAGTTTCGTTTCAACAATTAATGTGATGATTATAGAAAATTCTCTTATTTTAGTTGAAATAATTAATTATATATTGATTTTTCAGGATTTGGATGATTTCAATTTAATCCATGAATACCATATGAACTCTCTTCTAAATTCTGAAAAACTTCAACAATCTTTTTCCGGTAAGAGCTACTCCTCGTACCCTAGTTTTGATGCTAAAACCCCCGGCCCCGGAGCTGCCACAACCACCGTAAGCAGTTCTTCTCAGACCAACAGTGAAAGACCAAATAAACTCCACAAGACCAACAGCTGGAATTCCAACATCACCACCGTCACTGACCACCGCCAATCCCCAAAACTTTCTTCTACTTCTCAGTTTCTTTCATTTGAGACTCCTAATTCAGCAATCTCCCACCAATTTTACGTGAATTTGGATTCCACTATTAAGCCCAAGGATGAGGCTGGTTCTCCTCCTGCAGGAAATAGGCATTTCCAACCCTTGATTTCAAGGCCAAGTCCTCATGAAGCCACTAATAAGAGACCTTACTCCATGACTAGAAAACTCCTTCACATGCTCAAGATCACATCATCGCCGAAAGAAAACGAAGAGAAAAGCTTAGTCAGCGATTCATTGCTCTTTCCGCCATTGTTCCCGGCCTTAAGAAGGTATTTTCAATTTTACATTTTCATTCCTAACTTTAAATTTATCCCGGAAAAGTTATTCTTATATATCTACACAAGGTCCATGAATTTTTTTCATCGAACACGTTTTGTTGATTTATACGTATAGATGGACAAAGCTTCTGTGCTTGGGGATGCTACAAAGTATGTGAAAGAGCTTCAAGAAAGATTGAAAATACTGGAGGAGCAAACAAAGAAGAGAAAAGTGGAATCAGTAGTTCTAGTGAAGAAATCTCAGCTATTTGCCAATGATGATTCTTCTTCATGTGATGATAACTCTGATAAAAGCTCCATTGATTCAGGATTTCCTGAGATTGAAGCTAAAGTTTCAGAAAAAGACGTTCTCATTCGAATCCACTGCGATAAACAACAAGGAGTTTTACCAAAAATATTATCTGAAATTGAGAATCTTAGCTTATCTATTATCAATAGCAGCATCTTTCTATTTGGTAATTCCACTCTTGACATTACCGTTATCGCTCAGGTAAATAAATATTTATATTCAATCAATATTATTATGGAAGATTTCAAACTAAGGAGTTGATTTAATAATTGAGCATTTTAATTTTGCAGATGGATGATGAATTCTTCATGGGAGTGAAGGATCTTGTAAAAAACCTAAGAGCTGCATTTCTCAAGTTCATGTGACCAAGCTCAATTACTTGCATATCTACATTAATACTCCAAAACTGTTTTGCTAAAGAGAAAACTTTAGTTTTGATGTTGGTTTTTGGGCCTGGAATTTTCTTTCTCCATTATCTAAACCAAATAAAGATTTGTTTTTGCCATTAGGGTTTATTTCCTGTAGGGTTATTTTTGCGTGGTGTTATTAAACTGACCACGTTCCATTACCTACATGGTGTAAAATTAAACTATCCTAATGGCCATAAATTATTATTGTTGGGGTTTTTGAAGTTCTTGGAGAATTAATTCCAGAAATACTTGGCAGTGGAAAGAGAAAAAGAAATAGCACTTTCTACAGCAAGTTTGATCCTTTTTTTTTATTGATTTTTGTATTTTTTAAGGGTTTTTCTCTTTTTTATTTAACTTAAACCTGTAATTTGAATATGTTATTTTGCTGTATTTGTTTTCGGTTTTTCCCGTTGTAATTAAGCAGTGAGATTGATTTCATATGTTCGAATAAAACCTCATCAGACCTTTATTTCTTTAATTTATCATTGTCATTAATTATATATCTTTAGTTCTAAATCATAACACAACTAGTAGTAGTACAATGTGCTTGATTCCATTCTCTTATAATATTCCTATAAATTTGCGTTGCACCTTATGACTTTATTTTATAATTGGCAGCTGTTCCCTGCAGTTCAAAAATAATTTTATTTGTAATTTATTCATTTATTTATTTGCACTCTTCAGCCCATTGATCAGGGCTTCACATACCCTGAAATTTATGGTTGATAACTTCTATAATTACTTGTGTATTCAACGAAGTATTAAGTGATTTGTAGATTAAATTTGTGCGCTTCCAACCAATATAAAATTTTTTATAGTAAAATAATATAAGTATGAATGGAGATAAGGAACATGTTCCGAAAGATTCCAACTGCAAATATTTAGTGTGATTAATTTTGTGGAAGATATTAAGAAAGATTTAAATAATGAACATTCGAACAAAAAGATATTATTTAACATGGAAATTGAGAGTTTCCTTTTTCATCAACAATGGCAGATCGACGACAGTGAAGAATCATATGAGAAAACTAAGACAAGCTCTAGTCTAGCACATATAATTGTAAACTGTAAAGCATGCGAGAATTTGAACATTGAAGCTCTCTCTCTTTCTCTGCTTTTGTTTGTTAGATCTCTGTGTATGGATGTCGTAGTGTTCATTCAATGCCCACCGAGTAGGACAATTGAAAATGCGCAAATTTGGTTTAAATTATCTAAAATAGTATAAATTTCTCCTCACCAATATAGCTAAACCAATTAAACCAAATAGAATTAATTCGATGGTTTCAATTTTCTAGTGAAGTTCAGTTGGGTGTGGATTTGATTATTGAAACGTTAGGAGTTCAATTTTACCACTTACACATCCCTATACCCTCAAATAATCTCCAATGTTGCAATCTCAATATTGCCACTTCAAAATTTTTTTCTTTTTCTTTTTTAATTTCTGCTGTTAATTTAGTGTTGTTCTTTTTTCTAGGTTGAACTGTTGACCTCGTTTTTAATTAACTACGTGTTAAATATGGAACCTGCACTTTTTTTTTGGAGAGTGTTTGTTTTGTTTAATGTTTACACATCCCTCGTTTTTCTCTATATTAAATACTATCTTTAAAGATTTGAATAATTTTTATTTTACAATTCAATTAAATTAAATTTAAATTTATTTTTTTACAAGACATTTAACATATTAAAATTAATTTTACCGTCCAAATATTCTATTGGATACTTATCTCCTCATATAGTCTAAATTTTTCCTTTATTACAATGGGTGGTTGTTTTAAAGCCTTTTATTCATGAATTAATTCATTTTGATCTATGTGTATCGAATTGTATCGGATTACGGATTGACCAAAGTAACTCCTAAATAATCCTACTGCTAAAAACTAATCAATATTTATGGATGATTATACCATTTTTTTTGGGGGGGGGGGGGGGGGGGCGATTTTTATTTTCTTGCTTTTTGTCCTCTTGAACCTCTTCCTTGGATATTAGAACTTTCCTTTATCAGACCTAAAAATGTATCCTTTGCTGTTGATTTAGCATATCCAAAAAAATAATTTTAAAATATTATTTTACTGATTTCTCACGCGTTGTGCGGTTTATTATGATTATTATTGTTGTTTTTCTACTTATTGATTTCCTTGGAAAAAAAATTACCAATTTCAACTTTTTGTTTTCCTTAAAATATCTTACTTATGTGACAATTTTAGAAAAAAGATGACTAAAATGTCACTGAAAAAATAAATCAGCGACAAATAATTTTACCTTACAAAACAAAAGTAGGTTTAGAATGGAAATTACTTTTCTAAAAATCATAAGTTAAATTCAACATCCCTCAAGTCAACCTTTTCCATGAAATTGATTATCGATGCTTTTATTTTTATTTCTTTTATTCAGATTCATACTAGTTTACTGTGAACGATCTTTGCACAAGAGCTATATTTAGAATGGAAAAGTTTTTTAAAGGCATAAGAAAATAAATACCTTAGCTTGCCCATTTCAGAAACCATAGTCAAGAAATGAAGTTCATAAATTACTAAAATTTTCTTCTGATCAATGGTTGGCTCGCATGATATAGGCATTATTATTAAGTCTAGAAGGTCAAAGACTCAACAAATAGTAAATTAATTTGTGTTTGCAAATTAATATTATTGAATGTACTTTATTTCAAAACTGCTGTGAGTTGTGCCAAAAAAAAAGGAAAATTTTGCACAAAGTTAATGACAAAATTTATATAATAAGTCCTGAATTTTTTAAACTTTTAAATATTTATTTTATAACATTAAACTCTTAATTTTTTTTTACATTAAGTATTTCATTAATAAATTATTTTGTGAGTATGATTAACAAGCGAAGAACTTAGTCAACATTTGGATGGCCGAAAATGAGCTTTAGAGATTTTTTTTTATATTATATTTATATTGAGCTATCCAATAATTTAATTATAGAAATACTATTGAGAGAAAAGATATTATGCTATAGGATTTATTCTGATTGTGTTTCAGAATATATTTTATATACCAGGTGTGAATAAATGTATTATTTTAAGATATTTTCTATTTTTTATGTCTTAGTTATATATAACCTTATTTCAAGGTTATAATTTAAAATTAACTCTATTTTTTTAAGAATTTTTCTCATAATGTTGCAGAGTTTCTTAAAAAAAACAAAGAAAAAAAAACAGTTCTTTTGCATTCAAAAGATTTATAAATATGTAAGAGATAAAACTTCAAATCAAATTAGAAAATTATTTTTCTTTGTGATAATATATTTTTTTGTATGTTTAATATCATTATCAGCATCACTGGAATAGAATAAAATAATATATAGTTGAACCATTAAAGAAATTGAAATATCTTAAAGATATAATATAGCATCGAATTTATGTATTACTTTAGTTCCAAATTTATTAATTAATTTAATTATATGACTATATGAGTATGTAATTATATTATCAATTAGCTTTATTTACTTTTATATCATGAATGATTGAATATACTTATATGAGTACATATACTCTAAATATTACTTAACTAGCATTCATTTATTTTTTCACAATATCTATATGAGTAATTGAGTATTTAAATTAATAATACAATTATATACAGTTATTATATTAATAAAATTTTACCAATTAGTGTGTGTGTGTGTGTGTGTGTGTGTGTGTATATATATATATATATATATATATATATATATATATATATATATATTAGCAATTAATTTTTATTTTCTTGCTTTTTGTCCTCTTGAACCTCTTCCTTGGATATTAGAACTTTCCTTTATCAGACCTAAAAATGTATCCTTTGCTGTTGATTTAGCATATCCACAAAAATAATTTTAAAATATTATTTTACTGATTTCTCACGCGTTGTGTGGTTTATTATGATTATTATTGTTGTTTTTCTACTTATTGATTTCCTTGGAAAAAAAAAATTACCAATTTCAACTTTTTGTTTTCCTTAAAATATCTTACTATGTGAAAATTTTAGAAAATAGATGACTAAAATGTCACTGAAAAAATAAATCAGCGACAAATAATTTTACCTTACAAAACAAAAGTAGGTTTAGAATGGAAATTACTTTTCTAAAAATCATAAGTTAAATTCAACATCCCTCAAGTCAACCTTTTCCATGAAAATGATTATCGGTGCTTTTATTTTTATTTCTTTTATTCAAATTCATACTAGTTTACTGTGAACGATCTTTGCACAAAAGCTATATTTAGAATGGAAAAGTTTTTTAAAGGCATAAGAAAATAAATACCTTAGCTTGCCCATTTCAGAAACCATAGTCAAGAAATGAAGTGCATAAATTACTAAAATTTTCTTCTAATCAATGGCTGGCCCGCATGATATACGCATTATTATTAAGTCTAGAAAGTCAAAGACTCAACATATAGTAAATTAATTTGTGTTTGCAAATTAATATTATTGAATGTACTTTGTTTCAAAACTGCTGTGAGTTGTGCCAAAAAAAAAGGAAAATTTTGCAAAAAGTTAATGACAAAATTTATATAATAAGTCCTAAAATTTTTAAACTTTTAAATATTTATTTTATAACATTAAACTCTTAATTTTTTTACATTAAGTATTTCATTAATAAATTATTTTGTGAGTATGATTAACAAGCGAAGAACTTAGTCAACATTTGGATGGCCGAAAATGGGCTTTAGAGATTTTTTTTATATTATATTTATATTGAGCTATCCAATAATTTAATTATAGAAATACTATTGAGAGAAAAGATATTATGCTCTAGGATTTATTTTGATTGTGTTTCAGAATATATTTTATATAAATAAATGTATTATTTTAAGATATTTTCTATTTTTTATGTCTTAGTTATATATAACCTCATTTCAAGGTTATAATTTAAAATTAACTCTATTTTTTTAAGAATTTTTCTCATAGTGTTGCAGAGTTTTTTAAAAAAAAAAAGAAAGAAAGAAAAAAACAGTTCTTTTGCGTTCAAAAGATTTATAAATATGCAAGAGATAAAATTTCAAATCAAATTAGAAAATTATTTTTGTTTGTGATAATATTTTTTTTGTATGTTTAATATCATTATCAGCATCACTGGAATATAATAAAATAATATATAGTTGAACCATTATAGAAATTGAAATATCTTAAAGATATAATATAGCATCGAATTTATGTATTACTTTAGTTCCAAATTTATTAATTAATTTAATTATATGACTATATGAGTATGTAATTATATTATCAATTAACTTTATTTACTTTTATATCATGAATGATTGAATGTACTTATATGAGTACATATACTCTTAATATTACTTAACTAGCATTCATTTATTTTTGCACATTATCTAAATGAGTAATTGAGTATTTAAATTAATAATACAATTATATACAGTTATTATATTAATAAAATTTTACCAATTAGTGTGTGTGTATGTATATATAGATATATATATATATATATATATATATATATATATATATATATATATATATATATATATATATATATATATATATATATATATATATATATATATATTAGCAATTAATTTTTATTTTCTTGCTTTTTGTCCTCTTGAACCTTTTCCTTGGATATTAGAACTTTCCTTTATCAGACCTAAAAATTTATCCTTTGCTGTTGATTTAGCATATCCACAAAAATAATTTTAAAATATTATTTTACTGATTTCTCACGCGTTGTGTGGTTTATTATGATTATTATTGTTGTTTTTCTACTCATTGATTTCCTTGGAAAAAAATTACCAATTTCAACTTTTTGTTTTCCTTAAAATATCTTACTTATGTGACAATTTTAGAAAAAAGATAACTAAAATGTCACTGAAAAAATAAATCAGCGACAAATAATTTTACTTTACAAAACAAAAGTAGGTTTAGAATGGAAATTACTTTTCTAAAAATCATAAGTTAAATTCAACATCCCTCAAGTCAATATTTTCCATGAAAATGATTATCGGTGCTTTTATTTTTATTTCTTTTATTCAGATTCATACTAGTTTACTGTGAACGATCTTTGCACAAGAGCTATATTTAGAATGGAAAAGTTTTTTAAAGGCATAAGAAAATAAATACCTTAGCTTGCCCATTTCAGAAACCATAGTCAAGAAATGAAGTGCATAAATTAATAAAATTTTCTTCTGATCAATGGCTGGCTCGCATGATATACGCATTATTATTAAGTCTAGAAGGTCAAAGACTTAACATATAGTAAATTAATTTGTGTTTGCAAATTAATATTATTGAATGTACTTTGTTTCAAAATTGTTGTGAGTTGTGCCAAAAAAAAAAGGAAAATTTTGCACAAAGTTAATGACAAAATTTATATAATAAGTCCTGAATTTCTTAAACTTTTAAATATTTATTTTATAACATTAAACTCTCAATTTTTTTTACATTAAGTATTTCATTAATAAATTATTTTGTGAGTATGATTAACAAGCGAAGAACTTAGTCAACATTTGGATGGCTGAAAATGGGCTTTAGAGATTTTTTTTATATTATATTTATATTGAGCTATCCAATAATTTAATTATAGAAATACTATTGAGAGAAAAGATATTATGCTATAGGATTTATTCTGATTGTGTTTCAGAATATATTTTATATACCAGGTGTGAATAAATATATTATTTTAAGATATTTTCTATTTTTTATGTCTTACTTATATATAACCTTATTTCAAGGTTATAATTTAAAATTAACTCTATTTTTTTAAGAATTTTTCTTATAGTGTTGCAGAGTTTCTTAAAAAACAAAGAAAGAAAGAAAAAAACAGTTCTTTTGCATTCAAAAGATTTATAAATATGCAAGAGATAAAATTTCAAATCAAATTAGAAAATTATTTTTGTTTGTGATAATATTTTTTTTGTATGTTTAATATCATTATCAGCATCACTGGAATAGAATAAAATAATATATAGTTGAATCATTAAAGAAATTGAAATATCTTAAAGATATAATATAGCATCGAATTTATGTATTACTTTAGTTCCAAATTTATTAATTAATTTAATTATATGATTACATGAGTATGTAATTATATTATCAATTAACTTTATTTACTTTCATATCATGAATGATTGAATGTACTTATATGAGTACATATACTCTAAATATTACTTAATTAGCATTCATTTATTTTTGCACAATATCTATATGAGTAATTGAGTATTTAAATTAATAATACAATTATATACAGTTATTATATTAATAAAATTTTACCAATTAGTGTGTGTGTATGTGTGTGTGTGTGTGTGTGTGTGTGTGTGTGTGTGTATATATATATAATTACCTTAGCAATTAATTAATTTTATTTTCTTTCAGTATCACTGTTATACCCCTAATGATACCCTAAGAGGGGTAGATAATCATTTCACATGAGATGGAGGTTGATTATGTAATTAATTAACGGAAATTACAAATTAGGGATTTAATTGAAAAGTTAAAGTAAAAGTTTAGAGCTAGAAATGTAATAAGTGAAAGGTTAGAGATTAAAATAAGAAACATAAATACAAAGAGGGACCAAAATGAACTTTGCCAAGATTTTATTGAGCCACCAATGGGAGTTAAACAAGTGGATGGCTATGAGAGAAAGAAGCAACTTTGGTCTTCTTTTTCTTGGGTTGGCCGGCCATCCTTGGCCAAAGACTCATTTTGTTTTGTTCCTCTTTCCTTCTTCTCTTCTTTAGTTATTTTTCTCTTCTCCTCAAATTTTACGAAAATAAAATGATGCAGTAAGGAGAATAAAGTCTGTAGATGGTAGAGATGATGAACAAGAAAGGGAGAAAGGAAAGATAGAAAGGAGGAAAGAGAAAGATAAGGAAGAAAGAGAGAGAGAGAGAGATTGGTGGAGCCTTAAAAGGTATGGGAACTCTTCATGATATTTGTGTGTGATTTATATGCATATGATGTTTGTAGTGAGATAATTGATGTTATAACATTTTATTATCATGAAAAATTGAGGTTAAACATGATTGAACTTCGAAATTAGGAAGCTCTCTTCAAGAGAGTGAAAATTGTTTTAGACTTCACAGGACCAGTCAACACATATTTATTGATATCTTGAGTTTCCGTCACTCAAATTAAGCAATTCCAATTGGATAAGAAACTAGACTCATAGACCTTCATTTCATAAGAAGAATACTAAATCTGAATCAATTTTTATGATAGAGAAAAATATGATTGAATTTAGGTCATGACTGTTGCCTCTGTCATTGGGAGCAGTCTATGGTTTTTAGTGAATATCATAAGATTTTAAGCTCTAATTAGGTTGATATTTGATTTTTTTGAAACTAGAAACATAGATCTACAACTTTGTAGAAGGAAATTTTCCTAAAAATAACTGTACATACAGTATTAACTAATATTTATTTATTTTTGTACAATATCTATATGATTAATTGAATATTTAAATTAATAATATAATTGTATACAATTATTATATCAATGAAATTTTATCAATTAATTTAATTATATGAGTATATAATTACCTTAATAATTAATTTTATTTCCTTTCAGTAGCACTCAAATAATACTATATGACTATTTAAATTAATAATATAAATTATATATAGTTATTATAGTATATAATAAAATTTTAGTTGTACATTTATAAATGAATTTATAAATAAGAAAAAATTAAAATTTTTGGGAGCAAATGAAAAATTAAATTTGAAAATTTTTGGTAGCGAATATTTTTTATTTTGAGTTTTTAGGGGGATTAAAATTTTAACTTAAGAAATTTATAGTTTCATTAAAAAATAAATTATTTAAGGAAAAAAATTAAAGGAGAACAGTTGCCCTTTCCCCTCTACTCCCTTCCTCGCCACCTGTCTCTCCGCCTCTCACGACTGCACTCCGCCGCTCACCATTGCGCTCCGCCATCCGCCTGTCACCACTGCCTTCTTGCTCTCCTTGGTGGCAGGTTCTGCTTTACGTTTTCATATATTTTTTTTCTTTCTAGTTTTCCTTTTTGTTGTCGATCTGCTTTTTGATTGACTCTTGTTTAGATATTAGCTTTTGAATGTTTGATCAAGCATGAACTGGTGAGTAACTTTTTGCCATTTGATTTTTCATATTCCTATAAAAATCGAATTAAAGCTTGAAAAATTTGAGCGTCAGGTTGTTTACTGAAATCGACAATTTTCTTCTTTGTTCTCTCCATCTCTCTCGTGCCCTAGGTCTGTGAGATTTGATTAAATGAAACTCAATTTCTATTTTTTTTTGTTTAACTATTCCCTAGCTAATTCCCTCAAATTTTTGAGCAGGATAGAAATAGTGTTAGCAGGATTATTTTTGCTGAATCCCTAAAATCTTAACCTTCTGTGCGGCTGCCCTCTTTCCTTTCTCTCTCTTTCTCTACTCATCACCAAAATTACGGTGCGTGGTCTTCTTCGCTATTTTTGGAAAGGAGGATGGTAGGGTGATTCACTTTTTTGCTGTTCAAATGCCGATTTGGGAACCTCGAGAACAGAGTTAGCGACTTTGGGTGAAGAAAGGTCTGAATTGAGAGAAATTATATATGTTTGGCTCCTGTAGAAGAGAGGTTTGCTCCGACTATTTGTTGGAGTTGGGTCTTACCATTAGATTCGGAGACTAGAGGTTGGTTCATCGAATTTGAGATTGCTATTGGTGGATTTATTATTATCTTTAGTTGATTAATGGATATATGTTTACATTACATGAGTAAATATTGAAGAGCCACATAAGGCGAGCGAGGCAGAGAAGCAAAGAGCAGCCGCTACCATTAATGCCTTTGCTTTGTGTTTCTTGAACAAATGTGTTTTTCATTTACAGGACGGATCCACACTTGCCGGATATGCCTATAGTTTATGCTAGTGATGCCTTCTTGAAATTGACTGTGACTATGATATATTCCTTAAATACCCGATTAGATTCATTTCATGACATTACTTCAATTTAGCGTTATGAATAGTAAAATAATGGAAAATGCTCAGATGCTTATCTTATTTTGTTATGCTTTGTAGGTTATGCTAGGAATGAAGTCTTAGGATGCAACTGTAGATTTTTAACTGGAGTTGATACAGATAGAGCAGTTCTTGATCAGGTACCCATTTCGTATCAAGTCATAGAATATATTATTTTTATCATGTGATGACTTGAGTGGAGATATTGTTTACTGAAAACTCACGTTGCTAACAATTATTTCTCAGATAAAGGAAAGCATTCAAGCCCAACAAGCATGCACAGTATGTATCTTAAACTACAGGTTGATATTTATGTGTTTGAGAGGAACTGGGTTTCTTTTCATTTTTTCTTATTAAAGGTTTTCATCTATTATTAGAAAGAATAAAAGTACTTTTTGGAATCTTCTTCACATATCACTAGTTCGTAATGCTATTGTTAAGGTGCTTTGCATGTTTAAACTTCCCCTTCCGCCTTTCTTTTGTATTATTCATTTGTTGATAATTGTGACAGATTTAGAACCTTGTCATATTGAAATAATGCATGTCTCAATTTTGGATGGTGAAGAGAGCATTTCATATCATTTTTGTAAGACTCTCATTTTTTTTGTCTGAAATTTGTATGGCTTCCTGAAATGATTGTCAGCTAAGAGCAAACGCTTTCTATTATAGACCTTGGAAATCATTTCAACACAGAAAACCCTTTAGTATATTGAGGAGGAAACCTTAAATTTTATGAACATTATGTTATGTATAACTAGAAATAAATTATGACTAAGAGCTGAGGATTCAATATTAGCTAGATACCTTTAGCCAAAAATGGAGACAAAATTTAATTATATAACTATGTACCTGTACATGTAAAGAAATTCAATAATACATCATATATTTGCACATTTAAAATACATCATACATGTTTGCTTATTGGATTCTCAAATAGAGCATCATAGATATAAATAATTTAATAGATACATGGACTGACAAATGATTGATGTTGTCCATTTTAATTTCTTAAAACATGCAAAATTTTATTAATATTGAATTATCCGAAATATCGGATTGTATTGTATTGTATTATTTTGTACCGAAAGAATTAAAGAACCATACTGAACTGTATTGAATTTTTTTAGAACTGTACCGAATTGTTCTGAATTTTCAAGACAGTTACAATACTTAATTTTTAAAATATCAGAAATTTCAAAAAAATATGGAGATTTGTAAATCTCCGAATTGGACTGTACTGTGTACATTCCTATTTGTAATCTTCCAATTAATCATTTTGCTTCTTGTCTTTAAAAAAATAATAAAAAAACCTACAACTAATTTAAAATTAAAAGAAATTATATAATGGTATCTATTCCAAAAAATATATATATACATTTAATGGTAACTTTTTTTTAATTCCTGTATTTTTTTTATTTGAATTACACCCATCATCACAAAAAGTTAGTCTAATAATGATCCGGCCAAAAAAAATTTATGTCATGCAATAAAATCTCAAATTTTTAAATAATATAATTAAAATAACTTTATTCGGAAAACCATGGATTTAGAATCGAGTGCTAGTATGGCAAGACATGTTAGTTTAGACATATTTCAAAGTACACCATGTGAAATTTTTTAGAGCATGCAATTTGAAATATTTTAAAATGATATGACTTATCGGTTATCACATCAGTATTTTTTTGTTGAATTAATAATTTTACGGTCAAAGGTAATTTTAATTATAATATTTAAATATTTGAATTATTTTTATGGAATAAAATTTTTATGTAGTTTTTTTCATGCAAATTAAACTTTCATTAATACAATAAAAAAATTATCCAAAAAATATAAATAAACTTATAAAATTAAAAGTATATAAGATATACAAAACTAATAAAATCGTTAAAATATATCTCTGATTTTATTGCACGAAAACAGTGAAAAATAATAACAATGGCGGGTTATCTGATTTTCAGAGAGAAACTCAGTACATATGCCAGTCATATAAAAAATTTATTCTAAAATGACAAAAATTTTTGTAAAAGAAGGTAATAATCTTCACATTTGGAGGACAAACATATATGATAAAAAATTTAAATTATATTCAATATTAGTTAAACAAATTAAATCTATAGAAATACAAATAAGATCCGGATAAACATGAAAATCAAATCTAAAATAAAAAATTTCAGATATGAGTTTATTAAAACTAAAAATACAAAAAAATCCAAACACAAATAACGAATAAAATTAAAAATTCATATTTATACCGTTCTAAAAATTATTATAGAGAAATTTAAAAAGAATTAAAAAAACACACAAAAAATTGAAAAGCAATAAAATAAAAAAAATGAATAGTTGCCGTCCGTAAATGGACTGATAGTAGCCTTAAATTTAAATAAAAAAAATGTAATTTTTTCAATTTAAAGAGAAAAAAAAAGATTAGAATTTTTCAGGAGAATATATAGTATGCAGTTATTAATATATAATTTCAGTAATTGTGAATAAAATTAACATGTTATAATGATACTATTTTTTTTTTCTTTTTTAAGTACAATTTTATAAGCGGATCATTTGAGTGGAAACAGAGACCAATTGAGTTAAAAAAAACATCTCATGAATCATGACAATGCTAATGTTTTGTGCAAGCTTGAATCATCAACTCTGACGTACGTTCTTATCAAATTCAATCCCAAAAAATTAAAATAAAATAAAAATAAAAATAAAAATAGACATAAAGATTTGTTAGGTTTGGAATAAGACGAGTTCTAATTCAATTATCAAATATTCAAATTATTTTGATTTCCGGATAAGTGTATGTTTTCTTAATTTTTATTTTTTTTTCTCTCTGATGATCGAATTAGAGCACTCAATTTAGAAATGTCACTTCAAAATTTTTAATAATCTATATATAATAAAATCCAGGTTTTTGGAGAGATTCTAGGCTGCTCTCTCATTTGAAAAACTGTTTACATTTCTTTCTCAATAATTAACAATTATTTGAGGTCAATTTTATCCATATTCACTGGATTTACTTTTAATCGTTCAAAAATAACTGACTTATTTTTCGTGATTTAAATGTCACTGAATTTATCACATTTTTACACAAAAGTCATTTTCACCGATTTTCAACGATGATCTTTGCCGAAATATTGATGTGGCACACCACATCATGTTTCTGAATACACATGACACATATGGCATGACATGTCAGCAGTTATATCATCGAAAGAGATCACGTGTGTCCAGATATATGATGTGACATATTAACATATCATGTGATGTAACCTCTTCAGATGACGTGGTTACTGACGTATAGTACCAAATGTATCCAGACATATGAAGCATTTCGATAAAAATTATCGCTGAAAATCAATCAAAATAACTTTTATGCAAAAATGTAATAAATTCAGTGACATTTAAATCACGAAAAATAAGTAAGTTATTTTTGGACAATTAAACGTAAGTCCAGTGATCATGGATGTAATAAACCACATCATCTCTTCGTCATGAAATTTTGACTCAAATGTCCATAGGTGTTAATTAATCAAAGTTAAATGAGTTTTTTTATAACAAAATTTATTTTTTGGCCGCAACATTATTATCCTTAAATTATCCAAATTAGTTGATAGATCGATCTTGCATGATTGATCTTTTGATTAATTTAGTTCTTAAGAAAAAGTAGAAGAAGATGAGTAAGAAAAGTTTATAAGAATTTGGTTTTGTCGAAGATGAAGATCTTGGAGAAGCGAAGGAGAGGAATGGGTTATGAAGCGCACTATAACTAGTGAAAATTTAAATTTAATTTTGTTAATTGTTGATGCAGATCACATTTTTGAAATACTTTTCAAATATAATCTTTACCCTACTTAACACTTTTTGCTACGATATGTGTTATTTATGAAGTTGCGAAATCAGAAACCGAATTATTAAATCAAATTATAAAAAATTTTATTTACTTGATTTTTTTTTCAGTTCAATAAATTTGATTCATAATATAAAGCTTGATTTAATCAATTTTTATAAATTTAAAATCGATGAACTTGAATTGACGAAATTTTAAAACAAAAACGTCATACATATATAAACCAAATTTACATATATAAACCAAAAAATTTGATTAAACCAAATTGAATATAATTCAATTCGATTTTCACTAAAAGTTCTATTTGATTTCTAAAATGATTCAAGTCCAATTTTCGCTCTATTGATTTGAAACCAAACCGACTAAATGCACAGTTTTTGTGTTATTAATTGTTTGTGCATCTTAAATAGAGATTCAAGGTGTCCAATTATAATTAAGTTACTCCATTTACGTATTTAATTAATTAATTAATTTAGTACGAAAATTGTTAAAATTTAGTGACCAAAATATGCATTTAGCTAATGATTCCATGTACTATCGGATAAAAGTAAAAAAAAAAATTGTTATTCATTCCGCTTTATCCTAAGAGTTATTTAAAAAAATATTTTATATCATTTAAATTGTTATTTTAACTAAAAAATTAAAAAACAAATAATTATTTTCACTGTCTCATCAATTTATCATTTTTTATCCAAAAAAAAATTCCAACTAAATTGTCACTTTATAAAATTTAAGATAAAATTTATTGCATATATTTCAATTTTGTGCTTTATTAAGCTATTGGAATTTGGAACCAAAGCATAAAGCTGAAACAATACTAGGGGAAAATCCCAGTGACTAAGACCAGCATTTTGAATAGTTGCTCCAGCTAAACTAGGAGCCACCGTGTTAGCTTGTCTCGACATTCATCGAACTGAATCATCCTGAAGAAGAGCGGCTAAACCAAACTCAGACAAGTCCTCCTTAGCAATAGAAACAGCCTGCACAACTTCCTTGGCGCCAATATTATTAAAATCGAACCGAATAAAGCATGATTCTTGATTCGATAAGTTTAATAGAAAATTTTTTAATAATATTATTTTTAAAATTTTTTATAAATATTATAAAAATACAACTATATAAAAAATAAAAAAATAGTTTAAAAAATATATTTATCGTCAAAATATTAATCATAAAGTAATATTTTCAAGTTATTTACTATTTATAATGAATATTTAAGATAAATAAGTAAAAAATTACAAATATTCAACAATATTCTTCAATTATAAATTATAATTTTTATTTTATTCATCAAAAATTTATTAAAATTGCATAAATTTCAATTATTTTGATTTATATTTATATTATGTTTTTTCCAACAAAAAAATAATATCATATGGATATTTTTGATAAGAAATGGTTTTTTTGTTCAAACCGGTTTCTTCTAGTGATACCCAATTTTATCCGATTTTCACCAATTTATACGGTTTTTATCCAATTTCTTACGGTTTTTACCAGTCCAGTTTTAATCATCGGATCAGCTTTCGGTTTACGGTTAAACTAATCTGACTGGCTGGTCCGATTTTAATAACATTGTTTGGCGCCAAGTTCAACACTATCACGAACCATAAAATGATTTTGCAACCATAACAAAGAGGATCTAAGGGCCAACGCTTCTGCCATAGCGCGTTGGGGAACAACCAACATGCAGCTTTGAAATACTATATTTATTTTATCCTTTTGAAGCATTGATTCAATAGTTATAATGGAGAAGTAAACATTTTAAAATTACTCTCTTTAATATAATTTTTATAAAATTAAGTAAATCCAATAATTAACTTAATATTGATGAAGTGAGATGATAAAATTAATATATATATATATATATATATATATATATATATATATATATTACTAGTATATGACGGTAACTTTTTATAAAAATAAGATACATTAATCATTACTTTAATATGTATATAATAAAGATGATGCAAATCATATCTTCATTGTATTAGATACAGGGTTATATACAAGAGGTGATTGACTCACCATCGATGACTACTAGTGTTCCATTAATGCACTGGTGACTGATATTGGCGGGTTGGATGTGATTCTAGGCATCGAATGGTTAAGAACTCTTAGGGACATCACTGCTAATTGGGCATTAGGGAGTTTGAAATTCGAGGACCAAAGGACGAAGGTAGAGTTACAGGGGATGAAAATAAGACAATGGGAATCATATGCTTTGCAATATTGGTTAGAGGGACATTTAAATCAGCTTACTGTTGAAGATAGTCAGCCCTCTCATATACCATTGGAAGGGTTGTAGCACTTGGAAAAAGCATAAAGGCAACAAATGTCTACTATATTCCTCAAGCACAGTTCGATCTTTGGAAACCAGAAGGGCCTGCCACCCAAAAAAGAAGTCGAACTTTTAATCACTCTCTAACCTGGTCAAGGACCAGTGTGTGTGAGATCATACCGCTACCCTTACCATCGCAAGATCAAAATTGAGCGCCAAGTCTCAGAGATGCTGGATAGAGGGATTATCCGGCATAGTCAAAGTGCTTTCTCAAGTTCGGTTATAATGGTTAAGAAAAAGGATCGGTCGTGGAGGATGTGCATCGACTACCATGCTTTAAACAAGGTGACGGTACCAGATAAATACCCCATCCCTATGATTGAAGAGTTATTTGATGAATTTAAGGGCACCAAATCCTTTACCAAATTGGACCTCAAATTTGGTTACCATCAAATCCTGGTTTGTGAAGGGGATATTGAGAAAATAGCATTTCGGACACATGAGGGCCATTATGAATTTCTAGTGATGCCTTTTGGTTTGACCAATAGGCCAGCCTCTTTTTAGGCTGCCATGAACAACATCTTTTGGCCTTTGCTTTGTCACTGTATGTTGGTTTTTTTAACGATATCCTTGTATAAAGCTACACTTGGGAAGAGCACATCTAGCACGTGGGGCTTGTTTTAAGCACTTTAGTAGATAATCAGTTTGTGCTGAGCCCTAAGAACTGCAGTTTTGGCCAACCAGCAGTAGAGTATCTTGGGTATGTAATCAATAGGGAAAGGATCATAGTTGATACCAATAAGATTTGTTTTATCCAAGCCTGGCCTACACCAACCACAGTTAAGGGAGTACGAGGTTTTCTTGGGCTTACCAATTATTACCAAAAATTTATTGTGGATTATGGAAAATTTTCTAAGCCTTTGACAGAACTAACAAAGAAGTATGGGTTCAAGTTGAATGCAGTAGCTCAAGCTGCATTTGAAGCTCTGAAAAACAAACTTATGACTGCTCCACTACTAGCTCTTTCAAATTTTTCCAAGCCTTTGAAATAAAGTGCAACTCTTCTGGTTATGGTATAGGGGCAGTGCTGATGCAAAATCGTAAACTGATGGCATACTTTAGCAAGGCTTTATCCCCTCAAAATCTGGCCAAATTAGCTTACGAAAAATAAATCATGGCGATCATGCTTGCCGTCCTCCATTGGCGACCATATTTGCTAGGCGAGCCATTTATCATCCACATCGACTACTAGAGCATTCGTCGATTACTTCACCAGCGAATCACCACCAGTGATCAGCAGAATTGGATTGCAAAACTCATAGGGTATAGGTTTGAAGTCAGATACAAACCAGGAAGAGAAAATCGGGTAGCTGATGTTTTGTCACGAGTTGCAGGGTTGGCAGGGGAATTGTTTGCTTTTTCAGTCAGTCCCTATTTGTTGGATGGGCCTGAGTTGACATATGGTTTGGCACAAAACCATCAACTTCAAAAAATTCTTGCTGATTTGCAATGGGATCCCTTCTCCCATCCGGGTTTTGTGGAATGCAATGGAAAGATTTTTATCAAAAATAGGTTAGTCCTCCCGGCTGCCTCTCCTTGGATTCCTATTCTTTTGGAAGAATTCCATTTCAGTCCTTTTGGATGACATTCTAGCTACTACGTTCCTATCGCCGATTGGCCTCTCTTTTTTACTGGTTGGGTGTGACCAAATCAATCCAAAGATTCGTGCAAGCATTCGATGTTTGTCAAAGATATTTTACTAACTTTAATTTTGATATTGAGTATATTCCAGTAAAAGACAATGTATTGGAGGATCTATTAAGCAGACCAAAAATTAAAGAAGAAGATTAACTATTTTTCTTGCAGGAATAAATATCTAATGGAAAGAAATGCATATAGAATTTAAAAACTCACAGCAGAAAAAGAGAAGTAATGGAATTTATGAAAAATGATATATCTCGTATTCTAGAAATAGATAATGAGATTAGTCAAAATTCAATGAATTATGCACAGGCGCTTCTGCATCAAAATGAATCTAAGGAAGAAAGCACTAGTTCACAGAAAATAACTATTCTTGGACTACAGCTAAGAAAGAACTAGATCAAGAAATTTTAAAAAATATGATGATTAGACATTTTATTGAATTTTTGGACAGTCTGAAATCATCTTAGAAAGTAAATTGGAGAAATATAGGAACTTCTTTAATTGGAAATATTAATTCTTGATTGATAACTTTCGGAGATATTTCATTATCATGTCAGTAATGGAATAATGATGAGAAATCTTAATTAAATAATACAGAAATTCGAAAGCAATATGAAGCAGACTTATTTAAAACTTTGCAATATTTAGTAAAGGTTACTAATACAGTCGAAATTAGTACTATTCCGATCAATAACACTTACAATAAAGTAATCATAAAAAAAGAAGCAGAACCAAGGACAATCCAGAAACTTTATCGTTTTGGACTCATTCACACCATATACCCTGAAGAAAATCTAGAAAAAATTCAGCATTTACCGGTAACCATTAAGTCTTAAATTGAGATTTTTAATAAAATCACTAAATTAAATAAAATTTATGTCCATATTTTCAGCATTATTTCTGAATGGGATTATGTTAAAAATATAAAAATTCCCACATAAACTTTTATCAAGATGGACACTACCAGACAAAAAACTATTCCAGATGAATAGAAAACTTTCAATTTACATTCATTAATTCTCAAAAATATCCCAAAAATAAGAATGAAGAACATTGAGACCAACATTCGAGGATTAAGAGAAATTTTGACAGATAATAAAAAATATTACACTATTTTTCAAGATAATATTCTTGTCACCAATCCATCCACAGAATGGCATCAAAAATATCTTCTTGAAGGATACTTAGATACAATAATTGAAGGTAGTCTACCAACGGCAGAAACAACCAAAGAACTTTTCAGAAAGCAGATAAAAAAGAATCTCCATCCGAAAGCAAAAGCTCGAGACAAAGCTTAGTGAAGCTGGACCCCCTTTGAAGAAAATCAAGAAATAATTGAAGATAAACGATAGAAATTTTGATGTAAGCAATAATGTAATAGAGCAATAATAGATTGCAATAATGTAGTCCAATAATGTAATAGAGGCATGGTGCAACCTCCATAAAAATCCATTCATGTATCAAATATAAGCATGGATGAAAAACCCAAGCTTAAGGTTACTCTTAAAGCTTTTAGCCTGCTTATCTCTTTGTAAAAATCTTTCAAGAAATGGAATTCTAATTTTAGAAATCATTCTTTCTGAGTAACCCTAGTATTTAGCAATTGCAATCCAATAAGAAATATAGAAATTTTTTTTCGATAGATTAAGAGAGTCGATCACTCATATACCATAAATCCTCATCAGAAAATTCACATGTCTACATTTTTGTTGCTAGATGAATATTATTCAGTAGTATCTACTGGTGTTACCAAGTTCATGTTTGAGTGAAATAGGGTAGAATGGTACAAGGTTGGAGAACTCAACTTAACCCAGAACGTCAACAGTCTAAGGGTAAACTGTTATTAGAAATCGTTGATAACAGAAGTCTGGCAGCATTGAAAGAAGCATAGTGGATCCCTGAAGGAGATTTAAAAGGTATATTGAAATCCTGATTTATGTTAGTTTATGGTTATAATTTTCAACTCTATTTCTTATTCTGAAATTTTGCATGCTAAGAAAAAGGCGAAAAGAAAGAAAACTTTTTAAACATGAAATTGTTTGAATTTTTTAGTACTTAATGGAAATATTAAAACAAAAAGTTAGTGAACTACAAAAAACTATAGATGATATATTTAAATATAATCATCAATTAAAAGAACAATTAAAAAGAGAAGAAAAAATAAAAAGATTTATAGAAAATTTTAATTTTAGTTCTACATATAATATAGAAGAAAGAATAGAAAGTTTAAAGTATATGCTTAAAGTAAATCAATCAAGGATTCAAATGTTAAAAAATATAATAAATAGAATACCTTTAGGATGAATATAATTACTTATTTTAATTCAAAATATTTGAGTGAAGAAAGAGAAATGAACCAAGTAATAAATGATATGAATATGGCAAAAAATAATATAAATCATAATTTTTAACAAAATTTAGATATAATAAGAGCTTCTAATTTTGATAATAATACAAAGACAGAGATCATAGATAATTTATACAAAGATAATTTTGTAAAAAATACAATAATATATGAAATAATTGAAACTTGTCAATAAATAAACGGTAATAATAATAACAATAATAGAGAAAGAATAAGAAGAAGAAATTAAAATCTATTAAAAGGTATATCAGCTGCAAGATAGACCTGCGGGCTATTGATTTTCAAATGATAACTTGGTTATCATGATCTTCTGCTACGTACCTCTAATTTAAGAAAATAAAAATAAAAAAATTAAGCAACGATTATAAAATTAAAATAGAAAAATAGGTCAATATTAAAATTATTTTTGTTATAACGATCCATAACGAATTCCAACCCTTATTGGTATTAGAGCCATAGAAGTAATTTTAAAATATTAACTTAAATATAAATTAGAATGACTAATATATTAAGTTTAACTATAAAAGAAACTACATATAAAATGTTAAAATCTTTTTATGAAATCTCATAAAAAATAAGATATTATAAAGAAAAAATAATAAAGATAAAAAATGAATGTTTATATATGAAAATAAATAATGCTAGGGAAGATTATAAAATACCCATATTACAAGAAATAAGAGAACAGTTAATTATAGTAAAAAAAATGAGTTATAAGTAGAATTAGATAAGATAAAAGAAGATATAAATATAGCTATTAGAAAAATAGAAGAAATATAAATGAATTCTGGACATAAGATTATAGAACAAGAAATATATATAACAAATATAATTAAAAGAATTAATTATTTAAAGAAAATAAATGCAAATCAAAATATAATGAAATTATTAATAGATGATCTAAAATTTTCTAAACAAAATTTACAAACTTTATTAAACAAATAAGTAAAATGACAAGCATAATATAAAAATTTGGAGAATATTTAAGTTTATTAAACTTATCTTCTATAAAAAATATTAATAAAATAATAGAAGAAATGAATGAATAACTAAAAGCATTATATAATAACGAAAATGAATATCAATCTTAAGAAGATATACCAGAAAATTTTAGACAGTCATCTTTATAAAAAATGCATAAAAAATAAAGATTAATTTTAAAAATTAAAATAATATTAATTACTATTAGAAACGATCTTAGAAGACAACAAAAATAAAATAAAGAAATATAGGTATCAAAAAGAAAATTTATCATAGATAAAGTCTTTTGTCAAAATGGTATTTTTAAAAATGAATAGAGGAAAAGTAGATAAAAATGAAAAAATTCCTTGAATGTTGTGGAAAAAAAAAAGGCCGAAAAGGAAAAGAAAACAAGCCTGAAACTGTCACAGAACCCATTTGGACAGTCTATTTGCAAAGTAATGCGTCCACAAGGCCCACTGCCTAAGTCGTTCTGAATTCAATCCAAATACTTAAATAGTTAATCCTGATGCTCAATATTATTATCCTTTTACTTCTAATTAATGTCACAAATTGTAGACTTGATAATAATTATACGTTTGTATTTTACTCGGTAATTTCATTCTTCTTTAAGGAGTTTACACTGCAGTATAAGAACTAAAATTTAACCAAATAAAACTTTTGATACTCTGTTCAAAAAACAAAATAAAAAATAAAAAGCTTTAAATGCAAAGTTTTTTCCGAAGGAAAACAAAAAGACTAATATAAGCTTATACGCATCTTCGGACTTATATGAATCGGTTAACCAATTCATTATCAAATTTTAGTAATTAATTCAAACCACTGAATTTTTAAAATTATTATCCTTTAATAGTTCAATAATTTCAGTTAATTAATTAATCTTCAATTTCAATATTTTTGAATCGGTTAGCTATTAATTTTTTAATATATAAATATAATAATTTATCTAAATTGAAAAGTTTATTTCAATTGTTCAAAGTATTAAAAATAATTTATAAACTGAACAAAATATGAAATAAATTTCAAAATAAAATACAAGTATAATACTAAACAAATTCCAAAACAAAAATATAATCCGCTATATAATGCTACTTCTTTATTTTTAAAATTTTAATTTTTCATTTTTAGCTACATACATTCTAATTTTTCATTTAAATACAAATATAATTATTTACATATCTATCAATATGGAAAGGAAAAAATAATATTGAGAACAATTTATACATACATATATATATTAAAAATAAATTAAAATTGATTGGTTAACGGTAACCAATGCTTTTTTAAATTGCCCAACCGTAATTGTAACTGATATTGTAAAAATTCATAAAATAAAAATCTATTTCATAAAAATAGCACAAAATTGGTTAGATTCCGGATCAATTTTACCACTAAACGTAAAATTGGTATTTTTTCCCTACCTTTACTTGTTCAATGATCAATTTTTTTCTCTAATTTATATTTGTTTTCAAATGGTGCTAAGTTTATATTAGATTTAGGAATTTTTGGTGATTCAAGTAAATATAAAAATTCATATAAAATAAAGTTTATAAAAAAATAATGAAATGATAATTCCTATTCATATAGTACATGTACTATATCATTGATTTGATCTATATAAGAAATTTATGAAATATGTAAAAATTTTCCATAAATTTTATTTTCTTCGTTTTCAATTTAATTTTCCATAAATAGCCGATTCTTCTTGATTTCCTCCCTTTTAAAATTATATCCATTTGCAATTTTCTTTTGGTAATTAACATATTCATTTGCAATTTCAAAAGCACCGGAAAACGAAATACAAAACTTCCGTGTGAAAAAAAGAAAAAGTTCAAAAACCTTTATGGAGGGGTATTTTATGCGGTAAGGTACACTAGTATTTACAAATCTTTAATATTATTTTAAAAGTCTAAATATTTTTAAAATCAAAATTTGTAATTATCTTGAAAATTTCATAACTATTCGGTACAATTTTTCCAAAATTTGAAATAATTCAATTTAATTTTTTAATTCTTGCAATATCAATAGTATAGTTTAAACAATTAAATATTTTGAATTATTCAATTTTTTTTTAAAAATGATTATAATAAAATATACAATATTATCAATAACAACAAATATAACTAATACATATAAAAAAAATTATGTACTTCATCTTAACAAAATATATATTAGCCAACTTGTAAGAATAAAATCTGAACTTCATTAAAATACTTTATCATCTTATAAAAATATTTTAAAATCAGCCCATGAGGCATAAAGTATATCATAGCTATATAATAAAACATCCTTTCTAAAAATTATAAAATAAACATATACAATTAAAATATTTCATTAAATACAAATAAAATTTAACTTTAACATTCTACATTATATTTGCTTTAAAAATGAAAACATTAAAATCACGTTTGTTTCACTGTATTAAATATGATAGCATAATATAATATAGGTTAATACGAATACAATATTTGATAATTTTTAAAAAAAATTAATGTAAAAATAATATAATATATGATGAGCTTCCTTTATCATTAATATTATGTATAATTTAATACACTATAAATCCATGAATTTTTGTAATATGATATAAATTATATTAAAAAAAAGGTGTCCATTGTCTCTTTGTTTGCAGTGTGGTTGCCTCTCCGTCATTTTCATCATCTTTCACACTTTGCCACCATCCCCGCTGCCGCCCTAACCACCACCACTGCCACTACCGTCACCGTCCCCCATGCCATCATCACTACTGCCGCCACCACTGCTATTACTGCTACCACCACTCTACCGCCACGATTACCACCATGGCCATGACCACCACCACACTAGCGCAACAGATGTCGCCATTGCCACCACCACTGTCATAACCTTCGCCGCCGCCACCCCCATCACCATTGCCAACACCACCATACTATAGTCAGAATCATCGTCGCTGCCACCACCACTCCACCATAACTGTTGCCGCCGCATCCATCACAACCACCGCCACTGCTGCAACCACTACCACCACACCACCGCATCTTCATCTAGTGATTGTTAATTTATCTATTAATATATATTCATGTTCTAAAAATGTGGACACTTTAAAAAATTGATATTTGTATGAAAAATTGTAATTTATAATCAAATTTTTTAATTAGTAACATTAAAAATAATTTAATTTTATATATTTTTAATTTTTTTAAAGATAATACAGTACAACATTATGTATCAAACACATGATAAAATATTACAGGCTATTACATTTATAGGTTTGTACCAAATATCAAATATAATAATACAAGTTAAATAATACAGATTAATACTATACACACTAATGTTATACAAGTTAATATAATACAGTGAACCAAACATGTCTTGAATACACAATTTAAAAAGTTATTATACGGATATAATAATTATTTAATTCAAACTTTTTAAAATTTTTAATTGATATCTCCCAAGTCGAAAGCGGAGTAGATCACAAAAGAATTTTCTATTTAGCTGATGATTGTATTTTACTAAATTGAAAATTCATTGTGTCTATTTGTTTGATGTGAATTAAAATTTTTAATTCCCTCAAAACTACAATGAAAGTTTATTTTATATAATTACATTAATATTTTTTTCAATATTTAACAATATATAAATTAATATTGAATCATTATCATATGTATTAGTATAATGTTATTGACAATATTAACATTATTTATATTAACACTTTATAAATTTCAATATCAACACCATATAAATTCCATATTATATTATAAATTTCATGGTGTAAACGTTTAATAAACGAAGGCACAATACAACAAGATTTACATATCCATACAAGTATCGATACCAAAAATAGAAAAAATAGCAGTTGAATGACATTAAAAAAATAAAAATGAAATTGCTTACATACCCATATAGAGCATAGACATTGGTGTTTAGCAGTTCAATGAAATTAAAAGTAAATACAATGAAATTACTAAAGTAATTTAGTGATAAATTTATTAGTTATGTATCCATATATATAGGTATTTGAAAGAAATTATATATATCACGATATATTGCAAGAAATAGACATAAATATCTCTCGAAGTGTAGATCGTTGAAACGAAAGCAGAAATCGATTGTTTCACATTACCAGCAAAGCCTATCACCCACGTGTCACCAACTACGGGATCACGACAAGAAAATATCAAAATAGCAACGGAATTATTTTCTTTGCTAATTTAGAAACCGAATTTGTATTTCATTGCTAATTAGCAATGAAAATTCAATTTCGTTGCTAAATTTGGTTTAATTTTTTATATTTAGCAACGGAATAAAAAATGGTGGTATTCCGTTGCTAAAAAATGGGAAAATTTTAGCGCCAAAATAAAGCTACAAAAAATAGCAACGAAAATCTATAACCATTGCTAAATATGGCACCATTAGATGGCGAAAAAATTTTGGAACGAAATTTAGCAACGGAATATAAATTTCGTTGCTATTTAGCAACGGAATTTCACTTCCATTGCTATTTTAGCTACCGAATTTGATTTTCGTTGCTAAATTTCATTTTTAATTAAAAATAGCAACGAAATTGAATTTTCGTTGCTAATTTTCATTTTCAATTGCTAAAATAGCAATGGAAGTGAAATTTCGTTGCTATTTAAATTCCGTTGCTAATTAGCTGTGATAATTTTCTTGTAATATAGCAACAAAATGTTATTTCGGTTGCTATTTTAGCAACGAAAAATATTTTCGGTTGCTATTTTAGGGGCATTTAAGTACTTTGCATATACGTTGCCCTAGGTATAAAATGTCTTGCCTCTTTTTCTTTGCTCTCTCCCTCTCCTTCTTGCTTCTCTCCCCACTTTGCGATTCTCACTCCTTTTTCTCTTCCCCTTCCTCACATCGCCTTCTTCCTTTCTTAGGTAACCAATTATGTCTCAATTGTGGTTATTTTTGTGATTTTTTTCCTTTTTGGGTAAAACTTTAAATCGGTTCTTTTATTGACAAATGTTTAGAGACTTTCAACCTAGCATGTTGTGGTAGAATGATGATTTGTGTAGAACTAATCCTTATGAAGTATTATCAACTGCTCTTGAAGGTTTTTGTGGTTGACAAATTCAAACTGCATTTAAATTGGTTTTTTTGTTTTCAGGGGCTACTACTAAGAGTAAATTGACTTCGCTCAATGACAAGCTTGATACTTTGGAGCGGCGTTTAGAGTTACTTGAAGTCCAAGTGGGTACTGCCACTGCTAATCCTACTCTTTTTTCTACATGATGCAGTCGATTGTACTGATTCTGCTTTCCTGTAAGCTCTCCATCTTGTCTTTATTGTGCTTATGATGAAACTGGTTATACTTGATTTTGCATCACTTGTGATGTGAAATATATAAACGCCTGTTCTTTTTGTGCGTATTATGTCCATTAGCAGTCTCTCCACTTCCATTTTCACTCAATTGACTTCGCTCAATGACAAGCTTGATACTTTGGAGCGGCGTTTAGAGTTACTTGAAGTCCAAGTGGGTACTGCCACTGCTAATCCTACTCTTTTTTCTACATGATGCAGTCGATTGTACTGATTCTGCTTTCCTGTAAGCTCTCCATCTTGTCTTTATTGTGCTTATGATGAAACTGGTTATACTTGATTTTGCATCACTTGTGATGTGAAATATATAAACGCCTGTTCTTTTTGTGCGTATTATGTCCATTAGCAGTCTCTCCACTTCCATTTTCACTGATTTTATTTCTCTAGTGTATTTACTTGGAAAAAATCTACAAAACCCATTATTAATTTTGTTGAAATTCTTAATTTTAATTTCAAATGCTTTTAAAATAAAAATATGATAGAAGAAATTCCTTCACTAGATAAGTGAAATTATAGGGAGACTTGAGAGTAAGGCAATGTGAAGGTGATTTATCAAGTGGGGATTGTGGTAGTTGTTTGAAGAGTGGAATTGAGAGTGTGAAAAATAAGTGTGGCGCTTCAATTTCTGGGCAAGTTTATCTTCAAAAGTGCTTTATTAGTTACAGCTTTTACCCTAATGGAGTTCCCACCATTAATTCTAAGTCAGGTATAGTTGGACAAATATCTTCTATTTCCTTCTTTTATATAGATATATATATATGGATATTACATTTACCTTCAGATTTCAAGCATGATTTTATAGTTTGATTTTTATTTCTGTGTCTAATCATTTGAAACTAAGATTTTGCTTAAGCTAAAATATTTATCTAGTTATATTATTAAATAATTTTTTTTTTGCAAATAATAAGCTTTAGTGTATACATTGAATTTTAGTTATAACTAGCCATCTCTATTTTTATTTTTCTACTTCTGTGCCATTTTTTTTGGTTAAGTGTAAGACAAAAAAGTAAAAAAAAAATAATAAAGGTAGCAGAGTTGGGTTTTTGGTGGGGAAATATGTTGCCACCTGATGATCGGCAACCTAAAAAGCAATGCTGAGAAAACAAAGGACTATATAATGACAATTTTCCATGTGATGTTCTTTGGATTCATTATAATTGGTGGTCTGTCCAATGGGAGTGGTAAAAACTTGGTAAAACCAGGAGGGATTGCTCCTCACGGTGTTAAAGGTATAGTGAATGGAGCAGCCATAGTTTACTTCAGCTATATTGGCTATCATTCTACTTCAAAAATGGCTGAAGAAATTTAAAACCCTTCTAAAAGCCTTCCTATTGGGATTCTGGGTTCTGTTCTTATAGTTTGCATTCTTTATTGCCTATTGACCTTGTCTTTATGTGTCATGGTACCTTACAATATGGTAAGTGATCAATTCTTTTTATTACCTATAAGCCAAAATTGAATACATAAGCTTGTGTAAGTGTTATGATTATTGAAATGATTTTTGATAGATAGCAGAGAGCGCATCGTTTTCTATGGTTTTCCAAAAGATTGGGTGGAATTGGGCAAGCAATATGGTTGGTGCTGGAGCAAGTTTGGGTATGTCATTTCTCTTCAATTTATTTATTACTCTCTCTCATTTAAGTTAATTAAACAATAATCAAATGTTAAGCAAGAAAGGTATGTTGTACCTCCTATTTGCATTTGGACCTAGCTAATGTTGAACCGTGTGTTTCAGGACTAAAAAGGTATGTTGTATCTTTCGCTACATATATTTTTTTCTTTATTATCATAATTAGGTCATTTGGTTTATCAAGTAATGGTTCAATACACTAATAACAAACCTCATGATCGAGTCCCTTTGAAAAAGATGAAGGCAGATTGACATTATTGTCTTGATAGTGCAGTTGGTTTCAAGGTTAGATGAAACAGCCAACACTGGCTTATGTAATTGGAGGTTGGCTTATGAGCTGGTCTTGTTGCAAAGAAAGCTTGTGAACTTGGTTTGGAGGTTAGCTTCAGCTTACAACATAAGAAGGATATGCAAAGCTTGGTCATTTGTTATAATTTATGGTGCCAAGCCTTATGTAATTGGAAATATTTATTTCTAACTGAGCTTGTTCACATGTTATAATCTTAGACTCTGCTTTTGGCCTTTAACATGTACTTTTGGCTGATGGGTTTCCAGGTTAAGCCATGGATAAAAACTAGTCTTGATCAAGGTTCAGGAGTTACAAAATATTTGTTCCATAGGTCTGTCACAATTTAACTTATATACTTCTAATATAGTAGTTATGGTAGATGCACAGTACATAATTCTAATGTTCATTTTTACAGTGGCCTGCAGCAGTACTTGAACCAGCTGGGCTTTCACTATGTCGGTTATGGCTGCATAACTTGTATTGGGAATTCAGGAGAGCTTGATCCTTATATTGCTTCTGCCATTTATGATAATGGTATGCTAGAATGCCTTCCATATAATGTTTTAGAACTTGGTCTTATCCACTTCCACAGCCAGTTTTAGAATTTGGACCAATTATTAAATCTTTTAAGTATGTTCTCCAGCTAATTTTCTGGAGTTCTTTGGGCCGTATTATGCTCCAGGATATTTTAGGTGATTAATTTTTCTTTCTTCATTTTAAATCTAATGGTTTAGATTTTAGTACTTTATTATTGATTTAAGTGCAAGATTATGTGAATGCCTTTCTTTTCATTTGGTGTTTATTTAGCACGTTTCGTGCATTCTATTACAGTTATACGTAACAAAAAACTTGCTCATGCTGCGGTCAATTTGAGAAAATACTTGTGGCTTGACAGGTGGTAGTTTCTTATTTAAATGTGAGGTATTTGTTTTAGAAAGTAAAGCAAATAGTTCTAATATCCTTTTTATCTAGGAAGATTTCAAAAATTTAAGCATTTATGCTCTCTTTTCCTATTCCTGTCTAGCTTGGCCCTTTGCTTTCAATTCCAACTAGTTTAAATTTTGTTGTTTGTATCTGGAAAATTTTTATATTCAGATATGAATTAGAACATTTGTTCTATTTTTTACTTAATGGATGCTATAAGGTCTTTATCCTCTTTTAATTGTAATAAAATCCTGAGATGATATCATTATTTGCAGAGAATTCTTTTCTCATAGAACACAGGTAAAAGCATTTAATGTGATTTATGGCTCAAATTTTAATGTACTAAATAAGCAGGTAACTTAGCAGCATATCATTTTGTTGGTTATGATTTCTTCTGTTTCGTGAAGGCATTTTGATTTAGAAATGTTATTCTTTTAATGGGAATCTAAAATTCAGAGATTGCTGCTTGAATAAAGAGATTTCCTCTCGCTGAGTGAAGGACATGACAATCTATTTTCTCATATCATGCTTCTATCTATTCAGACTGTTTGAGTAAATGATTTTTTGGTGTGAATTTTTTGATTCTTTTACTGCTTCAATTTTATAGCGTGAATTGTTTGGTTTTGAATCTTCAAGTAGAGAGGTATTTTGAATTTTTTTTTCATGTTTTTGCTTATCAATTGTAATAATTACGGAATGAGTGCTCACAACCTGCGGGTCTGCTTCAAAATTTGATCTTTTGTCTTAATTCTTCGGCTTCAAAATGTTCAAATTTCTTAGCAATCTAGTTTTACTCTACCATAGTGCTATGATATATATTCTATTTGAGTTTTTTTTAATCGGATGGAGATAATTCTAAAAGCGTTTCTGGTGCTGGACGTGAGGCTGATGGAACTTTCGAACCAAAAAAATTCCTGAAGCATCAAAATGCATGACTCACAACCATCTTTTATCAGGTAAAATAGCTAGTAAAACTTGAGTTAATGCGGACTTGCATTAGTTTGTTTGGTTTCAATATTGATACTTTGGCTTTGATTATATGTTTATGTTCTTTGTTATATCTAGTCAAGCATGTTTATGATTGGAATATTACTTGTAGGAAACAGGTTGATCCTGAAACAACAAACTACTTCTCAGAAATTTCAAATCTTTTTGAAAGAAGTGGAGTGGAGTTTGAGGAGCGATCAGTAATCTATGCTAATGCTCTTGAAGAGACTAGCTGGAAAGAATTTGATCTGGCAACTGGTTATATTATAAGCCATACTTTGCAAACTCTCCTGGAGGGCTGTGACGTGGACCACCTTTATGGTTTCCTTCGAGGCTGTTCAAAGGTTTTCCCTTTAATCGCAATGGATAGATCTTGTTCTCACATTGCTAAGACAGCACTCAAGTCATTAGCCATGCATCTTCAGGACAATGAGGCATATTCTGTTATTGAAGAGACATTGGCCATTATAAGCTAGGGATATATAGCTCAATTTTTATTTTATTATTCTTTCATGAAGATAGCTTTTTGGATTATGTTTTGTACAAGAAAAGTTGCATGAATCTTTAGGAGTTCATTTATTATTTTTAGAGTACTAAAGAAAGGTCTGAGCTTAAGAATTGCGTGATTTCTCATTTTATTTATTGTTCATTTGATCATATTGTGATCCCTTATAGGTGATTGTTGCCAATCCTGTGGATATGATGTGTAACTGTTATGGATCTCATATACTCCGTAGTCTTCTTTGTCTTTGTGGGGGAGCACCATTAGCATCAACATCAGCATTTCTATTACAGTTCAATTTTGTTTTATTTTGTAACGTGATTAACAAAACATCATTTCGAATCTAGACCTAGACATCAAAAAGACTACTAATTTCATTCCATTCTTGCTAGAAACTTTTGTTCAAATAAAGGAAAAAAAACCTATAAGGTGTTAGGATTGTATGTCCATTGCCTCTAGTTATCAGGAACTGAAATTTTTGGGGGGAGGCTTTACATTTGCTGAGACATTAGAAAATAGAGGAGCTTTTGAAAGCAAATTTTAGGAGTTTCTGGTATGATATTTCTATGTTTATAATGATGTCAAATAGGAACAGTATGTGTGCTTTTTTGTATAAACAATCAATAATATTTTAGTGATGGAATAGCGATAAAAGTTCATCACAATTTTTTTATACTACTGGCTAAAAATAGTAATGAAAATAGTAATTTCGTTGCTGAAAATAGCAACGAAAATTAATTTTCGTTGTTATTTTTGACCAATTCACCGAATCTTACATTGGTTGACATTTACAACGGAATTCAAATTCCGTTGCTAAAAATAACAACTGTCAAATTTGCAACCGATTTTTCCGTTGCTAATTTCCTTTGCTAATTTTGATTAGCAACGAAAAATCAATAATTTCCATTGCTATTTCAGAATTTTCTTGTAGTGGATGAAAGCATAGATCCACGAACTAAAAGCCCCTTAGACAAAGAGAATATACGAGGAGACAAATCGACAGAGTTTCGGTATCTCTAACTTTCTCCTCTTCTTCAAATGAAGAAACTAAGCCCTTATATAGGGCTCTAATTAAGGAATACTTAATTTTCTTAATAATGATGAATTAAATTGGAAGTTACAATATTAATAAGGAAATAAAAAATATGGCAGTTACAAAATTAATATGTAACTGCCCATATTAATACACACATAAATTGTAGATTCCCTAATTAAGAAAAAAATCAATATGGAACTAATTCCATATAAATTATTTCCTGTTCCGATATTATCTCTATTATATCGGAGCCAATTTATCATCTTGTAAGTCATAAGCGTATCCCAAACTCCTTCATCTTCCACTCGCACATGACGAAATAATTTTCAGTCATTCTCTTCTATCATACAGGCAGATAGTTCGTGTGACCGGCATACGTCGAGAATACTAATGCTATACACTTGTTAGGGATATATAGCATCTCAAGAAACAAGATCTTCTCACAATTGTATGCCAAATCCTAGATAGTTTTCTCACATTCATTGTTTTATTTCATGATCTCATAAAAATAATTTTCGTATTCACTATTGTGTCTCTACTTATAAAGACTACAATAGGTATACCAGTGAACCATAAAACTACCGAATGTGATCGAAAAATATCTTCCCCTTTTTCTATATACCTTCCATCATAGTCCAACTCGTTTTTTTAGTTAGATCCACTGAGTCGAAATTTTTCCATAACCTTTTGGAGACTAACTAAGCTAGCCACACTGAACTATACTTCAGGTATATGTTAAGAGTTCAGAGGGTTGGAAAAATTAGGGTCTCACACTAGGGAAAATTTGAGATCATTCACATAAGATTTCCTTCCCTTGGTCAACTCAAGTACATATAGTATGATGCATGTATTTTGGTGTTCTTTTCTTTCCCTTAAAGGAACGCATATCTTATCATTATTTAACACCATACAGAAGCATACGGTTGCAATGCATCGAAGCATTCAACTTTAGTTCTCCCACTTTAAAACTACTTCTGGCTTTTAAGACAGAACATGATAGTTACGTTTAACTTATCATGAGATTACACTTAATCCAATTTAGATCTCAATCCAAAGCATACAACCTCATGTATGTCTTTATTTTACACCTTAACAAGACTCATCTTGTAATTTCTGCAAGACAGCACTTTTATTTTGAATAGGTTCTCAAAATTCACTTCGTGTGCAAAAATTACCTCACCTTAGTTTTTGTCAACTCATTATCAAAACTAAGGTAAACACCCATATGAGTGGGCTACTTTTCTATCCGATATTCTTAATCATATAATAAATAACAGTAAATGTTTACATATAAACATTCACACTCATGTATTGTCAAATAATAAACTTTATTATTATTCATAAATAATAATATTAAGGGATCACATAAACAGTATAAATCAAATCCTACGCAAACCTTGAGATCTAATGTGTCTCTAAAAATACATCTCTCAATATAGGTTTTGTTAATAGATCTGCAATCACATCCAGCGAGGAAATGTACTATAAGTTCAGTTCTCCTAGTACAACAATATCTTCGATTTATTGATACTTAATGTTGATACATCCATCAACAACTGACTATCACCATAGACTATCACTGGTTTCTCCAAGACAGTTAATCCCAAATGGTTCACAAACCATTTCAACCAAAACTGCCTCTTGTACTGCAACTAAGAAAGCAACAAATTCAGCTTTCAATATTGATGGGCTACAAAGATTTGTTTCTTGCTACTCCACTAAATGGCACCCTTGCCAAGCAAGAATACATAACCTGAAATGAATTTTCACTCATCCACATTACTTCCCCAATCAACAGATAAATATTCTCTTAATTGCATATCATTTCATTAAAAAACAGAGAGAATAAGTTGTAGTACCTCCAAGGTATCTAAGTATTCTTTTGACTACTTTTCAATGTGCTTTGTTTGGGTTAGACTGATATCTATTTACTATGCCCACGACATAGCATATATCATGTCTGGTACACAATATTGTGTACATCAGACTATCCATGGCACTGACATACTGAACATTCCTTATATGTTTAATTTGCTCATTTGTCTTACTAAGAAACTGATTCTTAGTAATGGGATTGTTAATGGGTTTACAATTTTACATATTAAATCGTTCAAGAACTTTGTTAATGTATGTCTCTTGAGACAATGACAACAACCTTCTCGAGCGATCTCTTGAAATCTTAACTCCAAGGATATAATCTACTTGACCCATATCTTTCAGCTCAAAATTGGATCACAACTAATCTTTGATAAGATTTACATACTTTATGTCATTTTTTAGTATCAGTATGTCGTCTACATACCAAATAAAAAATGATAAATTTATCTTTAGAGCTTTTGTGATAAACACAATGGTCTTCATCAATCACATTGAACTTATTTGACGTGATTGTTTCATGAAATCTCAAATACCATTATCTCGAAGACTACTTTAGGCTATAGATCGATCTCATTAATTGGCAAACCTTATGTTCGCTGCCTTTTTTTTAATGAAAAAAGCAGTCTTTACATCCATTTGATGTAGCTCTAGGTCCAGACTAGCTATCAAAGTTAGAATTAACCTTATCGATGTAAATCTAATAATAGGTGAAAAGTCTTCTCATAGTCAATTCCTTACTGTTATGTAAACTCCTTCACAACTAGCCGAGCCTTATATCTTTCGATACTACCATCAACTTTTTGCTTTATTTAGAGAACCCACTTATTTCCAATTGATTTGTGTCCTTCAGGTAGATCAATCGGTTCTCAAACTTGGTTGGATCTCATGGAACCCATTACTTTTTCTATTGCCTTAATCCATTTATCTTTTACTGGACATTCTTGTGGGATAATTAAAAAATTATCGATATGGAACACTTTTCCTTTTAAATTTTTTGTAATTTCAATTCTTGATAAACATATCTCATATATTCATCATAGTTTGGAATGCTCCCACTGAAATTAAGCTCTACGCTCCCACTCAAATAAAGATTCTAAATATCCATACTCTTATTGGAGTTAGGCATGCTCATCCTCCTACTGGAGAATGGATCCCGAACATCCGGACCGTTGAGAAGAGAGTCTTGACCTTTTTCTTCGATTTTCCTCCCACTCGGATGGAGAGATCCGGTTAGTTCATCTTTTTGAATTTCATAAAAGTAAAGTCTCAACTTACTTCGCCCAACTTAGAAAAGTTATTTTCCAAAAATATGATGTCTTGTGATTTAGATTTTGTTACTGAGCCATTTGCTTATTCACCTATAAACACGTATCCTTTTGATACATCAGAATATCGCACAAAGATACTCTTTTTAACCTTATGGTCCGCATTTATCAAATTTATTTGAGGTATTATGAACATAGGCAACACAACCCTAAGGTCATCAATGTCTCAGGTCGAATTACCTACCAATCCATAACTCATAATAAGTGAAAGCAACAAATTTGGAGGGCACACAGTTTAAAATACCATTTTATTATGGAGTTCGAGGAATAGACAACCGATGTCCACTTCCTTTTTCATCACATAAAGCTTTAAATTCATCAGAAAGATATCCTCGACCACAGTCGATTCTTAAAGTTTTAATTTTCTTATCTAATTGATTCTCAACAAGATTTATAAAAGTTTTAATGCAACTAAATACTTCAGACTTGTGAAAAAT
Source organism: Excoecaria agallocha (assembly GCA_037975025.1). Taxonomy (NCBI): domain Eukaryota; kingdom Viridiplantae; phylum Streptophyta; class Magnoliopsida; order Malpighiales; family Euphorbiaceae; genus Excoecaria; species Excoecaria agallocha. The sequence continues at coordinate 121,904,818 of CM075807.1, read as the reverse complement.
CAAATGGACATGACCATACCTAATATAGTCATCTATATTAGTGATGAATAATAATATGCCCCATGCCTTACCCTAACATTCATTGAATCACAGAAATCTGAATGGATAAATTGCAATGGAGTTTTGGTTTTAGTTCCCTTTTTCTGAATGATTTCCTCACTAGTTTTCTTTTCGGGCAATGCTTATAGGTAGGTAATTCAAACTTATTCAAATCACCGATCAATCCTACTTTGGCTAACTGACTCATTCAGTTTTGGCCAATGTGGTATTATCTAGCATGCCATAATTTCACATAATAGAAGAAGAAATTAACGAAAAACTAGTAGTATTTTAATAATCAGGATCAATATCCATGATAATGGAAATTTTCAAAATAAAACCAGAACCACATTAAGCATCATCTAAACATAAGCGTGTATTGTTATACTTAAAATGTAAATGAAACCTAGTTTTATTAAAGCAAAAATAGAAACTAACAAGACAAAAGAATCTTAATCCTTTTTATCACAAGATCCATTATTTTTGGATCTATCACCTATAAAGGATGAAATTTAGTAAAAAGACATGACAAGATACATAGATATCACTCACTCATAAGTCAAGATAGTGTACCTATTGGGACACATTAAAGTCTCTTACACAGTGATCCTTTTATTACCTTTGGACCTTATGTGATTCTATCTTATCTTTTGCCTTTTTAGACTCTCGAGTCTTTCCTTTACCCTAACCACTAAAGCTTCTATTTTTGTTCTGGTTAGAACTTATTCTACTAGAATAGAATTGTGTCATGTGCACTATATCATTGATCTTAATCACCGCCATACAGTCCTTTTCAAGCTCAAAATGACAAGCGACATTCCTAAATGTCTTAATCTTATCCATATGAGTTAGTTGCATTTTCATATGCTCCCAACTTTAGGGTAAAGAATGGATAATAACTTGAACCTACTGGTCATTCATCATTTTATGATCAGATTCACTAAGCTTACATATCATCTTAGCCATCTCTTAGATGTTTCTGCATTATATGATCAGACTCTTTTGATTAGTATCAAAATTTGATCACTAATGATCGAAACTGAGTCAGAAATGTATCTCCGAATTTTTCTGCAAAGTGATCCACAGATCCATTGCATTTTGAAAGTAGCAAAATTTGCTTAGCAATATCATCATCCATTTGTACTTAGCAATATGGTACGAGCAGTGGAACATCTCTTTTCCATGCCACATACGCATCTCGGTCCTGCTTATTCTAGACTACAGTGCCATGCTTAGATTCAATCATAATCAAACTTAAGGTTTCTAAAACCTCTTGCTCTTTAAATACATATTGGATGTACATATTTCATTTAGATCTCTGATCACTAATGTAGTGATTGTTGCACAATATTAAGGAGATCAAGCAATACATGTTATTTACTATGCATCTAAAAAATTAACCTAATAAAGCTGTCTATTAGGCCCAAATTCGAAAAGGTTACTTAAAGTTTTCAATTACCCTCTAAGTCCTAATGTCTAACCTTACCGATTAAAATTTCATGCATAGCAAATGTCGACTATTGGGCATTAAGTTCTTAAACTTAATTCAGGATATTATATATAAGATAGTCTAAGTCTTAACTCAATTATCATGCAATCATTTTACATATAAAATATTGCTAAGCAATTAACAATAAAATAAACACATTCATAATAAATGTTAAATATCAATATAATATCCAAAATATAAATAAACTCATTTATTTAATCAATCATTAAATATCCAACAATCTCAAAAAGATGAAATATTTAAAATAAGATAAAAACACACTTGTCTTTATTCTGGTAATAGGAAACATAAATCCTAACCACAAATCCATTAACCATTAAAAACTTGACACTCATGTCAATAACTCAGGGAACCTAGAATGTAACAAAACTAGTCTCGTCGCTAGAAAAGATTTTTAAACCCTTTCAAACAAATCAAGAGGTATGCCATAAAATCGATGATGAAGCCATGGACGATACACACAACGTCCACTTCTGAGCACCATCCCAGATTTAATGTTGCTTCTCAACACTCCTCTTTTGGTCGCTAAATACAAAAACTGGATAATGCTTTTCTTATAAATTTCATTTTCCTTGATCCAGGCATCAACCAACCAATTTCTCATATCTTGATGGCATTCAAAAGAGTTTTTCATCACCTTAAACAAGGTCCTATCAACACCTCCTCGGTCCAGGCCATCAGCTCAAATGCACTCTTGCATCTTTTCATGCATACACAGAATATGATGCACTATTACATCAATGTCATCAACTCAAACCTTCTTATGTATCCTCATTTTGCAAACCGTTTGTACTTTCACTTCGATTTTTACAATTTCTTGAGGAATTTATGGACATCTAGAAGTCTTTATCTTCACCATTTTTGTCACACATAATAGAAAATTAAACAGTAAGTACACTCCTGCACAATCATGTGTGATTGAAACTCATTTCAATCCAAAAGATAAAGACAAACTGTTACTCATAACATAATATAAATAGTCAATACACTCATGTACAAACCCACAGATAATTGAAACTCATTTCAATCAACAAACAATGAAATATCCACATAATATAATTTTTAAACAAATTTGAAAATTTAAGAAGGCAGAAAAAATAATTTTCTCAATTTTTATCAATTTTAAAATAATTTTTTATAGGAATAAAATCCAAAAAATATTTTTTGGTCCTCAATAAATTTTCAAAAAATGACCAAAAAATAAAAAAAATTGAGAAAATTAGATAAAAAAAAATTTGAGCTGATTTGGAGGCTAGAGGAGCCCTCACGCGCCAACACGCACCGGTGAAAGTGGCCCTCACGCGTCCACACGTGATAGAGGTGCCACGAGTAGGTAGAGCACCTTTGCCACGTGGTGTGACTCCACTGGGCCACGTGCATCCACTTGAAAAGACAAAGGAACACGTGGCATGCAATTATTGGTCCACGTGGACGCTACATGGATAAGGCGAACTGATAAAAAAATTGACACGTGGCATGATCACGATCTGCCACGTGTCAATTAGTTATTAGCCCACGTGTCGACATGTGGCATGACTCAATAAGCCACATGTCAACATCGTGGGTTGTCAGGTGGTATGACACGTCATGCCACGTGGCAGGACCCATGCCACGTGTCAGCCCCACAGGCAGCCACGTGGTGACATGTGTCATCATCTATGTGGACCCTATTGACATGTCAGCTGACACGTGGTGCTTCACCATAACGCCACATGTCGCTTCCCCATTGGGCCATGTGGCTAAGTGATATTTCACTCAGCGCGCGTGGCCAGGCACATGCTGGAGACGCGCCCTCTGGCTTGCGCCCAGCACACTGGTGGCACGTGCAAGCCACGCGCCGCCTTTTCGATAGTTTCAGGCCACCGAATTTTTTTTAGGGTGGGGTTTTCGAGGTCCTTGAGTCCAATGGTATAGTCAAAAATAAAAAATTCCCACTAAAAATTTTAATTACGGATTTTTAAATAATTATTTAATTTCGATGTCCAAAAATCACAAAAAAAAATCAAACAAAATTTAAAAAAATTATATATAGAACATATCTAATATGTATATCAATTCAGCCTATAAACATATCTGAATTTTCACAAAAAATTAGATCTACATTATAGATATACCGGAACGCAAAAATATGACTGTGATACCAATGAAAGAAATTATATATATCACGATATATTGCAAGAAGTAGATATAAATATCTCTCAAAGCGCAGATCGTTGAAGTAAAACTAGAAATCGATTGTTTCACGTTACCGGCAAAGCCTATCACCCACGTGTTATGAATTACGGGATGAAAGTATAGATCCACGAACTAAAAGCCCATTAGACAAAGAGAAAATGCGAGGAGACAAACCGACAGAGTTTCGGTATCTCTAACTTTCTTCTCTTCTTCAAATGAAGAAACTAAGCCCTTATATAGGGCTCTAATTAAGGAATACTTAATTTCCTTAATAATGATTAATTAAATTGGTAGTTACAATATTAATAAAAAAATAATAAATATGGTAGTTATGAAATTAATATGTAACTGCCTATATTAATGCACACATAAATGGTAAATTTTTTAATTAAGGAAAAAACCAATATGGAACTAATTCCATATAAATTATTTCCTGTTTCGATATTATCTCTATTATATCAGGAATAATTTATCATCTCGTGAGTCATGAACGTATCGCAAACTCCTTTAATATTGATAAATTTATTAGTTACGTATTCATATGGGTATTGGTGTCAAAAATAGAGAAATAGTAGTTAAGTGATATTAAAAGTAAAATAAAATATATAATTCGATTTTGAATTTTTTTTTTCAAATACTTCATATCAATTGAAAAATATTTATATCAATCTACATTGTAGAAGAATTCACTTATATGGTCTATGTGACAATTTTAAAAATTTAGCAACATATTTTCATGTTGGCCTAAAAAATTATATCTATAATTAAATAGTACATATATAAAAATTCTAAAAACTAAAATCACTTTTGATTTGAAAATTTGCAAGCCCACTCTCATGAGGTATGGTTTATTGGTTTTGAACAAGACTTTGGTCCCCATATTGTCTCCCGAATAATATGTTTCTCTCATTAATTAACTAATTTTCTAACTTCACTATAAACCAGATTGGCAATTTCGGTTGTCATTTACTGGTTATAGTGAAAAAGACTTGAACAGTTAAATTGCAATTTTTTTACTAATCAAATTAATATAAAAATATATTAATAATAAAATAATTATAAAACAGTGAAAAAGAAATTATCATTTATAAATGGTAATTTATCATATGCTTTGACGCATGAAAAGGAATTCATGGGTCTAGTTTAAATATAAACATAATTGATTTCGACAAGGATAGCCACATAAGATCTATTTTATACAAATTGGGCATAAATTAAAATTTCCAAATTTGAGGTAGTTCCTTCTTCCCACCAACCATGGTTCCTGTCACTTGCAATTAATTATTCATTCAGCTATTAAATAATTGCAACTTCGGATCCTCTCAATCCTTTCCATTAATCATTTTGCTTATTTACAAAACCGACTGCTCATTTAAAATTAAAGATATTATATATTAGTAGATGCTTTTCTTTACTTCTCCTATCTTTCACCCTCTATGTTTAGGATGGTGACGTCATTGTCTACTTCAAATCCAATTTTATAAGGGCATTTGGATGGATCCGAACCAAGATAATTGAGTTAAAAAATCTCAGGACGTAACTTATGTTTTGTGCTGGCTAGTATTACATTCTTGCCAAATTAAATCTAAATAAATAGAAATTACATATAAAAAAATAAAGAGTCACAACTGTTTAAAAAAGTAAGTTTCGATGAAGAAAATAATTGAATTATGGTAAAAGCATAAATTTAAGAAACTAAAAGAATAAAATCTTAGGATGTATTCGATAAAAGTGTATATTTTTAATTTTTTAAAATTCAAAATTATTTTCAATTTTTATTATCTATTTTTTTTAAAATTATTTTATATATTTAAAAAATATATCATACTTTTTTAATTATTCATGTATATTATGATAATGATTTCGGTGGTAATGACGGAAGTGGTTGTGCGGCGGCAGCAATAGGAATGATGGGTGCAGCGGTAACGGTAACGGTGATGGTGGCAACGGCAGTAGTGGTGGCTAGCGGCGGTATAGGGATGGTGGCAGCAACTGCAGCAGTGATGGTGGTGGCAGCAACGGTGGTGGTTGTCTGGTCGTAGTGACAGTAACAGCAGCAGTATCGGTGTGGTGATGGTGATGAGATGATAAAGTAATTATTAACAAAAACAACAAAAATTATATTTTGAAAATTTTTAATTTCTATTTTCAGTGTGAAAATTATTTTTTTAAAAAAATTTTGCAAAAATCAAAATGGAATAAAATCTGCCGAACGTATTTTGGTTTTATTTAAGACAAAAGAAAAACAAAATTCCCCCGAACATATCCTACTATAATAAAAATTAGAATTTTAAATACTCAAATAAATGGAATATTTCTTTTAGAAATGGAATAAAAATTGAACAACAGAATATCAAAAATCATAACATTTAAATGATTGAAAATTGCTTTTTGCGACAAATGAAAATAAAATCACACCTATATTTATAGGACAAGGAAAGGATTTGTGTATTTCTTAAAAGTTCAATGAATTGTTTTTATGCTTCATCCAAATATATCCGGAGATGAGATCCGACAACACAACAGACCAAATTTGGTAATTTCATGACATATTATTGGATTTGGACCATTTAATATTCCAAGTTCATTCTATCATGTCTGGACCGATGCTTAATATTACATCAAAAAATTATTAAAAAATTTAATTTGTTGATTAAATAATCGAACTCATATCTCTTGGTTTAGTAAGAAGAACTATACAAATGGCTGTCAGTTTTTGGCACTAAGAAACACTTTTTTCATCTTCTGCTTTCACAAAATCCTTATTATTATGGATTTCTGTTTATTATACTGTGAAATATGAACGATCCAACAATTGAAAATTATCGTCTCAGCTTCCGAGTTCCCCCATCTGCCATGTGCCTAATCTTTTACTTAGTTGCTCATGGAAATTGAAAATTCTGCTATGCCCAAATCAAATGGATAAATTGGAGGATTTAGTGGTTTACATGTTTGTATGTTTGCAGAATTTTATTATCTATTGAATATTTGGATGTTATTTTTCATTTAATGATGCGGGCAGGAGTTTGGAAATTTTACTTGTTGCACTAAAACAGCTAGCTGTTTTAGTGCAGTTCCTGAATGTCGATTTTTGCACTAAAACAGCTAGCTGTTTTAGTGCAATTGGCTGGTTGTTTTCTAGTTGGGCACACACGCAGGAATTACTTAGGCCAGGGTTAAAAGTTGTTATTTTTGGTATGTTTTATTTTAGGAAGTGTTTTATTATTGCAGTATTCTATTTTAGGTAGAACTCCCATGATTTACGTTATTTTTGTTTTCTTTATATGTTTGTTTTCGTTTTCAAATGTAATCTTAGACTTTGATTTGAATTCAATTACTATAATTCTCTTTGGAGAGTATTTCCGCTGCGTCAGGTGGTATCAGAGCCTAATGGCGACCGGGAATGAACACGATGTAGTCCGTGAGACTGCGGATCGTGATGAAGATTGGCTGCAACGTTTGGAGCAGCATTTGGAGCAACAAATCGATCTCAGATTCCAGCGTTTTGAGAGACGTTTTGAGGAGATTGTAGATCGGTTAGATGCTCTGGGTATGGATTTACCCAGGGATCGGAACGTTAACAGAAGACCAAGAGCAGAAGCAGCCCGTGGCGCCCCTGTTGACAGATCGGTTCCAGCACGAAGACAGGTTCCATATGAAGAGGATTCAAATGAAAATGAAGACATGGAACCAGCTCGCTATGGCCGCTTACAACCATACGGTGGCTTTAGACGGAGGGATGTTCACGAGGAACGGGATCAAAATGAATTTCGTTTGAGAGTAGACATACCCTATTTTGATGGGAGTTTGAATATAAAGGAATTTCTTGATTGGCTTGCTGAAATCGACAGGTTCTTCGACTATATGGATGTTCCTGCAGAGAAGCGAGTCAGGATGGTTGCTTGTCGACTGAAGAAAGGAGCGTCTGCTTGGTGGAAAAGAGTGCAGAGTAGGAGAGAAAGGGACGGAAAGGGTCCTGTCCGGACGTGGTATAGAATGAAACACCTATTGAGGAGTGAATTTTTGCCACCCGATTATGAGCAGATTTTGTTCCAGCAGTATCAGCCATGCCAACAAGGAAACAGAGCAGTGCAGGAATATACAGCTGAGTTCATGAAGCTATCTGAGAGGAATGATTTAGTAGAGTCCAAAGGACAGCAGATGGCTAGATTTTTGGAAGGATTAAGACTGGCTTTGAGGGACAGGATTGGAGTGCATGTGGTGCGTACCCTATCAGAGGCCAATAATATGGCGATGAAGGCTGAACTGATGCAGCAAGAGAGGAGCAAGAGGACTTTTGACAACCTTAGAATGACAGGTCCAAACCGATGCAGAAAATTAATCCACGCAATGGGAACAATCGCTTTACCAATGAAAGGCGTGTTGATGACCGGGTTAGAGACAAACGTGTGGTGGTTGATGGGAAAAGCAAAGAAGTACAAAAAACCGACAACCCATATGCGAGACCGAATGTAGGAAAGTGTTTCAGATGCCGACAACCAAGCCACCGATCCAATGATTGTCCCCAGCGAGGGGCCTTTAACTTAGTGGAGCGAGAAGAGAAAGATGATGGTGTTTGTTGTGAAGCTGATGGAGATGAAGACAATGAATGTGAAGAGCCTAATGAAGAAAGCCAAAATTTTATGATCAGGCGGATGATGTTAACGCCCAAACAGACCGACCAGTCCCAACGCCACCAATTATTTCGAATCAGGCCGTGGCAGTTTGATGTGGATGCTCAGCACTCGGGCAGGAGCAACGTGTACCTATTGAAGAAAAAGGGGGTCAAGTACACTCTACTGCCAGTACCCAGCAAAACCGACGTGCAGGACAAGGTGAACTCCTTCTTGACAGTCACCAGACAGTTTGAGAAGGAGATGAAAGAAACAAAACAAGGGCACTTGCTACTTGTAAAACAATTCTTACATGCTGAGTTACAACCTCCTGGGCAAGCATTTCCAAAAGCCATTCAACCGTTGCTTCAAGAATTCAAAGAAATAACACCGGGTGAAATTCTAGCTGGGCAGCCTCCTATGAGGGATATACCAGCTGCTGATCAACATAAACGCCTTAAAGTGTTTAAGAAGTATAAGCAGAAATCAAAAGCCGCAAACAAGAAGTATAAGCAGGTTGCTGATCAGCATAGATGCCATGAAGTGTTCAAGGTTCCATGGGAATTTCCAAGACATTTAATGTGGTGGATATCTACAGATTCCATCCTGTCGATGCCCCTATGTACCCATAACACTCGTGGTCGAGTTTTTCGCAAGTGGAGGAGACTGATGCGGGCAGGAGTTTGGAAATTTTACTTGTTGCACTAAAACAGCTAGCTGTTTTAGTGCAGTTCCTGAATGTCGATTTTTGCACTAAAACAGCTAGCTGTTTTAGTGCAATTGGCTGGCTGTTTTCTAGTTGGGCACACACGTAGGAATTACTTAGGCCAGGGTTAAAAGTTGTTATTTTTGGTATGTTTTATTTTAGGAAGTGTTTTATTATTGCAGTATTCTATTTTAGGTAGAACTCCCATGATTTACGTTATTTTTGTTTTCTTTATATGTTTGTTTTCGTTTTCAAATGTAATCTTAGACTTTGATTTGAATTCAATTACTATAATTCTCTTTGGAGAGTATTTCCGCTGCGTCATTTAATATCCTTTTTCATCTTTGGTTTTTGGAATTTTTATGTTATTTTATATTTCCCACTTAACTGGAATGAACTACCTACCATATGTAGTTTTAGGAAGAAATGCTTACCATATGTAGTTTTAGGAAGAAATGCTGAACTACCTACCATATGTAGTTTTAGGAAGAAATGTTGTATAAAAAATTAGATTAATTTTATCCATAATTACCGAATTTACATCAAATTACGTAAAAATAATAAAAAATAAATTTATAATAATCACTAAATTCAACAGAAAAATCACTTTGATCCATTTCAAGTAAAAAAACCCAGCTAGAAAATTCAGCTGGCATACCCAATCATCAGCTTCTGCACTCATGGCATCCCAACTAATGACATGGCAGCATGCCATATGGCATAGTAGCCATGCCAGCTAACACGTGGACCTATCAAAGCGGTTGTTGCCACATCACCATCCCACGTGGTATTGCCTGTACCCAATAACCAATCAAAGTGAAAGTGATTTTTTTACGGGGTCTATGTGGCTATTACTAGCATTTTTCGACTAGGTTTTTTATCTAAAATATGTTAAAGTGATTTTGTGTATACAAGTACTAAGTTAGGTTATTATTATAAAAAAAAATTATTACAGTTGAATAAGTTGGTATAAGTTCGGTGGCTATAAATGAAATTAATTCTAAAAAATTATATATATAATTAATATAGTTTTTTGGTATACTAATTAATTTGATTTAACAAAGTTCATCGCGGAGAAAAAGGAGAGAAATTCATTAAATAATAATACAAATAAACTAAAACCGATAAAATTTACCATAATCGATGCACTTATAATAGTTTAGACAATTCTTGCCTCAAGAACTAACTTTGAGAGTCGTGTTAAAATTCAAGCCTATTATTTTCAATATAATGTTAGAGTTGCCAATTTTGCGATATTGGACCATAATGTTCAACCTTACAAACTTCATTCTTTAAATTTTCAACATGCATGTCTTTCAGCTCTAAGCATGAATGGAATATGTTGGTATTTTGTATCCACTAATTATAGAAAATATTACATTTTTATAATTATTATAAAAAAATATTCCATCCATTTTTTTATCTGTCATTTTTGTTATTTTCATTAAAATTAAAGAATAATATATAGAATTAAATTTAGTATTAAATTATGTGATTAAAACTAAATTATCAAATAAAAATGGTTATAATTTTATTAGAAAAGCAAATTAAATTGTATTAGAAGTTTAAAAGTAACCAATAAATAAAATTTGAATTTTACTTTAAAGTGATACATAAAAAATAATTGAGGTAATAGTATTTTTTGAAAAAATCCATATTAAATGTATATACGTTCAAATATAAGGTCAATTTCACCCACGGTCACTAGACTTACGACTTATCATCCGAAAATAACTTACTTTTTTTTCGTGACTTAAAAGTCACTGAACTTATTATATTTTTACATAAAAATCATGTTCACCGGTTGCCGGATTGATGATATGGCATGCCACATCATTTACCTGTACACACGTGGTACGTCTTATGTTTGGATCAATTTCACCAACGATCATTGGATTTACGATTTATCATCCAAAAGTAACTGATTTATTTTTTATAACTTAAATGTTTGCAGAAAAATTATCTTGACAGGATACACATGGAGTTGGATTTATTGCCACATCATCAGCTAATATGTCATATTTGACACATCAGCAGTTAAATTACCTTCAGTAATCCATATGTGTCAATAGCTGATGACATCCATAGTTAATATGTCATACCTGATGATACGGCAATAAATTTATTTTCATGTGTATCCGGTCAAGAAGGTTTTTCTATAAAAAGATGATAAGTTCGGTGACATTTAAGTCACGAAAAATAAGTCAATTACTTTTAAGTGATAAGTCGTAAGTCCAGTGACCATTGATGAAATTGACCTTTCAGAGATATAATAGTAAAATTTTTCATTAACTATATATTAGCATATTAGATATTGCTTAAGAAAAAGTTTGAACCATAAGAATGCAGAAAAAATGAACCCTAATAAGATAGATAAGAGTTGTTTATTTATTTTTATTTTTTACCTTTTCTTATTTGGCCAATAAATTTTTATTATTGGCAAAAGGAGCATATATAAACCAGAACAGCTCTAACGCAAGCAACAAGCTACACAGCCATGGCAACAAGCAGGGACGGACCCTGGATAAAGAAATAGGGACCAAGTATTATACATGAAGGATTTTTTAAATCCAGGAAGAACCAAGTTATCGGAAAGAAAGAAAGAAAGAATTGGAAAAACCAAGCTCTACCTAGTTCCGTCGCTAGTCATAAGGGAGACGCAAGTCATCTGAAGGTTTAGTAAAATATGCGAAGGTTGGATTGGTGTTTGAAGGTTTAATAAAGACCAAGTATTTGAAGGTTTTTGGAGCATCAAAAGCTTGTCACCTTTTTACCGTTCACTGCACCTCCAAAATGGAGAATTTTGGAGATTAACTAAATTAGTTTTCCAATATTATCCTTATCTTTTATCAAAATTCTATATTTACCCTTATACGTGCAATATTTATTTTACGTCTACTCTTTCTTTCTTTTTTTAATATTTCCACTTCGGTTAATCAATTTCAGTTTATGCTATAAAATATTCATTGAAATATTATATATTAAAAATGTATTTGTCTGATCTTAAAAAATTATTGAAATAGATCGACAGGCAAAAAATGAGTTATGCTATATAAGATATTATTGTAGTTTTAACATGTAACTTAATATGCAATACCTTCCAAAACCTTCAAATGCCATATATCTTTCTTCCCAATATAATAAAAACAAATACCTGACTTTACCATACCCTACTTTACCTTACCTTACTTTATTGACCTCCCATTATCTCCACCCAAATAGATCCTAAGGCTTAAATATATTTGCATGTTTAGTAATTTGTTTACATGGCTTGCACAGATAGCCACCCCTAAGCTAACACAACGTCTGAAAAGATGCCATGATAGAGGGGAGAAATCTTCGTTCACGGGTCAAAACACCCGGTCATCAAAGGCTTCAATAAGTTAGGTACATAAATAGTGTTTCTAAGTAAACTTTCTATGACCTAATAACTAATAAGTGAGATTAAATTAAAATCAAGTTATTTTTTTAAACCACTCGCAAATATTCATTCTAATTATCCAATAGTTGTTATAATGATTTTTACCATCATACGAAAATGAGGAAGTAATAAAAAAAATACACATATTATCATCTCAGAATCAATTTTTAGTCGATAATATATAATTTTTATCATAAAAAGTGACCAATATTGGTCGTTTTCATTGAATGAGAGAGGGAAGCTTTTCTTCTTCTTCTTGTCAGCATTCAAAACAAAAATTAATCAACCACAACAAACATAATAATCCATTTCCACTAATACATGTCTGATTATGATTAGCAGAAAATTTTGAATGACAATAACTTATCGGAAAGAAGGTACTTTGCTAATTATGAATGGTTGAATACAGGTGAATTTTTCATGAGAGACCTTAAGATGGAAATGAACCGTGATAAATATGCATTGACTGTTGATATGCAAAGCAATGAAGTTAGTCATTTTCTTGATGTAAAAGCATTTAGAAACTGATATGGCAAATTCTTATTGGCTAAACAGTCAACAAACGACCATAAAGGTGAAGGGCCACCATATTAACATTACCCGGTTGAAATTTTTTTGACAAAAATAAACAAAAACATAGACATTATTGAAGGAAAAGACAAAGACAAACCATTTTCACACGTTCAAATAATTCCATGATTTAAGTCCCAACTCTCTCTATAAAGAGGCTGCAAAATTTATTCGCCTTTAGCCTACCGGAAAGTGAACGGCAAAAAAGCTACCAACTTTATACATCTGGCTTTTTTCTTCACTCTTCATTTTGACTACGTAAGCCCAATCTTTCTAGTCCAGAACTTATTAACAAAACTGCCCGTATAATTTTTCTTCGAGAAGTATACGGACTTGTCCTAAAGAATCAATCTTTTACATCTGGATTTTCACTTTCATCTGTAAAATTTTGTATTTTTATATGTAAACGACTTTGAATTTTGATTTCTTTTGAATTACTGCTTCTAGACTAAGTTATGGTCGGTGTGTTGTTCAATGTTTTCTACAGGATCTAAACTCTTACTGTTCTTTCTTTAAAGAAAACAATCAAAGTTGCTCCGATGGAAATCGAATCGGCTGCGGCCAAATGGCTATCTGAATTGGTAACAATTCAACCAGCAACTTACAATAATTGTTTATTAGCTATGATAACTCTAATTGTGGGATTTTTTTTTGGTTTGTATTGGTGACAGGAAATGGAGGATCAAGCTTTTAACTATCCATACGAAATGTCGACTCTGGATTACCCAATTGATGATCTTGATTTCGAACCATTTTCCTCCAAGAACTACCAAATCTTCAGTCCCCAAACCTTACAGAATTTCAGCTATACACCTAATGAAACACCACAAAACAGCATTGAAAGGCCAACGAAACAGCTAAAGACAAATAGTTGGAATTCTTGCACAACTGATCCAATTACTTCTTCTTCATCTAATTCTCACATTATCTCTTTCGAAAAATCGATTTCATCTCCTGCTTCCTCAGGACAATTTTATGGTTTGGATTCAACTATAAAGCCTAAAGATGAAATTCTATCCAATAGTTTGTTTGGTGTTCAAGGTTGCTTTGATGACCTTTATAGCTCAAAGTACTGCAGACAAGGTTCCAACAAATCAGTTAATAGGAGTCCTATGCATGCACAAGATCATGTTTTAGCGGAAAGAAAGCGTCGGGAAAAGCTTAGCCAGCGATTCATAGCTCTTTCAGCTGTTGTTCCTGGCCTCAAAAAGGTACTTGAAATTATTTTTGGCAATTAATCGCTGATTCAAACTGAGACCTCACAGTTCTGATAGTATTGCAGATGGACAAGGCGTCAGTTCTTGGAGATGCAATTAAGTACTTGAAACATTTACAAGAAAGGGTGAAGATATTAGAGGAACAAGCTGCAAATAGAACTATGGAATCAGTAGTTTTTGTAAAGAAATCGCAGGTTTATGCGGACGATGAAACTTCATCGTCGGATGAGAATTCTGATGGGTGCTGCGACCAACCTTTGCCGGAGATAGAAGCAAGAGTTTCAAACAGGGATGTTCTCATTAGAATTCACTGCGAAAACCAGAAAGGATGCTTGCTGAAAATACTTGGCCAACTAGAAAGTTTTCATCTAAATGTTATCAATTCTAGTTTCCTGCCCTTTGGAAATTCAACTCTTGATATTACTATTGTTGCTCAGGTACTTAATTAATTTTCTCTATATTCTTTTTTTCTTATGAAATCATTTAAAAAAGTATTTTTTTTTTCATATAACTTTATTTATATTGCTATTTAATGCTATATGAATATCGTACTCTGTCGTATAAAAAAAGCTCGTGATGTGTTTTGAATTTTCACATATAAAAAAAAAGGTTAGAATTAGTTACGTATAACGAATATTTTGGAAGATTCTAAACTGCGGTAATTTTTTGGACAATAGTGAAAGCAATTTTAATATTTATTATTCTATTTGTTTGAATTTAATTAAAAATTGCAGATGGAGAATGAATTCTCAATGACAGTAAAGGATCTTGTGAGAAACCTAAGACGAGCTCTTCTCAATTAGCTGCAAATCATCAAAGAATTTCGGACAATCTCTCTCTCTCTCTCTCTCTGTTGATATGGCTGCAAGGTTTCCATTTTTTCAGGAATGGGTTTTTTTCTGCTGTTATTATGCAGTTTTTAGCGAAGTTGACACGTTGACCTAATTTCAATTACTCGCTTGTTAAAATTATATGGAACCGGCAGATTTTTTTGGAGGGTTAACTCGTGTTATATATATATATATATATATATATATATATATATATATATATATATATATATATATATATATATATATTTGTTGAATATGGAATCTTCACTTGTATTTTGTCTCTATTATGCAATAATGATGTTCTTGATTAATTATAGTCCTTCTCCTTTTGTTTCCCTTTGTTTTCTTTAACTAAGGAGAAATTTTGCATTATTTTTGAGATATATATATATATATATATATATATATATATATATATATATATATATTCATTGTACAATAGTATGATATTGTATAGAATTGTATCAGATGGCAATTGGTTGAGAACAAATAAAATTTTAGTATTAATAAAGATATAGCGACGTAAGGATGATTGATTGCTACAGTTGGAGGCACATCAATGTTAATTACATAATGTAAATAATTTAAAGGGAATTATTATTGAGAAGTTAGTATACAATTTATAGTTGTCCCCACAAAATATTTTTTGCCATCTTCTTGTATTATTCTCATACATACTTTTTTCAGCTCATTCTGTCCTTGTTCCACCCATTATTTTTTTGTAAGGATGAGGTATTGATGCATATTAATTTCACTTAAATGTATTTATAAATTAATTGAGAGGCTGTGGATGGAGTTAGACAGAAGTTAGAAGTGTTAAAAAGAACACTCTCTAAAACTATAAATTAAAAGTGTGGAAAAACGCTCTTCAAAGCAAAAACTTTAGGTTAAGTGGTAATAAGACGGCAACTATATATATATATATATATATATATATATATATATATATATATATAAACGAAAAAGTTGGATGGAAAGTAATATAATGTAGTGTAGTATTGCTCAAGTCATAACTATTTTACTTTACGCTTCAATTTCTAGAAAATAGAGGGATGATCGCTGATAAAAGAAGATGTAATTCATTAAATTAAAACAGAATAATTGTTACAGGTGAGGTAAGTAATAAAAAAAATTCTACATGCACTACAAAAAAAAGGCCAATTCGCGACAGCAGTCCGTCGCTAATATGTTTTGGCAACTGGAAGAACAGTTGAGAAAAGGTCAGTATCAAAATTATTAGCGACGGATTCAGAAAACAATTGCTAATTTTGCGACAGAAAATATGTCACAATAAAGGATATTACCATTGCTAAATGCATTTTTAATTATTGGCTACAAATATAATAATGTTAACAACAAATATATTCGTCGCTAAATCCATCTCTAATAAATAATGTGTCAATAGTAACAGTTTGTTGCTAATAATTCCCATCTCTAAATTTTCACGACGAATTTAGTTGCTAACTATTTTTAAATTTCTAATTTATTATATATTAGCGACAGATTTAGTATCGCTAATCCGTCGCAAAATGATAGACATCCTGTATAACCAACAAATTTTTTATTTTACACATAATAAATGATCACACACAGACACACATATATATATAGCGACAAAATAAATTCGTTGCAAATTTTGACGCTATTTTTTCCCTTCAAAATTAGTGACTAAAACTATAGTCGCTACATTTCTGGAATTAATTTTATGAATAAAAAATTTAAAAAAATTGCGACGGCATTGCTATCGCAAAACTTGGCTCAGCCAGCCTATAATTAGCGACTGTTTATAGCTTACCATCGCTATTTTGTTGCAAAAAAAAAATGACAAATAAGCTTCCCATGACCTAATTAGAAATCAGTCGCGAAATTAACAATTTTTTTTGTAGTGATGAGAGTAAATATTGAATAACTAAATTTCAACGCATTCCCAATATAAATGTGCCAGAATGGAATGTTAAATATGAACGAATGGTTACGGAAGAAGGTGAATATAGCAGATGTATATAGATACATGCATAAGTATATTTTGTGTTTCGATTCCAAAAATATAGTAATTATTTTACTTATAATGCATCTCTTCATTTTCTTAAAAGGATTTTAGCAGTAAAATTGAATTTAAAATTTAATACAAAATAATTAGCAAATCCGGTTTTTATAACTGATTCAAACTAATTGATTTTGAATGATATTCTTTTTTTTCTTTAAAAAAGAAAAAATTAATCCAGGTAAACCAAATTAAAGACATAAGAATGATGTAATGTGTTCTATAGAATATATATTATTAAATTCTGTTAAGAAAGAGAAAATGATGTAAGTATGATTTGTTGTTACATGTCAATTCCATGATGAAAATAATTAGTATTTAGAACATTGGATTGGCTGGGATAAGAATGATGCTTTTAACTTTATATCTCGGCTACACATAGCATTTGCCCATGATAACGAGAGTTTTTAACCATATGCTGTGTCTATATGCTTCAATCAGAGTTTTAACCAACGTTATTAAAATCGGATCAAATAAAAAACCGATAATGTTATTAAAATCGAATCGGATAAAAAATCGATAAGGTTAGGGATTTACGATTCGATTGATTCAACCAATTTTTTTCTATTTTTAAAATATTATAATTATTATAATTTTTTAAATACTATTGTATAAAAATTAAAAAATGTTCATCAAACATTAAATATATATCACGAATATTCTAATAATAAGTTATAAAATATAATTTTAATTTTATTATTACAAGTAATTAATTATGAATTTTTGAATATCATATGTTAGAAACATAAAAATACAATCATATCATGAAAATAATTTCATGTTTAGATAGAGTACTAATGAAGTAAACACAAATAATATTAACCTTGCATGTATGAGTATAATTATATTTAATTACAACAAATTCAAATAGATAATAAGTATATTAAATTATTAAGTGACATTTTTAGAATTTAAAATAGTAATTTTTTAAATAAATAAATAATTAATATATATATGTGTGTGTGTGTGTGATTACAATATATGAATCAAAAATATAATAAATATATTAAATTATTAAGTGATATACTTAAAATTTAAAATACTAATTTTTTTCAAATAATATATATATATATATATGGATGGGTGAAAATATACAAAAAAATAATTTTTTATATTTTTTAGCAAAAATTTTGATTTTTTGTTTCAACCCAATTTTTTTTGTTCAATTCGGTTTTTTACCAAATCAATTTTCAATAGTTAAACTAATCGAATGGCTTACTGATTTGCGATTTAACAAGTTCAACCGGCCAATTCGATCCGATTTTAATAACTATGGTTTTAACGATATGCTTTGTCTTTATCTTAATCTTTTTTCTATTGATAATATTTTTTATTTACAGAAATTAAATTAAATAATTAGTTTTAGTACTACATAATTAATGTTATGGCTCCATGCGTCATGTGATGTTAGAATCCTTTGTATAGAATATAGTTATGACACGAAATATAATTTCAATTTAAACGAAGTACATGGACACAAATTTATTTCTATAAACTATAGCTTCAATTTAAATGGAGTGGACATGAATTTGTTTATGTAAAATATAGCTTCAAATTTAACGGATGGACACAAATTTGATTCTATAGAATATAGTTTCAATTTAAACGTAGTGGACACAAATTCAGTTGTATAAAATATAATTTCAAATTAAGCGGGATTTATACCAATTTGTTTCTATTTATAGAATATAATTTCAATTTAAACGAGGTAGACACAATTATTAATTTATTACTAGCAATTAGCTAACTCAAAACAACCGCCAACTGTTTTTTTTTTTTTTTCTTATCCATATATATTTTAACCCTCCATATATAAGTCCACGTCAAGGGGGGAAAAAAGTAAATGCTATCTTATTAGTCTATTTGAAAGTTGAATTTACTTAGTTTTTTTTATCTTATATTAATTGATAGTGCCAAAATTGTCATTTATAAGTCCAGCTCAGTGCAACTCAAGTCTGACCATAAACTCTTCAAGAAGACAGGCCCAAGCACAGCCTTTTGGAGGCCCGATATGCAAGTGGACAAATAAGTATAATATTGCTGAATACCTATTTTGACATGTAAATAGGCCACTTAATTAAGTGGCTCTAGGTATCTCCTATAAATACCATGTCATTCCACGTACAGGATAGGTTGAACTCTCAATCTCTCTCTTTCTTTATGTTTTTTCGATCCAAATCTCTCACTGACTCAAGATTCGAAATGCTAATGTCCGATCTAACAGAGCTAGCCTTTTTTGCAGGATTTATCCTTGCCATATTCGATCAGGCTTTGTAGATATTGTCTCTTAAGGATGCTCCCATCCGATCCCCACCAAATGGCTTATTTATCTTATCAAATCCTAGAATTTATCATTTGATGCTTTTATTGAGAGTCGATGGTGGGATTGAACACCCATCCTAGTAACGACAGAGGCAAAACTCTTACAAGCCTCAAATAAAAGCGCCAGGACCAAAAGAAGAAGGAAAAAGTTAGTGCCAGGCCTAAAGGAGGATGAAACGTCCCTCCCTTTAGGCATTACACACTGGTGCACGAGCCTTCCAAAACTTCCCTATTGGGAAAGACACTGAAAAAGGAAATAGAGCTACCTCCTTCTCCATTTTTTAGCAAATCAATTGAAGGGAAAAAACCGCAGCAGGAGATGAAACATCCTTCCTCAAATCAAGAAGAACCCTTTTATAAAGAGATGTAATAGACACGTTACTGATCGATGGATCAAATCTTGATTTTATGATTGATGCTTAGTTGCTCTCATAAAGTTACCTCCAACCGCATCTTCACTTAGATCAGATTGAAGAACTATAAAACTTTAACAGGGCAACAACAATTTGATTTTGATCGGATTTATGGCAATTAAAAGCGGCTTCATGTTTCGATCAATAAAGACTAGGTATACATGCAAGCTTCAAGTTCTTTATTATCCTGAGTTAAGAGTTACATTCTCTACTAACATTCACTCAAAACTTGATGACTATATTCGTGTAATTCTCAATAAAGGTCATAAGCATTTGGCAATATATTGAAGGTACTGACAAAATACTATGCTTGGTATAAACAAATATGTTGATCAGAATGGCAAAAAATAGCTCTATTAATATAAAAGTTTTGACGACAAGCAAAGACAAGAGAACGAAGAGAATTTTGATTTACATCCAATATTCAATTATCTCTAGCACTTCCATCTGGGTCTTCTTCTCCTTCCTCTTCTTTCATAGCCTTTCCCTTTTCAATGCAAAGCTCAGGGAGTGAAGAAGGATCATCTATAAAGCTGAAATCCTGACCGGGGAAGCGTCTTTCACACTCCAATTGTATATGAGTAATGAGATTGCTTTAGAGATCTCCCAAATGATCTATTAACCGCTCCTTTTGATAAGCTAACTTCTTCCGATGAGTCTGCTCATCAAGGTTTAATTTTTCCTTGAGCTGCTAATTGGTTGACTACATTGATTCCACCTTCACTTGAAACTCCTTCACCTATAAGGACAATTGAGTTATCTAAGAAGCGTACTCAGCCTTGAACACTTCTAAATCTTCTTTCAATTTTTACTCAAATTGTGTCTTTGTAACAAGTTTTTCCAAGCTAAATTCTCAACGTATATTTGCATGGCCTTTTGTATAACTTGTACGAAGCAAAAAAGTGTAAGGCCTAAAACACTTAGAAAAATTTTGAGAAAAAATATGATATACAGGCATCTACCCAACAAACGTCGAGATTTATTTTGGCCAACTCCCTATTTGGATAAACAACTTGACCCATGTCGTTCATTTCTTTTTCTAATATGATGCATTTACTCAGGTAGTCCAACACTTGCGAACTACAAATGAAACATCCTTAGTCGAATCTCTGAGTTAACACCTCCTTGAGAGGAAAAGTCTCGATTAGAGGGAGAGGTATAGATGCAAAAACTATAGCAGATGGCTCTTTTGGTGTAACCTATTCTAAAGAAACTCGTTCAGTAAGTGCCAACCCATCATCTTGAACTGGAGGATCAACTTCTATAACCTCCTTAAAAATGTCATCCCTGAGGGTCAACTTCCTTACTTTGACAAGAAAGGTAGTCTGATCTTCCTCTTTATGGGATTTTCTCTTCCGTGACTTTTGAGTTTTCTCAGTCTGCTCAGGAGGAATCTTTCCCTGGATCCTTTATAGAAGTAGGTAAGGTGAAAATCCTTCTTTTATTCCTATTGGTGAAGTAATATTTCATCCCCTCTTCCTAACAAGACAAGTAAAAGAAGTAGGTAAAAAGTTTAAAAGATGGAACAACTCAAAGTGACCCACAAAGAATTTTAAAACAAGTAATCGTTCTCCTTCCACTCGGATTCAATTAGTTAGGTGCAATCCCATGATTACAAAGAACACTCTGGTTGAAAGGATGCAAGGGAAACTCTAAGTCATGCTCCAGATAACTTTAAAACCCGATAAACCATTATAGAAGATCTCTAAATGGCCCATTTGTTGCCAATATGGATAGTGGATAGGACAAAAATGCTACATCCTTAGGTGGCTTACACTTCTTTCTCCACTCCTTTACTTGTGCAGCATCTAATGTTGTATGTTTTTTTATGAAATCCTTGTACCTATATGACTCCAAGGAACTAAGGTCAAAAATCTCGTCGGTACTAAATCCACTTGGAATATTATTCCAGGCCATCCTCAAATGAGGACTAATAAAAAAGAATCCCTAATCTGTAATCAGGAAGCAGACCTTAAGATGTCCAGAAAGAGGTTTGGCAGACAAAAAGATGAAGATAAGGACGTAGATGAAGACGAATATGTAGATTTTGAGTTTGAAATATAATAGCAAGACATCCAAGTAAAGAAAACTTACTTGGTAAAAATCCGTGGAAGAATTTGAATGAAAGACATTCTATAATCAAAGCCCAAACGCTCAAAAGAAAGAAATTCAAAAACTTCAGAGAAAGAAAAGAAAAGCAAATTCGTAATGTATGAAAATGTTCCCTAATTGACTATTTATAGTTACAAGGACTGCCCTGCTCAGCGAGCCATTGGGAGATAATGAACAATCCTGCCACAAGCCAACCCATAAGTGGGCCTAATGGAAATACGAAGCATCCATATGAAGCATATTTTATGGGATAAGTGAAGAGATCTTCAAAAATTAAAGGCACAAAATGCCGCCTCAATTTGCATTCCTTCGATCTTTTATGGATCAGAATGTCACGAACCTTTAGAATTCAATGCGAAAAAATTCGTCTAAGTCCACACTCATTTGATCTCTTATAGATCAAAATGGCAAGAATCTTCAAATTTTCAGGCACCAGTCCCTTAAGTCTTTAATCCTCCGATCTTTTAGAGATTGAAACGATGATTCCAAGCACCAATCATCTAAGTCTTTAATCCTTTGATCTTTCATAGATCGAAATGATGATTCCAAGCACCAATCGCCTGAGTCTTTAATCCTCCAATCTTTCATATATTAGTACGATGATTCCAAACGCTAGTTGCCTAAGTCTTTAATCCTTCGATTTTCCATAGATCAAAATGATGATTACAAGCACCAATCGCCTAAGTTATTTTTCTTCAATCTTTCACATATCAAAATGAGGATTCCAAATGCCAGCCAGCCGAGTCTTTTTTCCTCAGATCTTCTACAAATCGGAATGAGGATTTAAGATGTTATTGCCTAAGTCTTTTTTCCTCCGATCTTCTACAGATCGAAACCATGATTCCAGATATCAACCATCTCGATCCCTTTCCTTTTATATTTATGATAGATCGAAATGTTGAAGAGGAGGACAAATGATAATACCCAAATTCTCATTTATAATCCAGACCTAGCAGCCACTGGTCCAACTCAAGTCTGAACATAACCTCTTCAAGGAGACAGGCCCAATAAGGCCTAAGCCTAGCCTTATGGAGTCCCAATATGCAAGTGGACAAATAGGTACAGGAACCAAAGTGATAGAGTTGTTTGATCGGACTGACAGGGCTCGACCTTCAATTTTTCACTGGTATATGTCTCCGTCTCATCCATTACCTGCTCAATATTACATCGCCGAACATATATTTTGACATCTAAGTAGACCCCTCATGTGGTTCCAGACATTTCCTATAAATACCATATCATGCAACATACAAGACAGGTTGAACTCCCAATCTCTCTCTTTTTATATGCTTTCCCGATCCAAATCTCACACTAACTTAAGTTTTGAAGTGTTAATATTCGATTTGACCAGACTATCCCATTTTGCAGAACTTATCCTTGTCATATCCGATCGTACTTTGCAAATATTGTCTCTTAAGCATGCTCCCATCCAATCCCCACCAAATGACTTATCTCTCTTATTAAATCCCAAGATTTATCATTAATATTAACCATGATTTTAACTTTTACAAAATAATTAATCATCTGATACAAATGTGTGTTATACATAACATAAATTTAAAAAAAATGGCAGTTAACCATCCACAATACCTAACTTTTCTTAATTTATACTAAAAAACTGGAATTTATTTTCGAAAATTATACTCCATATATGTGCATATAAATGAGCTAACAACAAATATAAATGATTCTGATTAAAACTTAACAGTATTAAATTGATTTTGTATCATGGATAATTAATACACCTATGATGGCTAAACATATTCCTTCACTGTTCCATTCGAGTTGAACTAAATAACCTTTTAGGTTTTGTGCATACAATTAAGAAAAATATATATATTAAAAATTTTGGACCAAATTTCATCTAAAATTTAAAGTATTTAAATAATGAAGTAAGAATTTTCAAGCAAAAATTGAAACGATTATCAAAATAATTTTATGAAAATATATATCTTATTTGACTTCTCATCGAGCAGTACTCCCTTGCAATGTTATCAAAACCAGACCGGCTAGCCAGACTGATTTAATGACGAACTGATAATTGATCCAGTTGGTTTAATGCATAGAAATTGGACTGAAAAAATCCATAAATGACCGATATGAACCAATCAAAAATCAGCTAAACTGGTGAAAATCAGGCTGAAATCGAATAGAACCAGAAAAAACAAGTTTGAACTAAAAAATCAATTTTTATCCAAAATATCCATACATTATTTTTTGTGAAAAAATAAATAAAAATAAAAAATAATTAGGGTGTAGGAAATTTTAATAAATTTTGTATGAATAAAATAAAAATTATAATTTATAATTGATGAATACTTTTTAACATTTGTAATTTTTTTACTATATTTACTGTAAATTTTTATTATAAATATTGAATAACTTGAAAATATTGTTTTATGATCAATATTTGATGATAAATGTATTTTTTAACTATTTTTTATTTTTTAATCAATTATATTTTCATAATATTTATAAAAAAATTTAAAAATAATATTATTTAAAAAAATCTAATTCTATTTTAATAACATTGCTTTCTGGTTTGAAATAACAGTTTCACCTTTTTCTTGTAATGTTATAATTAATTTGTTAACTACCTCTATTTAATATTTAATGGGCATTGCAATCCATCAACAAACATAATTATCATTTTTCAGTTTACTGGTACGCCTCTAATTATTTTTTGATTCATTATAAATTTATACCTTTTATATATATAATTACACCATGGGGACAGCCAAGTGAAGGCTAAATTTGTTGATTTAGGATCAGTTAGGCAAAATTTATAAAAATAGCTTTTTAATTGACAAAAATAATATTTTAAAAAGTCATATTTGAAAAAGTAGATAACTGTTTGATAAATAAATTTTAAAATAATTTATAAATTGAAAAGCAGTTTGTTAATTATTTGATAAATGATACGATTAAAAATAAATTTTTAGAATAGATATTTAAACTGTTATGGCATTTATTTCATCCAAAAAAGTATTGTATTTAAGATGTTACACGCAAATTTAATTTGCAATGTGTCGAAATTTATGATATTTTTGTGCAAAACTAACTTCATTTTAGTTGAAAATCATAAGAATAGAGTATTTATTTGCTTGATTTGATTCAAAATTGAAAAAAAAACTAGAAAAATAAAATTTTAAACGTAAAAAAAATATGAATAAAGAATATTTGAGAGAAAGAAGGACTTGTAGAAAAAAATTCTTTCTTTTTTATATTCGATATAATTATCATTATGAAATAAAATAAGGAATATTTTTATCTAAAATAAATTCTAAATCAGCTACTCTTAAAAATTAAATTTTGAATTTTCAAAAAAAATTAATTTCAAATTTTTTCTAATAAATTTTTTTTTTTACATTTTACAAAATTAATTTTTTTAAAAATAATATTTATCAAATATATATTTTCATCCATAATCATCTTTTTACCCTTTCAAAAAATAATGCTAAACGCACACTTATTCAATTCGTGATAATTACTACTTCTGTTAAAAAGTTTGAAACAATTATCCATCGCTTTTTGGCCTAAAAATTACCAACTCAAAGAGTCAAAACCTACCAAATTGGACGGCATTGCAACCCAGCAATGAAAGGTTTGTTTTCTATTTTTTTCTTTTTTACAAAAAAAAAAATAATAATTTTTTTCTTTAATTGTTTTCCAATCAAGAATTCCACGCCATTGCAATAATAATCAATTGTAAGCCTATGAGTGTCAAAGTTTATTCAAGGTTTAAGGAAAGTCCCCCCAATCATTTTCTTTTGATTTATTTTGGATGTTCGAATGGAATTCTTTTTGGCCCAATTAAACGGCGTCCTATATGGTCGGTGATTTAATTTTGGTGTTTTTAATACTAAAAATCTATATAATGGTCGGTGATTTATTTATTACTATTAGAAATTGCTGCTTTTATTCAAATGAATTTTTTTAAAAAATATCAATAAGCAGTGATTTTAAATTAAAAGGTTAATAGTACTCAGATAACTTTACATAAAGTAAAGTTTGATTTTTCGGAGTGATGTTGTTGAATCTCACAAATGAATAGAAAATTAAATCTACATTGGATCTCATCTGAACAGCTCCATCTATCATACGAGGGAAATCATTATCTTTATCTCTCAAAATTTACTTGAATTTGTAAAAAATTGGGTCATTTTCACTTTAATATAAAAGAATTTGTTGAAATTGACATTTTTGTTCTATTAAATCTCACATATGTCACTTCATGTTAAATTATGTATTTTCACTTTACATAATGGCCTCTCGGGCATCTTTCTTTCAAGTTAGCCTCCGGTGTATTAGGGTGTTGATAATTCAGACCCTTAAACATTTTTCTTAACAATTACGCCCTCAGTTAAATAGGGGTGAATATGAATCGATTAATCGATCTATTAATAATTTTATTAATCAATTATAAATTTTAGTTAATTGTTATATCGGTCTAGATTTTTAATCAATTCTTTTCAATCGATTTATTGATTAACTACAAAAAAATTTTAACATAAAAATTTAATAAATTATACAATTTGTAATACTATTTTTAATTGTTAAAAATACTTTAAAAATAAAATATATATATATAAATTAAATATAATATCCATCAAAAAAATAAAATGTTCATAATTATTTATAAGAATTAAATATATTTAATATAAAACTATAATAGATTGTTAATTATACACATGCAATGAATAAATAATAGTAATAAAAAGATAATTTCAATATTTATTTACGAAAAATATGTATTATAATAATATTTTAATAAGTTATATATTATAATATTTATAAATTACAAAAATATTAAAAAATTTAAGTGTAAATTTAAAATATAATACATAAAATATATATAGATCGATTAGCTATTAGTAAACGGTTAACTATCGATTTTTAAAAATAATAATTATAAATTTAAAATTTTTTATTTGATTAGTTTAAAAAGCAATTCGGTTTTTAATCAATTTTTTAATTAACAAAAATTTAGTTTTTTTTTTTCACCGCTGGTGTTAAAGACGACAGAAATGTTGATGTATTACTCATGTAGGTCCAGTTTGAAGAGAAAAGTGGGTGGAAAGTGGCCTTTTCGGTTCTTTCAATTTAAATATACTTTTTACAATTTAATAAAACTAAAATAATTCATTTAAGGTTATTTTTACTCGTTTACTTTACTTTCTATTCTATGCATTTTTTTAATCAAGATGTACTTTTTATTTTGATTATTAAGAGAAATAAGAATTTATTTTGATTTTATGTATCAAAATAATTAAAAATAAAATAAATGGTTTGAATTATGTTGAAAGAAAATTATATAAATGATTTCTAAAATTTTATCTTAAATTTTATTTGAACATAATCCGAAGCATTTAATTATTTTTAATTTTTTTCCTAATACATTTGAGATATTTTTTCAATAAAACTCTAACGAATCAAGAATGTCAATTTTTGCATTAAGGAGAGAGAGAATGCCAATTTTTACCTATCAATAAGGGGCAAATTGGGATTAATTTCACCGATGGTAATTAAAGTTTTACAACTGCAACGATATGGTCGTTTTACTTTGATTTGTAACGAAAAAATCACTTAAGTATTATTTTGTAACATAAAAGTCCTTTAAACCGAAATTACGAAACTCAGACCATCGAAGCGTGTAATACACGTGCAAAATAAATACACTTCAGCAAAGAGTGACATGTCGGCAGCTTAATCAATGCCATGTGACATAACATAAAAAAAAAGCACAATCAGCAGTCTAATCATCCCACCCTTTTCTTTCTCCTCTCCCCCTCTCTCTCCTCGCCCCATCTGTAAATCTACCCTCTCTTGGCCCCTTCTCGATCACTACTCGCCCCTCTCTCTCCTTGCCCCTTGCCCCATCTCTCTCCTCATCACCTCTCGATCTACCCTCTCCTCGCCAATTCATGATCTAACATCTTGTCCCCTCATGTCGATTTCCAGTGTTTTGGTGTAGCCTAATCATCTCACCCTTTTCTTTTCTTTCTCAACCTCGAATCACCGTCGCAACGGAGGCGAAAATCATTAGCCACATTATCACCGATGGAGAACTTCACAAATCCTAGCTTCAACGATCTCAGAGGTACGAATTCAAGCTTTGAGAAACAAGAGATCGATGGCCTGACTGATTGTATGGCAACCATCTCATGAACAAATAGCTATAGATTCAGCACATGTACAAAAGGTTGAATGAAATTTTCCATCCAACCAAAATCGAAGATAGGTGGCGGCAAATTTGAGCTGGAATGGAGACGACGGAGTGCAGGGATGAGTGGTGGTAGTGACGGTTATTGTCAAGTAGGGTATAAACAGGAAGCTAATTGGCGAAAAAGAAAGCTGACCAACTGATCGACCATATCCTTCACATATTCATTATTTGGACAATTTTTTTATTATTGAAATTTGGAACATGAGAAACACATTTTGTATTAATAATTGCTAACGTTAATAGTAAGTAGTATGTTATAATCTGAAATTGCAACATTTTACCTTACTCAATCAATGGGGGATTTTAAAGTTAAAAACGTGCTTGGGTTTTACGAATGACGTTAAAAATTTAATGGCTAAATTGTCGTTTTGTCGATTGAAAACAGGTATCTAGATTGTGAATGGGCGAGGAGAGGGTAGATCGAGAGGCGATGAGGAGAGAGATGGGGCGAGGGGCAAAGAGAGAAGGGGCCAGGAGAGGGTAGATCTACAGATAGGGCGAGTAGAGATTCGAGAAGGGCCCAGGAGAGGGTAGATCTACAAATGGGGTGAGGAGAGAGGGGGTAGAGGAGAAAGAAAAAGGTAGGATGATTAGGCTACTGATTGTGCTTTTTTTTTTATGTTATGCCACGTAGCATTGACTAAGCTGCTGACATATCACTCTTTGCTGACGTGTATTTATTTTGCACGTGTATTACACGCTCTGATGGTTTGAGTTTTGTAATTCCGGTCTAAATGGCTTTTATATTACAAAATAATATTTAAGTGATTTTTTCGTTACAAATCGAAGTAAAGTGATCATATCGTTGCAATTGCAAAACTTTAATAACCGCCGGTGAAATTAATCCGGGCAAATTGAATCAATTATAAAAGTTAGCAAGCAGCATTATCTAATAGAATCTTAACTGCTATAAAGAAGGAAAAAAATTAAAGAGTAATTAAAGTGAATTATAAAAGTTAATTAAGCACTACAAATTTGACATTTATGAGAACTCTTTGATCGATTCCTATATAACGTTTTTCATTTCTGCACATTAATTATCTCGGTTAATAAAATTTTATTTTACTTTAAATCAATCTCAACATATATAAAACTGTTTATTCTAGACAAAAATACATGTCACTTGTTAGAGAACTATTCAACAACATATATTGAGCTCAAATATAAATTATACTATAAAAGTTCACTCAATATATTTTATTTAACCTTTTTCACAACAATTACGAGAGAATGGATGAAACTAAATGTAATTAAATGAGCAATTAAAGCAGAGTTAATATTATGCCAATAATAATTTTCATGATAAGGAACAATATTAGGATTCTGTTCTGCAAAAGATAAAATACAAACAAGCACATAACATGAAATACAATCGACCACGAATATAAAGAGAGAATGATAGAGATAGAGATATGGGCACGGCGATTCATAAAAGTCCGGCTATTGCTTACATCATCTTCCTAAAACAATTTGATTTAAGAGTCATCTCTTTTCTAAGGTAACTCTATTTACAGGCAAGAGTCAAATATCTTTACATAATAGCTATCCAAGTTTTTTTCCTAAATGAAAAAACTCTAAAACCATTACTCTTTTTTTTTCCAAGTAAAATGATTCAAACATTTAGTTATTTTTTCCAAGAAAAAGAATTTAAACACTTTGTAGCTTATTTTCCTAAGCCCTAATAACCTGACCTTAAATTATCTCACATAATTGATAAGCTTTACTATATGATTACAATCATAAAATATAATCATTTTGAGGATACGTGAATAATACTCATGATGAAGTGAAACTTACAATAAAATGATGCTCAAAACAAAAGTGTTTCACTCATATTTTACACTTAAAAAACAACATTATATATAGGAAAAATAATATAGTTGTTAGGTGTAAACAAATATTTGAAAAACGTTTCCAATTTAAATTTGAAAGACTGATTTTATCCTTACCCAAGTTCACGGCTAGGAATAATCGACCAGAAAAAATATTTTCTTAAATCAGTTTTCGATAGTTGAAAATATTAACACGCTTTCCTTTTTCAAAAAGATACTTAAGTAAAGAATAATTCTTTTTAGGAAAGAATCAATTTGGATGTGATATGACTTTGAAAAATTATTTTAATGGAAGTAATGAGTGTGTGGATTATAAGAAAATGATTTTACAAACATTTTCCTAAAAAGTCTTGATTTTCATATGACATATTATGTTTTTGTCCTGCTCTACTTCTATAGAGCATGTGACACCATATTACTTTATGAACCTGCACAGACGACTTTAAAAAGCCCGAACACATTTGTTTGTTTTGTTAGTCATCAAAATTCATTATAGGCCTCAAGCCAACAGGCCGAACTTCAAAATTACGTGCAAAAGAGAAATTTCTGACAGGCAAATTACTATTAGGTTAGAAAAAAATTAAAAAAAAAATTATAATATGCATGGCATATAAATATGTGACAAAGAGTTTGCTTGACCCTCATATAGAATTTTGAGATGCCAACATTTATCGAGTGAGCCCAAATTTAATAGCTTGGTTATAAACAATTGAGACCAGAATTGTAAAATATCCAGTCCATTAGAATCCTGTGAAAAAAGGCCTAAAATAAAAAAAGAAAAGCCCAAAACACAGCAAGCTTAGAGCAGCAAAGCTCAGCCTTCACTCTTGAGAAAAAGCAGAATTTACTATTAATTGCCTATTAACAATTAACAAATAGAAATTATTTTTCAAAAAAAAAAACAAATAGAAATTATATTTTGTAGATGTTAGTTTATTAATTATGTTTTTAATGTAGACAAGAACTTTCCTTTCATGAATTTATTGAGACAACTTATTACCTTCCTTTTAAACTTATGATTTATTAAAAAAAATTTCTTAAACATCGAAATTGAAATGAGATATCATATTTCATTTTAAAAATTAAAATTAAAAAATCATTTAAAAGTGTTAAAAAAATGTTACTATAATGCGCCGTATAATTCACTTATCGAATCAAAAATAATTTTTTTTTTTTTATTTTTGATTAAACAGTGCATATCACACAAGGCAACACTGCACCATGTCATCCACCGGCAAGAGGGTAGTGCAATGTCACAAGCCATGAAAATGGACAGCAATAGAATTGGTAATGGTGAGGACCATCAGGACATGACAAAGACAAAGTGAAAAAGACTAAAGATACAAGCTTAAAACCAAAAGAAATTGCAGAAAAGATTGTCTTTTTCATTATCAATAACCCAACCACCCAGCTTATATTATAAAAAGAAAATAGTGACTTTTGTTGTACTGAAAGCTACTAAATATACACAATAACCCTACAGAAAGCTCCTTTTAGTAAAAGCAGGAAGAACAGAAAGACAAACTTTTTATGAAAATGTGTTGAATCCAAATCCACAGCTATTATTTCGTAACAATTCAGACAAAGTCCAATTTGCAAGCCCAATCTCGTCGGGCTATGGTTGGGAATAAGGCTTTGGTCCCCCACTTTGTCTCCCTATTCTCTCAACCCTATCACCTTCTTTTTCTTTACAATTCAGGACCACCATTTATCTTCTTCTTCTTCTTCTTCCATCACATTCATAGATTCACTGTTCAACCAGAATTTTGAATCGGTGGGACAACTATTTTTCATCATAAATATTAGAGATAGGTCATAAAAAAATACACACAAGGAGTTTACAAAAATATTTAGATAATGTGTATAAATGACCTTGTAATATTGATAAAAGCGTACCTACTATTTCATTAATTATTTTTGCATGTGTAGATTTATCATTCAATTCAAGCCACATTGCTATTTACGAGATTCAAATTCAAGGATGTTATTCGAGGTAAATAAATGATAAATCATTTGAACCAATCAAACGATGATTTTTATTACCTCTTAAATTTAATAAAGAAAATTCAATATTAAATTCTTTCGGAGTTATATTTACACTTTTCAAAATACTTTTTTCGTTTTTTTTTATCTATCATTTTTGAGTAAAATCTAAATTCTATTTATCTGTCACTTTTAAACTTTTAATGTAATTTAATTTATTTTTTTAATTTATTTTTTTTCCTAATAAAATCAGAATCAATCAGATAATATGTGCTCGTTGATATGATTTGCAAATTTCTAATTTGAAATCTAACATCCTTAAAATGAGAAAAGTACTATTCTTTCTATTCCCTTATACGTTATTTTTTTAAGCAAAATTCAAATTTTATGTATCTTTCATTTTATATTTTCAATAAAAATTAATTTATTTAAAATCGATTACAACTGATAATTTGGTTAAAATTATGTAATTTATTAATAAAATTAAGTTAGGACAGAATAGTAATCATTCAAACAGGTTTCTTATAGTGGCAATGAAATTTTAATTTTTTTTAATGGAAGGCTTTTTCGTAAAATAAAGGGTCCGCACAACATCCTTTTCACATAATTTCTAGAAACTAATCCGAGTAATGTATGGTGACAAACAATTGTACTTACAATGTTGGATTAACAAAGTAGCCATCATTTTTAACTATGTCATCCTGAAAATGACAATCAAACTTAGCAGTTATGTTTTGTTTTATTTTTATTGCTTACACTGCTTGAAAATAAATAATTATTGAGGCCAGACCAGACCAGCTGGTTTCGCTGTCACAGAAGAAATACAACAAATTAAATACTATTGATTTTGGATATAGAAGCAAATTATTATTATCGTTAGTTGCTGAGTAATAGAAACTAGTTGGCTACCTTATTCAACTTTGATTCCTTTTATTAAACATTATCCTCAAGCTTCACGTTTGTTTGGGAACATTACCAATATTGTCCTTGGAATATCAAATCCCTTTTCAAACATTTAAATTAAAATTGGTTCAGAATTGAAAACAAAAGAAAAAAAGAAATTAAAAAAATCTAATATAGAAATAATCAATTTTAGTTTAATATACAGTTCCGATCTTTGTTAGAATTATTACTTCTTAAGCTTGATTTCTAATTCATTTAATTAACACGTATTATATATTTTAAGCATTTACATGTTAGCATACCATGTTAAGTACTAAAGCTTAAACATATTATAAGGTTTCTATTTATGGGGAATGGAATTTTTGAAATGAAAATAACGTTAAATGTGAAATTGACGATATTGATGTAATAGAGAAAATTTTACTTTGAAAAATGTCATAATAAAATAGGAAATTGAATATAGATAAAAGTGAAGATATTGATTTTACAAAAACATTAAAAAATATATATAGATTTCTCGTTGACAATGTTTTAAAGAGCAGACAAAGGAAATGGGCTTTTGCAGGCTGTGATGCTTTTTGTGCATGTAATCATCCTTTCACGTATAAATTAGTATATTATTATATATCATTCCTACCGCTCACTCCACTCTTATTATGGCTTCCAAAATTATACTCATCTCGATAATCAAAATGAATTATTTTTTTGATAAAACTTCTATTTTCCCACTTTTATTTAAAAAATAAATAAAATTTATAATGATTTTATATACTCTTGATTGAAATTCTAACTATGTGACCAAATTTCTTTAGTTCGTGTATCAAGCGATCTGAATAGGTAGAAGAAACTAATGGTACATTAAGTTAAATTAAACAAGTACTAAGAACAAAATACATGATCAATGGCACATAACCACAGCAATGACAAGAGCTAGTGACGCAAATTGTTTCAATTTCAAGACGATTAAACATGTTTTAAAGTAAAATTAAAAAAAAAAAACTTATGCTGGAATAGAGGGAAACCGAATTCACTGAGATTTGCATTCTCCTAAATCATGCACGTGGCTGATCGAGTTGCATTATAATAATAATAATAATAATAATAATAGTATCAATAACAACATTAATCTGTGATTAATAGATGGTAATCATACGGCGTTGAGGAGCGGAAAGTCCAAAGAGGAGGGGACAAAAGGAACAAAATCCAATACTTATTTTAGTAATTTGTACAACGTGTTTTCTGGGTTGTAAATGCTTTGGGCTTAGGGCTCCTTTCTTTTTCTTTTTTCTTTTCAATTAAACCCGATGTTTTCTTTTTTCTTTCTATTTCTACTTCTTAATATAATAATAATACTCACAATTATAAAAAAAATGAAATAAATAAAATAAAACCAGCCAACCTCTCTCTATCCACCATTCCCTCGCCTCGCCGGTGTATGCATGGATGTAATGTTAGCACAAATGTTATTAAAATTAGATCGAATAAAAAATTAATGAGATTGTGGTTCGATCGGTTTAATTAGGTTCAATCAAATTTTTTATTTTTAAAATATTATTAATTAATATAATTTTATAAATATTACAATATAAAAATTAAAAAAAAGATATTCATAAAACATTAAATATATATTATAAATATCCTAATAATAAGTTACAAAATATAATTTCAATTTTATTACTATAAGATAATGCATCTTATCTTCTATCCCACATCAGTTGGACTTGAGTTGGCAAGAGTCCTTATAAGGCCTTACAACTCATCTTCCTATGTATGTGTTTTGAGGCAGCACTACAAAAACAAAGTCGTGATGGTCCAGGCCTAAAGCAGACAATATACAGAGAACCCGATCGAATCCTCCTCCCCGATCGGATCCTCCTACCATCGGATACGTGAGACGAGGATCCTGGTACTTGAAGACCTCCTACCTGATTGATCAACGAGCGATCTATCATTTTGTGCTTTCATTGAGAGCAATGGGCTACTCCTTGTCGACCTTTCTCGATGTGAAAATAATGATAGTGCTATCCTATCTTACATCAGTTAGAGATGAGTTACCTGCGGATCTTATAAGACTGTGAACTTTTTCTTTCTATAGAGACCTTTTGAGGCAGCATCCCAAAAACAAAACCGTAAGGGTTTGACTCTCAAAGCGGATAATATTTGCAGAACGACCAGTGTACCATTATTCCTCCTCTCGAGAAAGGTTTTTGAAGGCCCGTCTTAGCCGAAGCTCTAAGCCGCCCTCATCTCTCAACGAAAGCACTAATGGTACACCGATCGTTTTGTAGATATTGTCCGCTTTGGGAGTCAAACCCTCACGATTTTATTTTTGGGGTGCTGCTCTAAAAGGCCTCTGCATGAAAAAGGTATCCATGGTCTTATAAAATTCACTTTCAGCTCATCTTCAACTGATGTATGATAGGATAGCACTATCACTATTTCCATCTTGAGAAAGGTCGACAGGGAGTAGCCCCTTGCTCTCAACTAGAGCACCGATGGTACACCGGTCGTTACGCAAATATTGTCCACTTTGGAAGTCAAACCCTCACGATTTTATTTTTGGGGTGCTGTCCCAAAAGGCCTCTATAAGGAGAAGGTGTCAACGGCCTTGTAAGATCTGCTTTTAGCTCATCTCCAACCGATGTGGGATAGGATAGCACTATCACTACAAATGATTAATTATAAAATTTTTTAATATCATATGCTAGAAATATAAAAATATAATTATACCATGAAAAAAAATTCTTGTTTAGATGAAGTATTAATGAAGTAAACACATATAACATTGATCTTGCATATATGAGCATAATTATATTTGATTATAATGAATCCAAATAGATAATAAGTGTATTAAATTATTAAGTGATATCTTTAGAATTTAAAATATTAATTTTTTTAAATAAATAAATAATAAAAATTTACAAATATATATGTGTGTGAAAATATACAAAAAAATGATTTTTTACATATTTTAGCTAAAATTCGGTTTTGCCCGGTTCTCGATTTTTTTGGACCCGATTTGATTTTTATCAATTCAATTTTAAGTAGTTAAATCTATCGCTTTGTTGTTCAACCGGTTGGTTCGATTTTAATAACATTTGTTAGCACATACAAAACGTTACATCAAGTGGATAAAGGCAATCCAACGGTCGAAATGCATGCATACGTCAACAATAATAATAAAACAATTAGAAAAGTAAAATAATAATAATAATAATAATAATAATAATAATAATAATAATAATAATAATAAAGAAATAAAACTTTTATAATCTTCTACTCCCTTCTTTGCTCGCTGTCTTTTCCTCTCCACACCTATGCTTTAATCATTTTGTATATTCTTAAGACTACACTACTCATAAAATTAGGCCTTTCATAATCATTTTGGTCAATATGGTATCTAATATTCTAATGCTGCGTTGCAGTAGAAATTAATTTCCTTTTTTCTTCCCACCTAATTACTATTTTGATTTATGTTCATCATATCATTAGATGAACTCATTTTTCTACCCCCACATCATTACTTATAATATTATTATTAATATAATTATTCTAGTACATGCCCAAAATCTAATATGAAAATCTATTTGGATTATGTCAATCAATCCACAACCTTAATCAGCTATATCAAAAATAATATAATTTTTTTTATTTTTGTAATTAAAGTCAGTAAATTAGTGGAAATTAATAACTGGATTACAGATAATAACAGTAGGAGGGGAGACCCTAAATCATTGGCTTTGAATCCCTGATCAAACGTGGGTGAACAGGCCAAAAAACATAATTGCAGATCATCCTTAGTAGCCGGATCTTTGACCTGAATCCCCTTAAATGCCCATGGAATCACATGAGCTGTTTGCGACTTTGAGAAAGGAACTGCCCATAAGATAAAGGGCAATATAGTCAATCAAGATGAACCCCTAATTAAGATTAACTTGTCTCTTTCTTTGTCGTAGGCAGTAAAAGGACTGTTTAGTCATTTTCCCTAATCTTTTTTAGCTTGGAACAATTATTGCCCTTAATCTTGGGACCATCTCAAAGGGTGTCACTTCCAGGGTCCCCTTGAGTTCCTCTGTCCCAATAGTTTTTAGCAGAGAAGGATGCAATGGAGGGTAAAATAGTCAATTAGACTAATTCTGACGTAATTATGCTAGTTTTTCAATTTATTTTATTTTTTTTATTAAAAAAAAAAGACAAGAAGGTGGGGTTCTATAAAACACTAATTCTCGTGTCTGTCCAAGTCCGTCAACAATATGTGACCAGTTTTTATTTCACCCCACCAACAGAATTATTACAGATTAATAATTGTAAATCATTTTATTCTCTCTTTTTTTTTTGCCTTTTTAATCTCCTTTAAAAATATGTAATAACGAATTATCTTGTTATTTCAAAATTAAATTTTCTGACTAACATCCTATTTATTTGGAATAAAATTTAAAATCCAAAATAAAAAGATAATATATTTACCCACGAAGAATGTACTATATGGTATAGTCTGATTATGATGTATAACAGTGTACCGCCATCTTATCTCATCCGACTTTTTTTGGTGTGGCCCGCTGATGATATACTTTACTTGAATCATTGTAGGACCTACTTTTTTAGAGGGCAGTGGATTGTCACCCTTGATTAGATCATAATCGACACAAATCAGGGGTTAACAATGAATAATTACACGGGGAACGGTAAAAGAAGCTTATTTCTTTTATTTCCTTTTTTACTTTTTTTAAAGAAAAGGTTAAGGGCAATTTTTGCAATGGCCTATCTAAATTAAATGGACGCGTGAAATTCGACGGTTTAAAGACATATACATTGAATTACTCTTCCAATTTTTGTTCTTATGGTTTTCCATTTATTCATGAAATATTTAATTTTTATCAGTTTTTACTATCTAAAAATATTAGATTCAATTAAATCTGACAACTTTAATATTTTAAAAGTAAAAAATTATAGGGATAAAATTGATTAAAAAAATATTAAGAGGTTTTTCTTACGGAAAGGAAAAAGACAAAAAAAAAAAAAAAGAAATTGAAAAGAGTAAAAAAAAAAGGAGTGAAAATCTCAGGGTAAGGGCTTGTTTGTGTTTTTTTTGGTGTTTCCCAGCCGAACAACATGCCAAAATAGCGTATATGAGACATTGACCATAGCATCCGCATCAAACCCTACCGACTCTTCCTTTTCAATTTTTTTTTTTTGAACTTTTCATGCGAAAAAAAAAAGGTTTCTCTCTTTTAAAGGATCCAAAGTAGCATCTTATGGGCCACAATTGATGGATCAATGCACTTAACAAAATATTAATTAATTCTCTGTTTAATCAACTTTTGTTATATTTCTGTAAAAGAAAAAAAAAACTTTATATATAATGCAAAATTACTCTATCTATATCAATAATAAATACAAGAAAAATTACTTTCGCTTGTATGATTCGTTTCTTTAATAATTGATGAGAATTATGGTCTTAACTGAAATGAAGTTTCTATTTAGTTTATAAAAAAGGATCGGTGGCATTTTTAATTACAATTAAATATTATATTTTTATGATAAAAAAAACTAACATGAAAAGTGAAGTACTATTCAGAATTATTTCAAAATCATTTATTATATGTTATACTAATTCGATATAATAGGAGTACAGGACCAAAACAAATTGAATATCTTAAAAATACTGGTTTAATTACAATCTATCTGTTTGCCAAAAAAAAAACAGAGAGAAAATTAGAATGTATATTTTTGGCATTACCCATCAAATGAAGAGTGATGTCAAGAGATATGTTTCACAGTGTCTTTTTAAATCATGCTATACTCGTTGTTCTTTAGTGAAAAATAAGTGTTGAATCAAACAAGAAAATCATTTACTGGCAAAGTGGGTAAAGACATGAAATTGGAATAAAATTGAAGTTGTAACATATCCGACTAAACAACAAAATAACTACATGCATTTAATCACAATATATATTTTCCCTTTGGTTGGGAGCTAAAATTATAAAAATTTCATCTATCATTATTCACCTTCTTCAATTATTGCCCTTGTCTTTTTTTTTTTTTACCGGCTAAAGCCCTCCGGTATCCGGTTTAGCCTACCACTGGGTGCCGATTAATTTCGGAATTTGGAAATCGTCACAGTTAAGGCTCCTGTCCCTCCCTGGGGGTGAGGGGGTCAAGACTCGAACCGTCACAGTTAATTGCCCTTGTCTTATACTATAAATTATTTAATACTAAGCATTTTTTATTTTAAAAAATATGAGTTGTTAAGGCCAAACCCAACTTAAACCTAATTGCCAACTTAATTAAGTGGCTCCTGTTCTGTTTTGATTGGCTAAAAATCTTTGTTTAGAGGTTGGATATACTTTATGTATTATTAGATTCAACTGCCAATACCAAACCTTTTCTTCTAATTTTATATATGAATTCTATTTTTTCTTAATATAATTTCAAGGAATTTTAAACCCTTGATAGAGGCACTTGCATAGTGAAATATAGCAGTAAATGGGTCTACGTACGTACTTCAAAACCATAAATCGGTCAATCTAAGTTAATTGCTGATTAAGATTGTAATTATAAAGATATGTTCTACAAGGAATATAAATAAATTATTATTTTAGAATAATGTCAACTAATATTAGTAGCTAGGTCTATGCAACCTAAACTACACTTAACTGTATCTTAAATTTGAACATATTAATTTCTCTAACATGGAAGTAATTATGCGCTCCAAACTCTCAAACTTACTTTAACTCTTTTTTTTTTTAAATAAATACTTGCATAAAAAATGATTTATAAATAAATAAACCTCGACTATAATAATAATGCTAAAGTTTGATTAACAAAATGCTAACTTGATTACCATCTACCACGCGGTTGGCAGACAATACCTTTCATCTGCTGTGATTACTATTTAACAATTTTATTTTCTTAGAAAATTAGACAGTTATATATATATAATTATTTCTTAGAACTTATTCTTTTTTATGCGTGCATTTTGTGAATAAAGATACTGATAAGCAGGAGGAGAAACTCGCAACTCACAATCTGAGGCATCAACGCTAATCAATAATTAATTTACACGAAATATACGACTGAACGAGCAAAAAAAATAAAAAATTTAATATACGATTAACCGTTGACTAATGATCAATCCCTTTCTATATATTTTATAAATTATATTTTAAATTTTATACTTATATTTTTTTAATATTTATGTAATTTATAAATATTATAATATATAACTTTCTAAAATATTATTATAATATATATTTTTAATAAATAAATATTAAAATTATTTTTTTATTATTGTTATTTATTTATTTATTATGTGCATAATTAGTACTCTATTATTAATTTTATATTGAATATATTTAATTTTTATAATTAATTATAAAAATTTATTTTTATTTTGATTCTTTTAATGAATATTGTATTTAATTTGTATTTTTTAATTTTCAAAGTATTTTTAACTATTAAAAATAATATTACAAATTGTATAATTTATTAAATTTATATATTAAAATTTTTTAGCGGTTAACCAATAAATCGATTCGAAAAATCAAGTTAAAAATTAAAATTGAAATGCGGTTAATTAAAATTAATGGACTGATTTAATAAAATTGTTAGTGAATCGATTAACCGATCCATGCTTGCTCTAGCTTCAACATATACTTAGCATTAAACATTAACTAGTTTTTTTAATTTATTTATGATGTATTTTTTTTGAAGAAAATAGATGAAATTTAAATTCAGATAAAAGGTATTTTTCTGAAATTTTTTACAAATATTATAAAATATTTTATTTTAAGAGAAACATATTAAAATTTTGCTCCATTCATACGAAACAAGGGAACTGGCAGAAGAGAGAGACAAAATGATAATAAATTCCTTGTGATGAGAAGTATTACCATATGCTACATTTCATATCCTTTATTTTGACTGTTTTTAATTTCTTACGCTGGATTATAATTATTATAATTATTTCCCCATTTAACGAACAATAAGAGTCCAAGTCCAAAATAAATGAACCTTTTTGGCAATTATGAAGTTTGATTAATTTCCACTAGAAAACAAATATTTAAATTCTTAACCACACCTGCCCTTTCTTCTTCACCGCCTCTTTTCTTTACTCTTCATCTCCACTCTCTACTCCCTCCTCCTCCTTCTTCCTCTTAAAACTTTACAAAAACCCTACAGATTTCAAGAAAATAATCATAACCCACAAAATGAGGCTTCTCCTTCTTCTATTTCTCCTCCTCCATCTCCAAATCCATTCCTCTCTTGGGCGTGTTTTGTCTGAATACCAAGCCCTTCTCTCTATCAAATCCGCCATTGACGACCCAGAAGCTGCTCTTGCTTCGTGGAACTCTACAAATGCTCTCTGCTCATGGGCTGGTGTCTTGTGCGACTCTAGTAACCGCCACGTGACCTCTCTAGACCTATCTAGTCTTAATCTCTCCGGTACTCTTTCACCGGACATAGCCCATCTCCGTTATCTTCAAAATCTCTCACTCGCTGCCAACGATATCTCAGGCCCTATCCCTGTCCAGCTCTCCGCCGTTTCTGGCCTTCGATTTCTTAATCTCTCTAACAATGTCTTTAATGGGTCCTTCCCATCTCAGCTTTCTCAGCTCAAAAATCTGCAAGTTCTCGATTTGTATAACAACAATATGACCGGTGAGTTGCCTTTGGCTGTCACTGAAATGTCCAATCTCCGTCATCTGCACCTGGGTGGGAATTTTTTCGCCGGAGAAATCCCCCCGGCGTATGGTAAATGGGAGTTTCTTGAATATCTGGCAATCTCCGGTAACGAATTGGAGGGTCGTATTCCGCCGGAGATCGGTAACTTAACCAAGTTACAGGAGCTTTACATTGGGTACTACAATAGCTATGAAGGTGGACTACCGCCGGAGATCGGGAACTTGTCGGAGTTGGTCCGGTTTGATGCTGCAAATTGCATGTTATCCGGCGAGATACCCAAGGAATTAAGGAAGTTACAGAAGCTGGACACTCTGTTCCTTCAAGTTAATGGCCTTTCTGGGCCGTTAATGGAGGAGCTAGGCAACTTGAAGAGCTTGAAATCCATGGATTTGTCTAACAATATGCTCACGGGAGAGATACCATCTTCTTTTGCGGAGCTGAAGAACTTAACTTTGTTGAATCTTTTCCGGAACAAGCTCCATGGAGCGATTCCAGAGTTCATCGGAGATTTGCCGAATCTGGAGGTTTTGCAGCTTTGGGAGAATAATTTCACAGGAAGTATCCCTCAAGGGCTGGGTAAAAATGGGAATCTCGTTCAATTAGATCTCTCTTCAAATAAACTTACTGGGAATCTCCCTCCTGATATGTGTTTTGGCAATCGTTTAGAAACTTTGATTATGCTTAGCAACTTTTTGTTTGGGCTAATCCCGGAGTCATTAGGCAAATGCGAATCTTTAAGTCGGATTCGAATGGGAGAGAATTTTCTTAATGGTTCCATTCCAAAAGGGCTTTTTGGGTTACCAAAGTTGACCCAAGTCGAACTTCAAGCTAATCTTCTCACCGGAGAGTTTCCGGTGACTGATAAAATTGCTGTCAATCTTGGCCAGGTTAGTCTTTCAAACAATCAGCTTTCTGGGCCTTTACCACCAAGTATTGGCAACTTTTCTGGCGTTCAGAAGTTACTTCTTGATGGCAACAAGTTTTCTGGTCCTATCCCACCTCAGATTGGGAAACTACAGCAACTTTCAAAGATAGATTTTAGCCATAACAAGTTTTCAGGTCCTGTTGCACCACAGATCAGCCAGTGCAAACTATTAACATTTGTTGATCTTAGTAGAAATGATCTTTCAGGTGCTATTCCTACCGAGATAACAGGTATGAGGATACTGAATTACCTCAACTTGTCAAGAAACCATCTTGTTGGCAGCATTCCTTCATCTATAGCCACTATGCAGAGTTTAACCTCCGTTGATTTTTCTTACAATAATCTTTCTGGTTTGGTTCCTGGTACTGGTCAGTTTAGTTATTTCAACTACACTTCGTTTTTGGGTAATCCTGAACTTTGTGGTCCTTATTTGGGTCCTTGCAAAGATGGGGATGCCAATGGAACCCATGAAGCACATGTTAAGGGGCCACTCTCTGCTTCTTTGAAACTGTTACTCGTTATGGGCTTGCTTGTTTGCTCCATTGCTTTTGCAGTTGCAGCAATAATTAAAGCAAGATCCTTGAAGAAGGCTAGCGAGTCTCGCGCTTGGAAATTGACTGCATTCCAACGCTTGGACTTCACTGCCGATGATGTTTTGGATTGCTTGAAAGAGGACAATATAATAGGAAAAGGAGGTGCAGGGATCGTTTATAAGGGTGTTATGCCAAATGGGGATCAAGTTGCTGTGAAGAGGCTAGCGGCAATGAGCAGAGGGTCATCACATGACCACGGATTCAATGCTGAAATACAGACTTTAGGAAGGATTAGACACCGGCACATTGTTAGATTATTGGGATTCTGTTCTAACCATGAGACAAATCTTCTGGTCTATGAGTATATGCCTAATGGAAGCTTGGGTGAGGTTCTTCATGGCAAGAAAGGTGGCCACTTGCATTGGGATACACGGTATAAGATTGCTATTGAGGCTGCTAAAGGCCTTTGCTATCTTCATCATGATTGCTCACCATTGATCGTTCATCGGGATGTTAAATCAAACAACATCCTTCTAGACTCTAGTTTTGAAGCTCATGTTGCTGATTTTGGACTTGCTAAGTTCTTGCAAGACTCCGGCACCTCCGAATGCATGTCTGCCATTGCCGGTTCTTATGGATATATAGCTCCTGGTATGATATGACTCCTATGATTTGATTTCATTTACGTTCATTATGCATGTTTTCTGTTTATCTAGAAAGCCGTACTTATTTCAATTTGTTTTTCGAAGTCTTTCATTATGTCCTTAAATCTTTAATTTCCCATTTGAAAATTTGACTCGATGATGATTTGGTTGCAGTTCTTGCATTAATTTGTATCTCAATTTTTATTGTACTTTAGCCTGCCATCAACATGTCATGTGCTATTTATTTTTAATCTAATCTGTCTTTGTTAGTTGGTTTTACCTTCAGGTTAGGTTTGGTTTTAAAATAATGTGATTGTCAGCTTTGAAAGTACACAAATTGAATGATTTTTTTTGTGCCCTTTCACCGTTGATCTTCTTGTTTTATCCATCGATGACATTTAAGGATAATCTTGAAGTTGATGTGCAGCTCGTTTGATATGAGCAAATTTCATACTTAGCATCTATGGTTATGGCCTTTGATTGATCACTTGGGTGACTGTTGCAGAATATGCCTACACGCTGAAGGTCGACGAGAAGAGCGATGTATACAGCTTTGGAGTGGTTGTTTTAGAACTAGTTACAGGCAGAAAACCAGTCGGGGAATTCGGTGATGGTGTGGACATAGTTCAATGGGTTCAAAAAATGACAGACTCGAACAAGGAAGGAGTACTGAAAGTTCTTGACCCGAGACTGCCATCAGTTCCCCTCCATGAGGTGATGCATGTATTCTACGTTGCAATGCTTTGTGTAGAAGAACAGGCGATCGAGCGCCCAACAATGAGAGAAGTTGTGCAGATTCTAACCGAGCTTCCTAAGCCACCAAGCTCCAAACAAGGAGACTCAACAGTTACGGAATCATCCCCCCAATCAGCCGGATCGCTAGACTCCCCGCACGCAACGACTAAGGATCCAAAGGACCATCAACCGCCACAATCACCACCACCTGATCTTCTTAGCATTTGAAGTGTTTTAGCAAAGGGAGGGGATTGGTTTGTTCCAAAAATTTCCATGAATTGTGTTAGTTTCAATCTTGTGCTATTTTTGTTTTCCTTTTTTAATCTTTTGGGAAGGTTTTCTCTAACTTGGTATTAAGGTTTGCAAGTTTTCTTTTTGCTTGTACAGTGGGGGAGGAAATTGAGAAATGGGGGTACTATTTTCTTATAAAAACTTGTCTTTAATCATGTACTGGTTCTAGATT
Source organism: Excoecaria agallocha (assembly GCA_037975025.1). Taxonomy (NCBI): domain Eukaryota; kingdom Viridiplantae; phylum Streptophyta; class Magnoliopsida; order Malpighiales; family Euphorbiaceae; genus Excoecaria; species Excoecaria agallocha. The sequence goes on along the minus strand of CM075807.1, from coordinate 121,859,914 downwards.
CTGGTGTTGGTGCCAACTTGTAATTTAGTGTTTTAGATCTAAAAATCATTTTAGTAATTAATGAGATCTTTGAATCAAAAATGTAGTTGAGGATTATAAATAAATATAGAATGGCAGAAATGGATATGCATAGCACAGAGGGCAGTGGACCCTTCTATTGCCCAGATTGTGGGGCTGCCTCTGCCTATGACCCTCTGCTGCTAATATGCATATATAGCTCTCCAGCCTGAGAGAGGTTCTTGGCTTCTCAGAATCAGGGCCCTTTTTCTGAAATTAATTTGAACTTACAGCATGAGTGAAATGAGTACTAGTTTCCCTTTAGAAGAAGCAATGTACCCTTTGTGTTTTATTATTTTTATTATTATTGAAAACTCTACAAAATCTATAAAATTTGGCCGCCACTATTCTCAACTGCCAAGCCAAATGGTAGCCGTGGGCCCATTATGGTGGTATGGTTTTAGGGGGCAAAGATAAAAAAGATCGAAGAACCCCCAGTGCGCATGGAGTGAGGTTCGCATTTTTGCATATGCCGTGCACGTGACTCACATGCAAATTGTTTTTGTACTACGTGTGAGTTGTTGCAGAGTTAGTAAGACTGTCCTCATAGGTTGTTGAACTCGGAATCACTTTATTAGTAGGAGATTCGATGAACCTAAAATGTCCAAATTATCCATCTGGGACATATGAATCTCTTTGCGCCCAAGGGCATTTTGGTCATTATTGTATGTTTTGAGCTGGTATGAATATTAAGTTTGTAGAGTATAGCATATCTTGGAATTTCACATTTCATATGTTAAGAGCAGCTTGGCCTTAATTAATTGGAATATATATCCATCTCTATAGAAATATTGAAGAAAAAAATTTGAAGGAGAATTTATTATATCATAAATAATTATAAGTGTATGTAAAATCGAACAGAAAAAAATAAAATTTGATCTATTTAGTTAATTCGGTTTTTATTGAGAAAAAATTATATATAACTGAATTATTATGAAAGAATATTAATTAAATTTATTTTTTAAAGGTATTTGGATTTATTTTTTGATATAGAAATGTTGAGACTGTGTTGGATGGGATGGATTTGTATTTTGTGGTGTTGGCATTATACGTGTAGAGTAAAATATTATTTGTATGGGTAAAATGGCTAATTGGTACAGTTTGAATCTTGATTTGACAAGGCAAAGCAATTCTTTTTATTTTTATTAATGGGGATATTTTAAAGTGACGTGGCATGTGACTCTTTGTATTGGAGTAAGTGTCCAGGTGGCATTTTCGGCTTATTATTTATTTTTAATTTGTACTGCATTGTCAATAGTAGCATATTTGATTGATGGCTCCCAACATTATTTAGCATTTTTTTTAGTGATGAGTAGACGCAGATTTTGGATTGGATGTGATACGACTTTAATTACATTACTGCCACCTGAATTTCAGACAATTGTTATAATTTATACATTACACATAAAATAATTTGCCACTTTATTATTTTTTAATTAGTTATTATAATTTTTTGAATTCTATAGCTGACTAATTAAGCTAGTGGTGTACTGTAAATTACTTTTTCTATTTTTTTATTTATTATTTTTTAATAAAATTTAAATTTTATTTATTTATTTATTATTTTTATATTTTTAATATAATTTAATTTATTTTTTTAAATAAAATCAAAATCAATCATATTTAATAAATTAATTTTAATTACGTATTTTAATATTAAATTTAAATTTATTTATTATTTTTTAATTTTAGTAAAAATAATAAAAATAACTGATAAAAAAAATGAAGAAAGTAATAAATATAAATAATTAAATAAAAAATTAATATTTGTTCATTTAAAACTAACAGTACATATTTAATGCATTCCAGGTATTAAATCTACTAGTAGTATTAGTTTCATTTAGATATTTAATAATTAGAAAAGACTTTTCTTGTAATTTATGATTAGTAATTCAACGATTTGGAAAAAAATGGAATCTTTGATGCGGTGCAAGAAAGAGTTTCAATTATGCCTGAAGCGATTTGATGGTCTCCTAATTTTCCTAAGTTAGGAGTCACCGTTTCAATCTTTCAGTCAATCAAACTCTGCATTTCAAAGTTACAGTTTGGATGAAATAACTGTACATTTAATTAATTTTTTTCTGTTTCCGTTTGATTCCTTCAATCAATCGTATAACATTAGCTTGTATAATTTTAATTTTTATTATTTTATATAATATTTAATATAAAATTTTTAATCTATAATATTTTATAATGCAATAACCAGAATTAACACTAGACGACTTTTCAAACAGTAAAAATTTCCTCATAATTTGTATATTAATATTGGTAGTCAAGAACTGTATATGACAATAATATATAATTTGTTTTTCGTCTGTTTAGATTTAGAATAGTGAGCGGTCAATGTTATGGGGTCTGTCAGTAAGACGACAGTGAACTATCGCCTTCTACTTTGACATCAAATAATTTAATTTTGGATGCATTCATACTGGAAATTCTCAAACTCTAATAATAATAATAATAGTAATAGTAAATCACACTCTAATTCCTACTTTTCTTCAATCTGTATTAATGAAGCCTTAATCTTAGTTGGAATTTGAGAATCAATCCAAAATTGAAAATTTATCCTTATTTGGGTCATTGAATCTGTGTGTTTAGGAGCCAATTAAGGTGTGTGCTAATCTTCTTGACAGTAAATAAAAGCACTTTAGGGATAGATTTTCTTCAAACAAAGAAGTCAGCAACCTAATCCTACCTAATCCAAACATATAATTAAAATTTTTTTGAAGAAAAATAAATAAATTAAGAAATGGAGAAAGCAGTACATTGAATTATTGGTATAGAGAGGACAAAAATAGCAGTATACATAAACACGAAAAATGTAATTTTATAAAAGCAAAAAGCTACAAATTTCTTTCTTTGAAATATTCTTATTTTTTTTATTTATATATATTACTGATATTTTCAAATTCAAACGTTATTTTTCCTTTTTCCCACGCTCCAAGACTCAATTTTACAGCTTTTTTGAAGAATATAATTATAAAAATAAAATGGATAAAAAATATTCGTAGAAAAATATATTTAGGTAGAAATTTGTTGATTCTTATTTATGCCATTTTTGCTTTATCGCCATCAATAATACTCTGTCTCGTCAATTTTCTTTTGCAATAGACATATATACATACCATTGCATTCAAATGACAATCCGACAACATTGATCTAAAGCAAACAAAAAAAAGAAATAATTTATATATATATGAAGCAGATTATTTCATGTAATAACAGAATAATTGAATAAGGAATACTAATCATGATTAGCATTAAGCTTAGGTAATTAATTGAAATGTGTTAATTAGAAAAACAAATGCGAATAGGTAGGGGTGTTCATGGGTTGGGTTGGATTAAAAATTGAAAAAAACCAACCCAAACCAATATAGATGGTTTTGAGACGGTTTGGGGCGGTTTGGGGCGGTTTTTTTTGTTGTAATTTAAAATGATTTGGGGTGGTTTAAAACGGTTTGAAACGGTTTGAAGTAAATTAACTATATACTAAAAAACTTATAAAATAAAATAATAAACAAAATAATAATTACATTAAATTATAAATAACACTAAATTTAAATACTACATACTAAATTTAAAATTAATAAATATTAAAATTTATATACAACAAGCATTGTACTGAAATATAATATTATCAGTCAAATATTAAAATGAATATAAGCATTGTACTTAAAATGCTAAAACGGAAAACAATATTTCAAATGAAAATAACATCCCTTCGGCTTGTAAGACACAGCACCTAATCATAAATTTGTTAATCATAAATTAGTTAAAGTAGAGACGAGGCACATTGCCACAAAATAAGTACCTGATAAAATATTTATTGCCTATGAGAATTAACCTATGCAAGACAAAGCAAACCCTTTATTTTAGTACATACTAGCTCAAGTGTTAAACAAAAGATTAAAGTAGAACAAAATGAGATTTAAATAAAAGAATAACACAACATGATTATGACCACCATCAAGAATCAATTATATACAGTTTAGATACCCTGTTCCCGCTCTAAAATAGAATTCACATCTTTAAACCAAATCCACCTATCTTAATGTTACTTCCAATCATTCAGTTCACATATACTAGACAAGATAAAAACTCCCTTCTTTTTAGTTAACTGCATTACCCTATAAGCCACTGATTCATCTATCGAAATCACTGTTAACCAAGGAAAAATACAGCAACAAGACTAGATTCAATTCCACGAAAACAACTTGAACAATTTTGCTAAATACTGCCGGAAACTGTTTAAACACAAACTTAGGAAATTAAACCTGAAGAAGGGAAACAGCATAAAAAATGTTATCATTGTATATTTTAATCCTAAAACAAAGTTGGCTAGTTGTATGAAAAACTATTACATCTCCTATCTTGGCTCAACTAGTACTGAATTTCCAAGAAAACTAACACTAAGAGTGGAATAGTTACTTGCTATTTTAAAGACAAAACAGTGGGTGAGTAGAGTGAGACAAACAGAGTTCCCTTAAGGAATAAAGATGCTAGCAATATTAACTCAAAGACACATAAACGTGAGCTAAGTAAATTCATATTTTCTTACTACCAAATACCAAACTCTCTTCCTTAATCTATTATCAACTGCACACTATTCCATAATTATATAAATTAAAAAAAGAAAAGAAAAGAAATCCTTCAACTCCAATCAAACCAACCTCAAATTAAGAGCCATAATTCAGCCATTACCTTGTAATTTTATTCCAGTTTTATTTTTAAATACTCTTTGCTTAGTGTTATTTATTAATTCAAACTAATAATTCTCAATAAAACCAGAAGATATTTAAAAACCTTTCCCATACACAACAAATCAATTCAAACCAAATAGGGAATACTTTAAAAGAAACAAAACCCATTAACAAATTGCAAACAAAATAAAGCGGACAAGAAAATTAAGACCACCACCAGTTTAACGGGTTGAAGCTCATACAGAAGACAAATTAGTTAACGGGTTGAAGCTCATACTAAAGTATATGGAATTTGCAGCTTCATCATCGCTGGATATTTCATATGGGCCCTCCATGATGAACCAGGGACCTTAATCCTTCAAATTGGAATAGATTGGTAACATCTAGACAAATTATATAGAAATCATATTAGAAAACCATACAAAATGTTAAAAGAATACATACTAAAAAAAAAAAAAAAGAACATAGCCACGATAACTGAATGGTCAGAGCCATATCCCTACAAATAGAAGCGGGATACCTAACATTTAGGAAACGGAAGCCCTTGAAATATGGAAACAAGTGAAGAAAAAATCACGGCGTAATTCAGATTAGCAGACAAAAGAGTTGCTGTCTCCGTTCTGGAATAATACAGAACCACAATAATCCAAAGGCAAAAGAGCAGAGAAAATAAAATAAAAGACTAACCAGCAAAATGTTGCAGCCGTAGTTTAAGAAAGAAAGGTAACCCATATAGTCATATACTATTAAACGTCTCCACTCTCTACGACTAAGCCGACTTCGCAAATCGCTTTCAATTGATGTTTCTGATTACGCCGTTATCAAAATTCGGCAAATCCCATTGAAGCAGATCTGAAACTGGAGAGAAAGAAAGAAAGAAGAAAAGAAAGAAAATGGAAGAGGTAGATGAGGGCAAGAGACGGCAGAGTAGCAAAGATAAGAAAGAAAATGGTCTAGGGCACGATAGAGAGAAGCAGAGATGGAGAGAACTGAGAAGAAAGAAAATGGTCGGTTTAGGTAATAACCGACCATATTACACAGTAACCCGACCATCTTCCATTAAAAATTCACAATATAACCCAACCCGACCATTAAACCCATCTAAACCGTAATTTTTTGGGTTGGTCGGTTTGAATTGATCGGTTTGGTCGGTTTATAAAAAAAGTTGAACAGCCCTACGAATAGGGTTAGTTACAAAAAAATTATCTAATAGCTATTTTGTTTTTGTAAAATAACAATTACTGACAAATCATGTAACTAAGGTGGCATGGCACAGTGAACTATCAAATCAGTAAATAAAAAATTTATAAAAAGAACTCCAATTTACTTAAGCGGCATGACACATTTAGCTGCCCCATCATGTATTCATGCAAAAAGAATCATAAAATTGAAAATTCTTAATTCAACCGGATCAATCAAATTCAACAGAATTTTTTTATTTTTAAAATATTATTAATTATTATAATTTTATAAATATATCTGTATAAAAATTAAAAAAATATTCATCAAATATTAAATATAAATCATAAATATCGTAATAATAAATTACAAAATATAATTTTAATTTTATTATTACAAATGATTAATTATAAATTTTTAAATATCATATGTTAGAAATATAAAAATACAATCATATCATGAAAAAAATTTCTTGTTTGGATGGAATACTAATGAAGCAAATATAAAAAATATTAATCATATCATGAAAATTTTTTTTTGTTTGGACGGAAGAGAAATGGCATTAGAGCCCGTCTCTCTCAGAACAGAATAGAAGAGAACAACCACAGGAATGAGGAAACTCGTAGAGGGATGTTGATTCGAGCAGGCAGCATATATATATATAGAGAGAGAGTAAGGCCAAAGTTCTTTTCTAATGTTTGATGGTGTTTATCAATTAATTTGTCATTTGATAGCTATTTGATTTCTTTTTCATATGTAGGGTATTGTTGATTTACTGGTAAGTTGCACCATTCTTATAATTTATAGTGCTAATTTTCATAGTATTGTATTTTTGTTTACAATTGCTTCTATTCTTTAGCTATTGCCTTCCTTGCCGTGATGACCATTGCGAGCCACCAAAAGAACCGCTAGAGAATAAGAGAGTTAGGAGAAAATTGAAAGATTTATACTATTGATGATGATGAGAGTTATTGCCGGTTGCTGGTGGTGGCAATAGTGGCTTCGACGACAATAGATTCACAGTAGGTGATTGTCGAAAGGAGAGAAAGGATGAAAGATTGGGTGAAGATTAAAAAGAGAGAAGATGAGGAGAAAGAGTTTTCACACGATAAGGAAGAAATTGAAAAATTACTTTAACGGTGCATGACTGACACCTGACAATCACATCATGTGCATGCTATTCACGCTTTAGATCTTTCCCTACACTTTCGAATTTTTTGTTTAAAAATATCGTAATTAAAAAATTTAAATTTTATTTAGCCGTTTAGTGAATTTAAGTGTTAAAATGAATTTAAAAATATCGTAATAAAAAAATTTAGATGTTTATTTAGCCGTTTAGTGAATTTAAGTATTAAAATGAATTTTTTAAATAAGTTCGAGTGGTTGTAGGTAAGTTTACCGAAAAAACATGTGATAGTACGATATAAAGGCATGATATGAGAGTCTCGTATGGCATGCCATGTAAACATTACTTATTGGTTAAAATGATCTTTTTAAAAAATTTCTATTTTACTTGAAATAAAATAATAAGCTAATTATATATGTGGTTTATTTTTAACCCCATCCCAAAATCCCCAGCTAATTACTGTCTCTATCTATTAACATACACAAAAACTGCCCAGTTTAATTAATTTCTTTCTTCATTTATTTTTAATGGAAAAATCTTTTAATTTGGTTCGTTTATAATTGCAGTAATACTTTTTTTGAAAATACAAATTTTCTTTGCAATGAAAAATGAAAATATAAATTCGTTAAATTTTTAATTCTATTAATATGCAAACAATAAAATTTATTGGAAAATAGTGGCATAAGTGAATTAAAAATTTATTTATTTTTAGACAATTAATTGAAGGTAATATAAATATAACTTTAAAAGTTAATTACAGAAGTATACTTTGTTTTTAACAGATAAAAAAGGAAAAATGAGCCTATTTTTTTAGAACCAAGAGAATAACATTTAATATAGTGTTTGTTAATCTTAAAAAGATTAAAATAAAAAAATAAAATTATTTTAATATCATTGATCTTTTGAAGCATTTATTATAAGAAAAAATAGATCACACAAAATAAAAAGTTAAATGATTATTTAATTAACTATATTTTAAAGAATTAAGATATAAATATATTGACATAGATTTAAAATATGTATTTATTTATTTTATCAGATAAAAAATAACTAAAATATTAAAAAAATATATTTTTAATTCATTTCAAACAAATTTTAAAAATAATTAAAAAAATTAAAATATTTTTTAACATTATCTTAATTTAAAAATTATTTCAATTTAATTTTATCCTAAAACTGATTAGCTGTCAATTTAACAAACGCAAAGACTGTTCATAAAATTTGGATATGCAATGACGTGTTTGGACGAATTAGGGTCCAATTGGCTGTTCATAAAACATTCAATATCGGACTAGGGTTTGGGAAGTGTCAACATCTGCTTGGCTGGTTACTTAATTTTTCTTTTTTTGGTACGTTGGCTAGTTAGCCTTTAAATGAAGGAAAATGAAGGTGTGCTTTTATAATGAAATTTGATTTTTTTTTAATTAAAAAACTTATATATTTAATTTTCTACTTTATAAGTGAAGGATTAAAATACCACATTGCTTGATTAAAGGTTCTGAAATGAGATATAAAATATTATGTTTTTCAAAAATTATCATGATTTTTTTTTTGCTGTGAGTTGCATTCCTTTTTTTTTTTCTTATTGTTCATAAAAAAAATTAAAACGGCAATAGATATGTACTAATTAAGGGTTGAAGTTATTTTTTGCTATCGAATTTTTTGAATTGGTTTGAAAATGCAATATTAAACTTTTTTCGTCATTTTTACTTTAAAGTTTTCAAACAGAGAGAAAATGTTTTTTTATACTGTAACTAATTACCAAATATAACGTGCCATCCGCTATAACGGATAAAATATATTAATTTTTATACTTTTAGAGGCAAAATATTTTATTTTAAAAATAATATTTGAAAAAATCTCTATATTTTAAAGGTAAAATTAACCAAAAGAAAAATTGAGTAGCACATTTTAATTTTTAACCATTTTGGAAAGCCAAATATATATATATATATATAAGCCTAGGATTCGAAGATATTGGTTTTATTTAATTTTGGCACTGTTGAGTTGCGTGCATATAATGCTTAAATGTCTGCTACTGATTTAACGTCACATTTAGAATGATCAACAACTCCCAATATTGTTGGTCTTCATTAATGTTCTAATAGTTTTTCTTTAAAAAAAATAATAATAATTTTGAAATAGTTAGATGAATGGATATTTTTACACATAAAATATAAATAAATACGTAGATAATCTCAGTTTGGAATTTATAGACTAAGTTGTAACAATGTGGACCCACTAAAAATGTCATGACTAAGAAAAATGTCTTTTTCACAAAAGGTTAACAAAAGTAGATAAAGATGAGAGACAGCAAAGTCCAATATTTTTGCATGTATTGTAGTTTGGTTAAAATAGGCAAATTAACATTTTCTACCCAAAACCCCAATTTATTTAATTTTTTTTTATGATACATTTTGAGATGGAAATTTCACAATCCAATTTCACGCATATATAGAGGTTTTTCTTAATTAAAATTAAAAGACTTTAGGTTCATGTCCATGGCTTAGAAAGCTAAAAGAACTTGACTTTGGCATATACCAAGAATCAATGAATTAACTTACTTTTTAAGTGATTAAACTCCATTAATCAAAATTTTCAGAGGAAAGGGCAGACATCTGAATTGATTTTGGAAAAGCAAAAGGGGGAAGACATGACTATATATTATATGAAAAATTGAATATCAGTAAGTTTGTAGGACATAATTATAGGAAAGGAGAAATAAAGAGATAAATCTACAAAGGTAATGGAAAACTTTCGTTATAAATTTGAGTTTGGCCCTAACTTTTCTAGTAAATTTAATACGAAAAGTAGAACATGTATAATGAGAAGAAAATTTAATGTACAAAATTACATATGATTAATATGGCCTCCAACATCACATCCCATTATAGCAACCTTTAACCTAAGTCCACTCCACTATCTTTTTATATGCAATAGCCTTTGTGTATATACTTTTTTCATTTTAAAAAAAATTAATAAATTCATTAAAAGTGAAATTGATTTAGTCCTCGCACGTAACATACGATACTGTAATTGTTAACCTAAAAAAAGTTGTGAGAGGAGTTTTTTTTTTCAAATTATCAAATTTGCCCTTAAATTATGTAAAATACTACAAATTTACCACATAATTATGTTTTAATTCAAAAATGGTCTCATTGAATTGGTTCGAATTTATCCTTACAGTTACCAAATTGATTTATATTTACCCTTCTTTATTGTTAAAAATGGTTTATATTTACTATTGTCTTTATAAATAAAGATAAATGTAATAATAGAAGCATATTTTAAAAAAATTATAGATATATCTGTACCTTTTTTGTATACTCAGATAATTATATATCCTTATAGTTGCAAAATTTATTTATATTTATCATTTTTTGTCGTTAAAAATGGAACATATTTGCTACCTTTTTTATAAATAAAGATGAATATGCGCCATTTTAGTTATAATAGAAATATTTTTGAAAAAAATTATAAATAAATTTATATGTTTTCATATGGTCGGATAACTTTAAATTTAAATATTTGAAATGGTTAAGCGGAATTATGTTTTGCATAAATAGATAAAGAACATAGAATAAGGTTTGTGGGGGCGTGAGAGGCAAAGGTGGGATAGGAAATGGAACAGTTATTGATCATTATTAAAGAAATATAATCAAGTAATGTTTTCACAGGCTTATCCATTTTCATCATTTGTTCAAGAAGAGGTTTTTGCATGCATTATATTGTGGCCTATCAACTACAAGTCAAAGATTTTTATATGTGAAAAGTACAAATTACTCTTTTTTTCATTTATTTTTTTGAAATTAAGTACAAACAAATTAATTAATTATATTTTGACAAAAAAAATAAAACAAATATATTATTCCACACTTCCACTATGGAGAAAATGAGTGCAATTTTCCGTTCTCACGCACACATGCAAACTTATGGACGGATGATGTTTCCCTTCTAATCAATTATACAAAATGAAAATTAAACCCACTTAATTATACATGATTGTGTTGCTATCAAACATCCATACACTTATATATTTTTTTTACAGCCATAAACTTATATTAGAAAACCTTTAAAATGAAATTTTAAATTGAATGATTATTTAATATTAGGTCAAATTTTGTAGATTCATAAAGTCAACAGTGCCGATTCTACAGACGCACAGAAACTTTGATGTGAAATTTTTATTGCCCAGATTATACCCATAAACTTCCATATATTCGAAAAATAACCAAGGATTTCGACCAAAAAAATTAATAATAATAAGTAAGATTGGGTTTCATATGTCAAGGGCAAAAATGAGATTACACAGCCCAAAAAGGAGATCGATCACTAATCTTCGAACCGATTAACAATTTAAAAAATTTTCTTAAATAAAAGTTAAAACTATGTTTTTTAAGAAATTTTGGTCAGTAATCAAACTGAACTAAAATTACCAAAAACCCAATTTTAATAAAAATCATGAACTAAAACCTAACCAAATTAATTTAAATTTAAATTTTCAATTATAACTGACAGTACTCACTCCCTGTGATTAATAAACAGAAAGGATTCTAAAGGTGAGTCTTCTGACAGAAATGGACCAGAAGTTGCTCCAAAATAGTCAAAGGCTCACCTTAATAACTGAAATGCATCAAAGAAAGCTTAAAAAGGTGGCTCAATTGTTTGAGTAGTCAAAATGTTATTTCTCCCCTTTCAAGCATAGACATGCTAGCCAGAGCCATTTTCAAACAGAGAATATCATGTGCACTGAAAGGCAGAGCATCTAATATAATTTTCACAATCTCAGGTCAGGTGCATAGTAGAACGCAATTGGCGTGGAATACTACATAGAAACTGTGCTAAAGTCTTAAACAATAGAGTGCAAACCAGCTAATGTCCTTTCCTTGTCTTCGATCCCTGTCACATCCTTCGAGATACTAACTAATCTGGACATTTTGTCTTGCATTCAGTTCTCATTCATATGTATTATCAACCTTTCTGTTTCTCTTTATATCACTCTTAGTTTTCATATGTTTAGCTGCTACCGTATGGCAGTCCGCTTCCCAAGGTATACCAAGTTCAAGCATTCTCTTCAGCATAGCCAAGTAATTTGTATTAAATTAAATCTTTAATCAGCCAATATGATGAGGAGTTGGATAGAGTTGCTACAACTTATCTATTTATTACAAGGTTTATTACCAGAGCCCTGTTGAAGAAAAGAAACCCCCAAACACTTGCGTGCATTCTGCTATCAGCCTGAACAAGACAGATACAGTTATTTCAGGAACCAAGATATTGAGGAAATTGAGTGAAAGAGCAAGAGATAAAATCTCTGTCATGCGTGTCATCATTCATCGGCCATTCATTTCCTGACGAAAGAAACCCCTTTCTGAATGCTTCCCGCTAACTCTCTCTTACATTTCTCCAAGCCAACCCTGAAGATGTGAATTTGTTTTCTTCAGTTCAATTTGTAGTACAGTAACCAAGTCTTTGGATGAATAGAAATTTAAAACAAAATGAAACAATAACAACCTTTCATACTCATTGAGCGGTCCAAGTGGATAAATTTCTTCTACTCCTGTGCGGCCTAACTGCACCTTGGATGCAAAGAAAGGAAGTTCTGTTACCTATAAAAAAGGAATATATTCAGTACGGAAACCACCTGAAAAGCAAAATGATTTATATGGTAAACATGATTTAGTGCGTAATGTAAATTACCGCAGAATCCACATATGCACATTCAACAATACCAGCATCCCCTCTTAAGCCTCGGAGGCATGCATCTGCAAATTTAACAGCTGCGTATGCCTGAAACACAGTGTCTTTTATTTTGGTCATACTAAGTCATTACAGTTCAACAACACGGTATCTCACAGAAAATAGAAGGGATTAACTTGGGTAGAAAGAGAGCAAATGTTGACTAACCATAGAAAGAGTTGCAGAACCAGATCCTGCTTTGGCCTGCAAAATGTAATCTGATAAATTAACACCACAGACAACAGCATAGCATCATCAGCAACAAGATTTCATTTAAATATATCAATAGCATAATTCAAATTAAAAACTGCAACAAGCCAACAACATGGTAATTCGAATGCGATCTAACCCGGTATATATATATATTTTTTCAAAAAAATAATGCACCGGCAGGAGGGAAAAATACAAGCCAACATAGTAATTCAAATGAAATCCAACCCAGTATTTTCTAAAATTAATGCATTGGCAGTAGGACAAATTACAGAGACTACCTTCCTTGTTGATTCAGTTAATCATAAGAAAGTAATAAGCAGAATCTACTGGTGTGGGATTAAGAAGCATCGAATTTGAATGCCTTCATCATTTTGTGTTGAGAGTTGTGAAAGAGAGGGTTATTCTTAGCTGTATAGCCTACCATTCTTTGTCCTTCTAGCCTCCTAATGAACCTAAAATTACAATAAACAGAAAGATAAGAAGTAACTAACATAGCACAGAGAAATTTATGGTATCATTCAACCTTTTTAATCCCTAAACTTGTATAGAAGAAGTGATTTGACAAAATTATAAAGAACCCTATAAATAGCAATATGGACTCCTACTTCTCATATGTGGCATGTCCCCTACTAATCAAGGCTAGCTTTCCTCGTATCATTCCTATATGCTCCATCCGTTGAACCAATAAACGTTCAAATCAGAGAACTCAACATAACCCTTTGTTGTTTCAAATCATTGTTCAATATCTATATTAATTCAAAGCACAGCTGCGTAGCCTATAAATTATATCATTTTACAAACTTTTTAGTTTTGATACCGTTAATAAGTCATTCATATAAAAGCCAAAAGAAAACAATAATGTCACTATAAACTCCTCCCTTCTAAGTTGCATCCCTACTAGAAAGGTTATACAAAAAAGTCACTACTTGTTTTCAACCAAGCAGTTCTAAAGAGAGGAAAAAAAAGAAAAAACCTCCTGTCTTTGGCATAGTAGTGGGTCCCAATTAGCTTTAAAACAACTTTGAATCCAAAGCTTATCACCTTTAACCACTTAACGAGTTCCTTTAAGAATTATTGAGCAGCACATAAGTAAGTTGCATATTCATGTAGGGTATATGAAGTAATAATATTGTTGCATCATTTATGTGCAAAATGACAATCAATGAACATCAAAAAAATAATAATACATGTGGCAGTCATCCATGTCCTTCATTTTTTTGCCCTGCACCTAAATTTGAACTTTACATGCAATTTTTCAATGGGTTGCCTCCAGCCCTACCAAAAGATCCCTAATAAAGCTTAGTTGATACATGGTTATCAATCTTGACAACATTCTATATCACCACCCTCCCTACAATCTAAGAGATTAAAAAGAAAATATTGATTAATTATTTGAGTCAAATAGGACTGACAATCAATTGAACCCACTTTATTATAAGATCTGCCTCTGACAGACCATAAAGATACAGTTTCATTAATTTGATTCAGTATTTTCCTAAACCCAGTTTGATTTAACTCTAGACAATGATAATTCATGAGTTTTACTTTTAGGTTTGGCTTCTTGACCTCAAAAGCAGATTCAACCAATTACAACTTCTATTTAATTTTTCTGTTAAATAATTTTATCTAGTTTACATGGTTTTTAAACTTCTATTTCCAAAACGTTAAGGTAGCATTAGAAGCTCACATTCGCATGTCACTCTCATATAAAGCCCAGCTAAAAGAAAGCCTAAAGCCAATTGAACTGAACAATATAAATAAAACAAATACCTTTATTTGGTTTTTAAAATAATTTTATTCAGTTTTGTAATTAAAATTATTTCACTAAATTGAATTTTCAAAAATTTTTGGTAATTAATATCATCGATTTAAATTTTCAATCTTTTCAGAACCAAACTGAAGGAATAATCACCCCAAGAGCAAGATTGGCGAAAGATCCCCAACCAAACAAAGTAGGATTTCAATTGTTAGTACAACCTACAAGCAAAAAATGCTGTGATGAAGCCATTGAACACTTTTTACCTCAACAACTTCTGTTCCACCATTTTGAATGCGATCTGTCAAGTAATTAATTTCTTCTTGGGTGAAAGAGCATGAAGGTTTAACCTAAGAAATAAAATAACAGTAATTAAGAAAAAAAAGTTGCAACAAGAATTAAATATGAAAAAATATATATACACAGAAATTCTCTTGCACCTGAGATAGAAGAGGTAAAATTGTAATCCCTGCATGACCCCCAATAACTGGGACATCAACTTCCCTAGGATCAAGGCCCAAAACCTCTGCCTGGGATAAAAAAAAATTGAAGAAAATCAGGAAATAGAAAAAAATATAATAAAGTTGAGAACAAGTAGAACGAAGAACCTATTTTCTTATCCACATTTAAAAAATATAATAAAATTGAGAACAAGTAGAACGAAGAACCTATTTTATTATCCACATTCATGATGGTCCAGAAACAGCTCATGCAAGGGTAGAATTCAATTTGCAGCCCAAAAGATAAAACAATGTAAGGTTGATAGTTCTTACCACAAAAGTATTAGCTCTGACAACATCAAGCATTGTGACTCCTATAACTTTCTTTGGGTCATATGTTCCAGCTTTCTTGAAAACCTCTGCTGCAATTGGAACCGTGGAATTAACAGGATTACTAATAATGTTGACAATAGCTCGTGGGCAGCACCTTGCCATTCCTTCACAAAGAGTTTTAACTATTCCAGCATTGATGTTGAATAGATCATCTCTTGTCATTCCCGGCTTCCTAGGAACTCCAGCAGGAATTATCACAAGATCCATTCCTGTTAGGGCTTCATCCAGCTGCTGCTGACCCAAGAAACCACGCACCTGAAATTCATGAGGATAAATAATAAGTTCCACTGGCCAAATTTAAAAGACTCTGAAATCAATTTTGGAAGTGGGAACCAAATACATCCAAAAAAAATTGAGGATTGCAAAATGCCTTTGACATAAGGCTTCTTCATTCAGTTAATTCTCATCAAGGGGGAAGAGTTCAGAACCTTATTTCAAGGATATACTGGATCTTATTTCCCCTTCAGCAAAGAGGACAAGAGAAGCCCGAAATATACAAGAGGAAAGCAATCCTAGCAACTTGAAGAAAGACTAAAATATGACAAATAGAAAGAAGATAAAAGCATCAAACAGTGAGAGCAAACATGACTCTACTCCATGTAAGTATTTAGCAATTTGTGTTGCTGAATAACATCAGCATTCTACTGAGCTTCATGACAAAAAGCACTCAGCAAGAATACTTCTCCAAAGACTCACGACACTGCACTTGTGAAATCAAAGTGTTACTGGTACAACACCCAACCACATACAGCGATTTAAAAATTATTAAATGGAAAATTCTTGTGGCATTTAAGAGCAAATTAACTCCTAATATTAGCCATTTACAAGCAACCAAATCTATCGTCCAGGCCTCTATTTTCAATAGGTCTGCAGCTTCATCTTAACCTACAGCTACATCTCGATCAAGCAAAATTTACTATCACAGTGAAATTTGGTGGGCCTAAATCTGATTGAGCCTAACCTTAAACTCAAAATTATAACTCAAGTATAATTTGCCATATTATGGATGATTATTCAATTGACTAGAAAAAAAATAATGTTTTTGATCTTATAACAAAATTCTTAACTGAATAGGATCAAATAGCAATCTTACATGATCATATCTTTTTTTTTAACCAGTTTTTATTCAGCCCACATCCAAATTTTTAGGACATATGAAACAAATAGAACATAAAACTTTTAGTGAAATTATTAGAGTTAATTCAGCTAAATATTTTTTTCACCCCTCAAGCAGGTGAAATTCTTAAACTTGAGCTTAATGTTTCACAGCCTAGATTTCTATTGGTTTAAATTAGAATTCAATTTAATACAACAATACAAATGCTCAATAAACGGCTTCAAAAATAAACAAATAGATAAAATACAAAGCTTCTACAACATTAAGCAATGAGTTCAATCCAATAACAAATTCAACAAAAAGCTGAAAAAATAGATCTTTTCATTTGCAAGAATCATAAGATACATAAAGGTAAAAGCCCAATCTTACCACAGCACCAGTGTCCATATGGCTAATATCAGCAGTAACACCAGGAGTATTAACAACATCATACAAATGAAGAACCGAAACCAACGGATTCATTTTCATCAACAGCGCCAAAGGCTGCCCTATCCCTCCTGCTGCTCCCAATATAGCTACTTTAAATCCGCCCGCCCCTCCTTTGGCCCGACAATTGACCCGGTTCAAACCACCGCTCTTTTCCATCTTTGTTTCGCCAAAAAAAAAATCATATAAATAAAATTGATAAAAAAAGAACTGTAAATGGAGAAAATTTTGATGAATTACAGTGAGAGCAGGAGGACGGAGGTGAGCAGCGATTCTTGCAATCCGTTGATCGGCTTCTGTAGCTGCGTGCATCGTGCAGTTTTGTTCTGTTAGGAGATATACACGATGGTTGTTCTGATCAAAAAGAGTGGAGGATTTTTTTTTATAATATTGAAAAAAAAAAGCAGATTGTTTGTTTGGAAGGAAAATATTGGGAAATGTGAAAAAAAACTGTGAAACTGATCTTATCCTGCGCCCAAATTTATTTATCGGTGTTGTGAGTTTCGGTGTATCTTCATTTCTGTTGTTTCTGTGCGTCACCATCGTCATTGGTTTCCGATCGCCAATATTAATATAGTAACAATCCTCCACAGATTCATACTCATGACATTTTCACTTGGGCCGATTAGGGAAACATGGTTTGTCTCAAAAGGCTTAGAAGCCCAGCTCAGAGCCCACTGTTTCGCCTATAGATGATTTGTACGTTGAACTTCTAAGAAAAGTCTTCCCAATTTTTTCCAGATTGCAAAAACATCTTTAATATTTGCAAAAAAAGAAAGTAATTTTACCTTTTAGATTTAGTTACTTTTAATATTATCTTTAAAATTATAAAAATTATGCAATTTTACTTCTTGTAAGAATGTATTTTAAACGGAGACGTTGACACATTACATTATTTTAAAAGAATTACGTCAAATTAACAGTTTCACTATTTTATAAAAAAACTTACATCATTTTTATAAATTTAGTGATAATATTGCACCTAACTATAATAAAATTATTCCTTTTCTTTTTGCCAATATTAAGATTATTTTTGCACATATAATTTTTTTCTAATGTATTTACGATACTAAAGGAACTATCAGTGAGTGATTTGATAAGTTGGGCATGACAGGATACAATGTGTACGAACCATTGGATAAAAAATAAATAAATACACATAGATTGCATTCGGTACACGTAGTGTACACAATGAAAACTATGGGATTGCGATACATTTATTTATTTGAGTAAAGAGAATCCTTGACGTTTAAGGCACAAAAGGCCCTTTAGCTTCGTTGTCAAAAGAAGGTGGCAAGTTTAATTGTTGGTTCATTCTTGTATCCATTTATTTGATTAAATAGAGCTTCTTCCCTTTAATTTTATAAAAATAAGCTGTATATATATATATACATATATAAACTGACACTACAAAAAAAAAAAAGTCTTATTAAAGACTACAATTTATGGACGGATCGATTTTCTGGTCATTAAAAATATATCAATAAAGATAAGTTTTTTATACGGTCATTAACTTGCAATTTAATACATATTATTTGTGAGGGGATAAAAACTAGTCATAAAAGCTATTAACTTCTGGTCCTAAAAACTAAAAAATATAGGCGGGATAAACCTACGCTAATCCTAAGTGAAACATGTTTGTGCATTTGCTTTGTTTTTTAGCTCATAACAAACTTCCTCTGCCCTAACAGATGAGTTTCATTCGATTTAGACCCCATACTGACGCTGCTTTCCATCGATGGAAGCTTCCTCGCTTCACCGTCCAAAGCTCCGATATGCTTTGCTCTACCATCGACAACTCTGAGATAATATGCTCCACCATCGACAACTACTGTGAAGACGTTTCTCGCCAGAAAAAAGGGTTAGAAAGGGGCACTTTATCTTGAGCTTCATTTTGACAGGAAAGAATTGCTTTGTGTTATCTTTTCGTGTTATTTTCCTCTGTATTTGTATACTGAGAAAAAGATCATTCATTCTTCATTTCTTTGCTAGAAAAGAAGGATTAGAAAAGGTGACTTTATCCCGTCGATGAATGAACAACGAAAACCACACCGAAATCTTATCCTGATTTGCTTCTCCTAAGCAGCCCTGCATTTCCCTTTCAACTTCTGTTTCTCTTTTCAATCGTTTTTGCAGCAAATTATGTTTTCTCTCAATTTTTGCAAATCTCTCTTAGGGATAATAAAATCTATCTGTATAATGTATGGTTCCTTAAAGTTGATTTTTTTTTTGAATTTTGTTTTATGATGGATGATGAATAGGTACAGCAGATAGGGAAAATGATAATTTTCTATGATAATTCATTGTGTGAGATCACTATTCGAGCTCTAGTTGTCCCGTTGGTGATTATTTATTAAGGATGCGATTGAAGGTGAAAAGAGAGTTAATGGATTCTTGTCTTCATGGACTTAAGATTTCTATAGGAAACCATGATATTGCTGCTAAGACCAAGCTCTGCTTCCAGCAAAGGTATTTTCGGGACACAAATAGGGAAAATTGCATTTCTAAACATAGGATTAGCATCACTTTTTCTGTCGGTGAGCTTCCTTTGTAGTTCAATGGGGCTTGGATACTTAGTGGATGCCAGTTTCGGGTACTATTTAAATTTGATTTTTGATTATTTCTCTTGATTTTATTTGAATTTTTCACTTGCAAAGTTTTGTTCTTTTTGTTAGTTTTTTCAGAATCTTTAACTGGTTCAGGTATTTTCCTATTTTATATTTGATTTTTTGTTATCTAATTGTTGTTTTTGTCATTGTTGTAATCAATTAGGAGTTTATTACAAGTTAGTTGCTGGTTTTTTCATGCTATATGATGGCTAAAAATTATAGTAATCCAATCCTATTTGCATTTGGCATCTGTAGGTTTAAAACTTGCTTTTGATACGGTTTATTTCTTTTTGATTGCTAATATACTCAGACCATTGATTACATGACTTGTGTTGGCTGTCATGTTGGAAATAATTAAATTTTAGGTCCTCACACCCATAAGAAATTTGGCTTGTATACTAACTTAAAAATTAAAAGTTAGAGAAGAAACAAGAGCTGGCCCCACTTTAAGGTTGTATTACCTTTTAAAGTGTTGCATGAATTAGTATAAATTGAGAGCTGGAGATGACAAAGAAAATAAGAAAAGCAATGATGAACCTAAAATTCAATACATTAAAAAAACCTGAAAAGCCTTTAAATACTTGTCTAATTTCTTTCTTTATATGCGAACACAAAGTCTCTTATATATCAATGTTTAGTTTTTATAGTTTTCAACAAAATTAATAGGTTATGGAGAGAGATCAATACTCTTCTTCTTGTCTTTTTCACCTTTGTAGCTGTCTACGGTTCCTTCTTCTACGGCTGTGCTATAAGTAAATCTTCACCTATACATTTTCTCATCAACTTTTTATTTATCCTTGATTAATCTCACTTTATATTTAATCCTTAACTATTTAAAATTTTTGCATTTAGTTCTCTCTAAGATAACTTTTTTTTATTGGGAATTTCATTTCAAATGGGCTTTTTGTCACCGGCACAATCCGAAATTTCTGAAAGAATTGAGCCTTTCTAATGCAATAATACTCTATTTTTCGTTCAATAATGACGAATTGGAGGATTGATAGGTGCAATTTTAAGTGAGAAGACAGCTGATGCCATCGGTCAGAGATAAGTATATTTAATAATTAATTTTTTCTTACTTAAATTCTTAATTTCCATAAATTCAATTTGTTTTCAGTTAATTTAATTTTGTCTTTTCTAGCAAAGTAGACAATGTGGTTATCTGAATTCTTTTGCACTCCAGGGTGGCTTGCAATAGGTTTTGCCCAGGTTTTTATTTAATTTTTCTCAATATTTATTTAATTAATACACTTTTTGGACTAAATTGCTGAGATACATATTGAATAATAATTGTTCAAAAGAATGCAGAATCGACTTTGAAACTTACTCAATGAACTAGTTGTATGTTGATTTGTTTCCATGTGAAATTAGGATGAAAGGAGGCCTTTCCACATACAAGTGGAAACAATTCTCTCTTCTTCTTATTGTGGTGGTGGGCACAACCAGTCTAATCTGGGCTTTAGATAGGACTCCTTTTCTTACTACTCTGCTTCGGCCTAGAGAGCAGTTGCAGCTTACTCATGGTATTTTTTTTATTAATTGTCATTGCTGTTTTAGATTATTAGATGCTTAAATTTGTTTTGATGCTATGCACACCAGCATTTATTTGGGAAGTTGAATTGTTCTTGATTATATCAAGTTAATGAAAATCTAATTTTCATCAAGTTAATGAAATTTTTTTATGTAGCTTGGGATTCAGTTGGCTAATCATTGAGCTTGGTAATTAGCTATAATTTCAATTAACTCATGTCAATTTGTAACTGGCTTTGTTCTTTTTACTTTTTTTTTTGCCTCTATTTTGAAATATTAACTCTTGCAGCTGACGTTGAGGTACTAGTTTTCCCATTCTCTTGTGCCTTTTTTAATCTCAGTTGTATGCCTCACTGGCTTACAGGTTGGCATACTCAATACGGAAGATGATGGCTGATAAAGCATTGGCAAGTATCTCTTTTCTGTTTCCTTCTAAATTGAACTATAAGATGAAAAATAATGAAATTATATCCAAAGCATTGTTATCAAATCTTTCTAGCCAAAGCAAGAGATTTAAAGCTTAAGGCATATTCACCAATAATCTCCACAAAAAAGTGATGCTTTAACTAAAACCCTTGATTAAGGGGAAAAGTGATGTTTTTTATAATTTTCATGGTTCTATTTGTGGAAAAGGGATATACTAGGATAAAAATGATAATTTGGTGTTAAAGGTTAGAAAAGAATGACTAAGCCTCAAATCTAAAGTGCAATTGAATTAAGCTGATTTTAACAACATTGCTTTGAATTTAATTTGTTTGGATTCTTTGCTAATTACATATTTCATTCCAAGTGGGAGTTCTTTTTATATTTGGTGTGTTTGACTAACTGGAGCAACCAGAGTAATTAACTACCATTTATTAATATAAAGTATAATTCTCTGATTATTCTAGTAATTTTTGTCTATAAGAAATTTAGCCAACAAAGTAATTTATCCTCAATGCCTGTGAAAAAATATACGGCTTCAAAAATCTGAACTAATTTAGGTAGCAGATTTTCTCAGGTATGGGAGTTTGATCAAGTCAATCAAAGATGGCTTATAGTTGCAGAGTTACCTTTCGATCTTGCATTTACTTGAAGATTTGGCGATTTTGTACATCAAATACCTAAGGGAGATTATTAACTCGATTGTACACTTTCATGTTTTGGGTTCAGGATAGACATCGAACCTATCGAGTGAGTTGGTAGAGATTAAATGAAGGCATCTTACATTTTTCGATTCAAAAATAACATCGAACCTAGCAGAGATGAACCTATAATGGAGAAAAGCTTTTGCATTTTGGGTTCGAAATGAGCATCGAGCCTAGCGAGGAAGTTGTGCCCGTCAAAACTAGATATGGAGTTAGATGGAATTTTTAGCTTTCGCATTTTGGGCTTGGGATAGACGTCGAGCCTAGCGAATCAGCATCATTATATTCGATACTTCGATCGAATAATGTCGATCGAATTTAGAAATGTTATCAATCGAAATTTTCTTCGATTGGAATAAAACAAATAACCTACAAATAAACATCAAACCTAACAAAAAGTAGTTGTAAAACATACCTTTTCCAAAGATTCCTAAAATTTTCTTTATTGAATTCAAAATTTGATACAAGATTATACATGGTATTTCTTGAGTACTTCGATATTCCAGCTTCTCGGGATGTCCGACCCCTCAAGGATTCAGAGCTTATACGTGCTGGAGCTTAGAACCTTAGAGACTTCATAGGGGCCTTCCTAATTTGGCATTAGCTTCCCAACTCTGGCATTTCTCGTACCTATATCTGCCTTTTTGAGCACCGGATCACCTACATTGAAGGTTCTCGCCCTTACTTTTATGTTGTGATATTTAACAACTCTTTGTTTGTAGGCAGCGATCTCGGCATAGGCGTCTTCTTTCCTTTCTTCAACCAGATTCAAATCTTGACATCTATCCAGGATGTTCATTCGATCAAAATAGAATGCGGACTGATAGGATGGGAGGCTAATCTCTATGAGTATTATTACCTCAGAGCCGTAGACAAGAGAGAATGGCGTTTAATGAGTGCCAGCTCTTGGACAGGTCCTATAAGACCATAAGATGCTTTACAGTTCTTTAGTTTAGTTGCCTTTTACCTCGCCCAATCATTTCTTTAGGCCTTGTAAGAGTGTTCGATTGGAGACCTCGATCATCTCATTGCTCTGTGGATGGGTGATGGATGTGAACTTAAGGCTGATGTTGAGATTCTGGTAAAAGTTTTTGAAGATCGAGTTGTCGAACTGCTTGCCATTATCTGTAATAAAAATATTGGGTAAGCCATACCTACAAATGATGTCCTTCTATGTAAAATTTTTTATCCTTTTCGCTGTGATTGTTGCTAGAGGCTCTGCCTTGATCAATTTGGAGAAGTGGTCAATTGCGACAAGGAGGAACTTCATCTGCCTTTTTTCTTAGAAAAAAGGTCCTAGGATATCCAGGCCTCATTGGTCGAATGGCCAAGAAACTTCGATCGACTGCTGGTCTGCTACCAGTTATCGAATGACTCTTCCATGAATCTGGCATTGCTGGCACCTTCTTACTCTTTTTAGGCATCTTTGAAGATACTTGTCCAAAAATATCCAGTTTGGAGTACTTTCCTTGCCATGGCCCTGCTAGCTTCGTGTGTACCATAAATGCCTTCATGGATTTCCCTTAGGATGTAATCTTCTTCCTCCTCCATCATGTATTTGAGGCAAGGGTGACTCAAAGCTTTCTTGAACAGTTCACCGTTAATAATAGAGTAATTTAGGGATTTACAGGAAACCTTTTGGGCTTTCACCTTATCCTCGGGTAGCTGCCTTATTTGTAGGTACCGCTTGATGAAGCTCATCTATGTGTCTTGAGCTGGCTTATTCTCTATCATCTCTAGCTCATCTAGGAAGGAGATAGATTGCTCGACAAAGGTTATGTTTTCTTCTATTAGCTCTTGCTTGGAAGTGGACATCTTGGCAAACCGATCTGCATATATTGTTTGATCTCTCAGCATCTTCTGTAGGATCCATTCGGATCTATATTCTTCCAGCATCTTGAATGTGGCCTTGACCTTTGCCAAATATTGTATCATGTTAGCTTCTCTGGCCTCAAAGGTGCCTAAGACTTGGCTCGTCACAAGCTAGGAGTTGCTCTTGATGATGATCAACTCCGATCGGACGGCATGGAGCAGCCTCAGCCTTTGCAGGAGTGCCTCATACTCTGTCATATTATTTAAAATTTTGAAGCTGAGTTTTATTGCATACCTTATAACAATGCCCAAAGGACCTATTATTACGATGCCTGCGCCTCTTTGGGTGTCATTTACAGTTCCATCCATGACCATTTCCTATTTTATAGGTTGGGGATGATCAGTCATTTCTTCGCTAGCAAATTCGACGATAAAGTCTGCCAAAGCTTGGGCCTTTATTGCTTTCCTAGGTTTATACCTTACATCCCATGACTAGAGCTTGATTGTCTATCCCACCATTTTTTTCTTTAGGTCCGGGGTCTAGAAAATTTTTCTGATAGGCTGACCCGATCGGATCACTATTATTTACTTCAAAATACTACCTTAGATTCCTTATGCACATCATGAAGGCAATGATAAGTTGCTCAACCAGACCTTTTCTCAACTCTGGGCCCCTAAGCACTTGGCTCACATAATAAATGGGCAGCTGTTGGATTTCTTTTTTCCTGACCAGGACACTTGCAACAGCTTCACCAGAAGTCGATAAGTATAGATACAAATTTTTACTTGGAAGCGATTGATTGAGTAGTGTTGGGTTAGTGAATAACTTCTTTAATTCATCAAAGGCTTGCTGGCAGTCGGCTCCCCAGTTGAAAACTTCATTCTTCCTCAATTTCTTGAAGAAGGGGTGCACTATTTGGCTGAAGAGGAGATGAACCTGCCGATGACCGTTATTCTGCCGTTTAGTTTTTAAACATACTTCACACTGCTTGGAGGTTGTATCTCCAAGATTATCTTTATTTTATCAGGGTTGGCTTCAATACCCCTTTGGGAGATCATAAAGCCAAGAAATTTACCTTAAGATACCCTGAAAATGCACTTCTCAGGATTGAGCTTCATCCGAAACTTATTCAGCATGTTAAAGACTTTCGCCAGATCTGCAGGATATTCTTCAGGGCTTTTGCTCTTGACGATCATGTCGTCCACGTAAACTTTCATATTTTTTCCGATATGATCTTTAAAGATTTTATTCATCAACCGCTGATACATGGCACCTGCATTTTTTAATCCTAATGGCATTGCTCTGTAGCAGAAAGTGTCATCATCGGTGATGAAACTGGTCTTTTCCTAATCCAGCAATCACATCATAATTTGGTGGTATCCGGCATACGCATCGAGGAGGAAGTAGATGGCATGACCAGCAGTGGCATCCATGAGTTGGTCTATGCTCGGTAGGGGATAACTGTCTTTTGAACCTGCTTTATTAAGGTCCATGAAGTCTACACACATCCGTAGCTTTTCTGACTTCTTCTTTACCAGCACAACATTGGCGAGCCATTCGGGATAGTCAACTTTTCGGATTGTACTCGCTTTCAATAATTTATCCACTTTCTCAGAAATGAATTTCTTTCGATCGGGAGCATGTGTTCGCAAATTCTGCCTAATCGGCTTGTAAGCTGGATCCACATTAAGTTTATGGGTGATTATATTGGAATCGATTCCGGAGATGTCTTCCGGCTTCCAGTCAAAGGATGCCTAGTTGATCATCAAGACTTGCATGATGGCCTCCTCAATCTCCGTATTCATACTGGTGCCTATTTAAACAGTCTTGCCTTTTATAAGTATCCTTGTCTTGAATTATTCTACAGGTCCATTCTTTACTCCTCCACCTGCTCAAGTCGCTCTATCCCTGATCCCACCATCATGGCCTCTCTCTAGTGCTTGATCATGGTGACGTAGGCTTCTCTGGATGCCTTTTGATCGCCCTTTAGAATGACGATACCTCCCCTGATTGGGATCTTTATCACCATGTACCGAATTCTGGTGACGATGCTAGTTTGAAAGAGTAGAGGCCTGCCAAAAATAGCATTATATGAAAAAATCATATCAATGACTATGAACGTTACCTTGCAGGCGTAGGCGAGGGCTTCCTGGCCAAGGTCGGTGAACAACTCAACCGACCCTACCACCGGGACTGTAGCATTGTTGAGTTCGATCAATGGAGTGGCATTTGATTTAAGTTCTTCGATCGGCAATCCCATGGTTCTATAAGCTTGGAGGGTGAGCACATTCACAACACTTTCATTTTCCACCAATATCCTCTTCACATCGAAGTTATTAATTCAACGATAAAGGTGTTCTCATGAGGGAACATTACATCTCTCGCATCCTCACTGGATATGGTGACTGGGGCTAGCCGTTTGGCTAGCTGGGACACGTAGACACCCTCTCATTTCTTTTCCTGGAGAGATCCTTTCCATAGGATGAACCACCGATGATCATGTTTATGACCCAATGTACGGTCGATAGGGATCTAGATTCCTCGATTTTCTCCACTCATCGTCGAAATTATCTTTCTTAAGGTTCGACTGTCTACAGGGACTTACCCCTCTGGCCAGACCTATAAACTTTTTTAGGTAGTTAGTCAGCAAAATAAAAGAAAGCTTTTGTAAGGATTTTAAAATATATTTTATTTTACGTGAAAAAGATAATTTGATTAATTGGTATTTCTTATACTAATTATTACTGTAAAAATAATGACGAGTCCGGAAAACAATATTAATTTCCTGTTTAGAGTTAAAAAGTGATGATTTTGACATGAAGCAAATGTATTAGTTACGTAATATTTTTCTGAAAGAAAAGTTATTCGAAAAGTAAATCAATAGAAAGACACAATAATTGACCGATGAAAAGAAATAAAGGACATACGTCTTAATAAGTATTTGAATGAAAATAATATATATATATATGTATATGAAAGAAAGAGAAATTGACTGCAAAGTATCCCGAAATACCTATATCGCTTTGCAATAAAGTTTAAAAGCTTTTAATTAGTAATGTATTTATTAGTTAAAAGTCAAAGCAAAAATAAAAGAATAACAACAAGAAGTATAATTAGAGTACAGATCACACGATTGAACAGTACACCAAGAATTTAAGTAATTTACTTTGGTACTAGTAAAGACACGAGTACCAATTCACATCGTTAAATAATATGATAATTAAATTGATATGACTAGAAAATAAGTAACAGTATTACTACAAGTAAAAGTTATAGTGCACATTAACGAAGTTATGCTTATTCTTGGAAAATTCTTGGATTAGTAGTCACCACTGGGCATATTTAATACTCAGCACGTAGTGTTTACTGCGTGCAGGTTCTGAAGCGTTGCGGGAGCATAATACATTGAAGGACCAGATTGGAAGAGAAGATTTTTGTATTCGTTAGAATAAGCTTTTGGCATGTATATACTTAGACTATAAAGGTAAAAGCTCGAACTATTTTTAGAATGTATGTTTATTTGTCTTGGATGTATGGACAGTATAAGTTTTGATATAATGTTTGTTTTAATTGTTATAAGATTGTTATTTGATTCTGGAATTAATGAAAAAGTATTTTAAATGTTTCAAATTGTTCGGTAGAAAAAAGAAAAAAAAAATCCGTACCGGTTTTGGCTAAGTTTCGCTTCGAAAAAGACTGTTCCGAGAAGAGTGTTACATTTTGTGGTATCAGAGCAATGGTTTAGGCAGTTCTAAGATTGGAGTGGGATAAGGTTAAGTGATAGGTTTGTCTGTATATACATGCCAATTATAAGCGGATAAGTGTTAAATAATCTGAAGGGTATTTGCTCCCCCATCTGTATTAAAGTGAAAGAGTTGACATTTGACTGAGATTGTCAAGTATGAAAGGATTGTTTTTGCACAGTAAAGATGGTAGTGAATGAAAATGGAAGTATTGATGCTTGAGATTTCATGAGAGTCAAAGCAGGGAAAAGAAAAGTTGACTGACATTAAGTAAAAAAGTGAGAGTTTAAGTATCTGTTTAGATGAAAAGCAGTTAAAAGAAGCACAAGATAAAGAGTGTGATAGAAATAAGAAGGAATTGTATTATGAGTACTGATAAGTTGTGTGGGATAAGGAGACACTTTGATTGGATTGTCTTGATTTAAGAATGCTAATGAACAAATTGTTATAAGTTAAGATTGTTTAAGATGCTCTATATATATATCTGTCAGTGATTTTCCTTATAGGAGTGGGGATTTGATTGTATTTCTCATAGCTCTGGGATGGGCTATGATATCTGCATTATATGAGGATACTTGACAGTATTTTATCTGCATACATGACATTATACATTCATTGCATGGCATTTCATATTGTTTGACAGCATCTGATATGCATTATACTGTATGTTTAGGCCCCACTTGATAGGATAAAACTGACAGGGGATATGATGAGCATAAGGACAACCTAAGAATGAGATAAGAACTAGTGTGCTTACGATTGTTTTCCAATTTTGATGTGACCATTGTGAGATATTGGTCATGTCAATAAATTTGTCAGCATACTGATCCTATTGCTGAATCGATGGAAATGATAAGTGCAAATGGTTAATGATAATGTTCTTGATTTTCTAGTTGTGAGAGCCAGTTTAAATTTGACTTCAGATGGGAGTGTTTAACTGGAAAATAAGTGAAATTGATTTTGTACAGCAGGTGAGGACAGTAATTCTGAAAGAGAATGTTTATGTAATAGTCTTTGTGAGTAAATTGAAAGATTTTTACTAAAGTTCATCGAGATAGTAATGCCTGACATCATCAGGTGTGTCAGGATTAAAAGCTTAATTCTGAAAGTTAGACTGAAAGTGTACTGTAACGGGTATAAGTAAATGTTAATTATGTTGATATATGGACGCAGAGCATTAGATTTATTTGAGAATTGCTCTGACTTGTAATGGTATTTATTTAGAAGTGAAATAATATGATTAAAGGATCTATTAACGGCTTTGTTAAGTATCAATAAGGAAGATTGGTGATAATTTCAACGTTGTCTTAGAGATTCACCCTTGACTAATGATGAGTTCGAGGGGCTAATTCCGCTATGGAAAGAAGGAAGATGGTAAAGTACACGGGATTGTGAAAAATGGTTAGTGAAAAATGGTTATCTCTTGTAAGATTTGATTCTTATATAGACGATGTCAGAAAGAAAATGGTGAATCTTTTATATTGAACTTAATGGAGGGTAATCGGGTCAGCAAGCTTTGATGTGATTCAAGACATTAAAGGAATCTACTTTCAGGATGATCTGCTTAGAAAAAATGAGAAACTGATAAAGATTGTGATTGGTTAACTTCAAACATGTGGGTCTTATTGACGAATATATGTTTGGGAACTATTATATGTAAATGAAATTTGATAAAATAATAGAATGGTATCCTCTACTCTGTGACATAAGTAAATTTCGAAGACGAAATTTCTTTTAGTAGGGGAGAATTGTAATGGCCTCAACACCGGGTCAGTCGTGAATAGTACTTTCCGACAGTGAATAGTGTTTCCCGGGCCTGAAAGGACACCCGAAATTCGAAAATATTTTATTTAACCATTTGAAAGGAATAGTTATGGTGAGCCTATGGTTGAAATTTGAAGTGAATTTGAGGTCAGATAGGTCTCCAAAAGTCAAAAATACGAAAAAGGTATCGAGTCAATTTCTCTGGTAGGAAAATGGACTTGATTTTGCTTAAATAATTAAAAATAGTAAACGAACTCCGAATATCGCCAGATTTTGCGTGCCTACATGAATTTTTATGTAGAATATTTTGGTGTTGAGAATGAAATTTTTCGGTGACACCGGTAGTTGTCGAATCGGACCAATAAGTTTGAATCGGACCGATAACGGACTCCGATTGAGCCAAAAATTTATGTCCTACCTATTTTCGATGTTTTAAGAATGATAGAATCAAAATTGAAGTAATTTGAAGTGAGGAAGATAAATATTTTGGTTTGGGCCCAAAATGACTTAAAATGGGCTTAATTTTATACTTGGGTTAAGCCCATTAGTTAAGCCCTTAATTAGGCCCATTTGAGAGATATAAAAGGAGAAAAAATCTGTAGAAATCTTCAGATTTTTCTGGCTCCATCTTCCTCTCCTTTGGTGGCCGAACCTAGGCTTTCCATTTCCTCTCTTTTGATTCTTCATCTTTCACTCTAATTTTCCCCTAAACTTCAACATAAAAGATGAAGTTTCATCCCTCTAGATGATTATTCAAGCCTCAACCATATTATTTGAAGGAAGGAAGCAAGAGAAATCAAGAGGGAAAGGTTTAGGTATCAAAAAGAGGTAAGAGATTTTCAAGGTTTTAAATTTGTTTAAGGGTGCCTCTAAGTAGTTTTAGGTGCCTAGAATCCATTTTTGTGGTTTAATTGAGCTAAAAAGGTTGATATCATAGTGTTTTCTTTGATGAAGATTTCGGCTTTCATGGTTTCTTCATGGTGATGGAAAGATTTATTTGATTTAAGGCATGAAAAAGGAAGCCTTAGGAAGCTAAAGCATGGAAAGAGGTAAGTGACTACCAAATCCCTTAATTTTCCATTTAATATGAATTTTTCTTGGTTATGTAACTAAGATAAAAATGTGTAATATTGTTAATTGATGTAATTATGATGGGGTTATTGTAATTAGACTAGAGAAATGATGAATGGAAAGTGGAAATGAAAGAAAGAAAAATTTTAAGGTAGAAAAAGAATGGTGGCCGAATTTTAGTGAGAAGAAATGGTAAGAAAAAATGCATGAAAATAATGTATGGTAGCTTAAATTAATAATAGACTTGATAATTGATGTCTATAAATTTTTAGAGAATAATTAGAAATTATTTGGAAATTTTAAAGGTTATGTATAATGTATGTATTGAATGAAAATTGTGATTAATTGTGAATTAAATGATTATTTTGATGAAAAATGATAGTAACCAATAAAGAATGCCTAAATAAATTTTATGGGAATTTATTGGAATTTTATTGGAATTTTTATGTATATATGTATAATGAAAATAATTGAATTTTTAATGCATAATTGTATAAAAATGACAAAAGTGATGAATTAATGTGAAAATAAATTAATGTCAATGACAAGGAATAAAAAGTCAACCATTGAATTCTTCGAAATAATTTTTAGGTCGTAAAAGTAAGAAGAATAATGAATTATTGAAAAATAATTCATAAATAAATGAAAATGATGGAAAAGAATTAATACGTAAATAAAAGAAAGATAAAATTAATTTTTAATACAAAAAGGACTTAAATGAAAGAGAATAAAAAATTTAGGGCAAAATGGTAATTTTGTCAAAGTAGGTAATTGACGCATGAAAATAAGTAAGAAATGTGTACCAAGGGTAAAATGGTAATTTCGGAAAATTATCTGTATTAAAAGATAAAGTTTTCATGATATAAGGGCTAAAATGAAATTTTACCAGACATGGTAAAATAAATACTAAAAGATGAATAAAGGAAGAAATTATAGAATAAACATGAAAATAAATGAATATAATGGCAAAATCGTAATTATGAATTTGAAATGAATAAATCGATAGAAAAAGTTAAATTATGTATTTTTGAGTTATGAAATAATAAATTATATTAATAGCGTTCCTAATTGAATAGAAAGTAGAAACATAAAAATGTGACTAATTTATCAAAATAAATTAGTCAACAAAAAGTATTAAAAGAGTTAATAATTACAAAATTAAGTCGCCGACGAAATAAAAGTCGGCATATCGAATAATTGAAAAATTGGACTGAAAAAAAAAACTATTAAAACGTCAAGCCTAAAAGTATTGAAAAATGATTCGTAAAGAATTATACAAGAAAAATAAAAGAAAAGTCATAATTTGTATAAAAGATTGAAAAGTCCAGGTGTTTGAGTGAATTATTAACGAATAATTCACAATAGTGACTTGAAAAGACAAAGTGAAAGAAAAGATGTAAATTACTGAAAAGCCTGAGTATCTGTGTGAATTATCGAAGGATAATTCACAAAAATGATCTGAAAAGATAAAATCAATGATAAGACAAAAAGTTATTGAATATCCGATAACACTAAAAGAGTGCATATGATCAGAATAAAGTATAGTAATAAATAAAAGAAAGAAATTAAAAGTTTAAATGTTCAAAAATATTTGCAAGGATAATGATTATGTTTGCCTTTAACGATAGACAGGTAGTATGATTCCTGTTTTGGATATAATTGGCTAGCCATAGGGACACCTCTGTACCGCGGTGCAAGTCATGGCGACTTGCTTAGCTATGGTTGAAATCTTTAATCTCCATAGCTTCTGTGAAAGTGTATCTGTATCTGTATCTGTTTTGCGAGACTTGATCTTTCGAGATCATTTCTCTATCTGCTACGTGGGACCTTTGGGTCCAGTCCCGTGTATCTTTTGTGGGAAACCTGTTATATTGCATTAGGGGCACATCGAAATGAATAAATAAGTACTGTTTCATTGAATTGAATATAGAAAGTTATAACAAAACGATTCTTTTGAAAGAAAATGCAAAGTTAAAATAAATCTGTAAAGATTTCTGAAAAGTGTAGTTAGTCAGCAAAAGAAAAGAAAGCTTTTATAAGGATTTTAAAATATATTTTATTTTACGTGAAAAAGATAATTTGATTAATTGGTATTTCTTATACTAATTATTACTGTAAAAATAATGACGAGTCCGGAAAATAATATTAATTTCCTGTTTAGAGTTAAAAAGTGATGATTTTGACATGAAGCAAATGTATTAGTTACGTAAGATTTTTCTGAAAGAAAAGTTATTCGAAAAGTAAATCAATAGAAAGACACAATAATTGACCGATGAAAAGAAATAAAGGACATACGTCTTAATAAGTATTTGAATGAAAATAATATATATATATATATATATATATATATATGTATATGAAAGAAAGAGAAATTGACTGCAAAGTATCCCGAAATACCTATATCGCTTTGCAATAAAGCTTAAAAGCTTTTAATTAGTAATGTATTTATTAGTTAAAAGTCAAAGCAAAAATAAAAGAATAACAACAAGAAGTATAATTAGAGTACAGATCACACGATTGAACAGTACACCAAGAATTTAAGTAATTTACTTTGGTACTAGTAAAGACACGAATACCAATTCACATCGTTAAATAATATGATAATTAAATTGATATGACTAGAAAATAAGTAACAGTATTACTACAAGTAAAAGTTATAGTGCACATTAACGAAGTTATGCTTATTCTTGGGAAATTCTTGGATTAGTAGTCACCACTGGACATATTTAATGCTCAGCACGTAGTGTTTACTGCGTGCAGGTTCTGAAGCGTTGCGGGAGCATAGTACATTGAAGGACCAGATTGGAAGAGAAGATTTTTGTATTCGTTAGAATAAGCTTTTGGCATGTATATACTTAGACTATTAAGGTAAAAGCTCGAACTGTTTTTAGAATGTATGTTTATTTGTCTTGGATGTATGGACAATATAAGTTTCGATATAATATTTGTTTTAATTGTTATAAGATTGTTATTTGATTCTGGAATTAATGAAAAAGTATTTTAAATGTTTCAAATTGTTCGGTAGAAAAAAGAAAAAAAAATCCGTACCGATTTTGGCTAAGTTTCGCTTCGAAAAAGACTGTTCCGAGAAGAGTGTTACACGGTTGGATCTCAAGGCATCATCCAGCTGAATATGTTGCCTAGCTCTTTCCATGAGATCGAAAAAGCTGGCCGACAGTCTTGTTGTGATTTACTCAAACAACAGCCTATCAATGGTGCCATTGGCCAAAGTGGTGGATGCCATTTTCACGCCTACATTCCTTACCTCCGACATTATGGCTTGAAACCTTTTGATGTAGTCTCAAAGACTTTCATCGGTCATCTAATATAAATTGGACAAATTGCTTATCGACTTTGGCGCTCGTATTTGTACAATGAACCGTGTGATAAACAGTTCTTTAAGTTACCGAAAGGAGGTAATTGACTCCTGAGGGAGCTCGTGGAATCAGTTAAGGGCATCTTCCCTCAAAGTGGTGGAAAACATCCTGCAGGCTATCCTTTCATCATAGGTGTAAACCTGCACTTTGGTTAGATATTCTACAAGATGAGTGGCAGGGTCAGTTTTACCTGTATATTTATCCATTACCACATCTTGCCACCTAGGAGGTAGCTCAGACTCTATGATCTTTTTGCAAAATGGAGAGGCTGTATTCCCTCAGGTGTTCCCCTCGAACATGCCTTTTTTGGGCCCTATCAAGCCAAATTGTTTGAGTTTTTGCTTGAACCATTTGTCATCTCTGCTCATAGCTGTTGAGGTGAACTCATCTCTCCGTCTTCTGGTGTGGCTGCGATTTGGGATGCACATGAAGTATAAATTGTCCCCAATGAATGAAGTGGAGGATCTGCTAGGAATATATGGAGAGTCTCAACTTGAGGACATTATCCTTTCTTCTACTATCTTGAGCTCGTGGCTCATTGATAGAAATCCCCTTGTTTCTTCTTGTTCTGAAGTCTTCGGCCAAGAAGTCTATTTCATAGCCTCTTTCGGAAGTTCTGGGCATTTTGCCTTTTTTAGCGTTTGGATAATGCTCTTAGTGAAGTCACTAAGAATGGCACGTATGTTTCTGATAGTAACAAGAGGATCTTCTGGCTGTTGCATGACTACGTCGTTGAAATCTGGGAGGAGATTACCCCTGGTAGGCGACCTGAGAGATCTCTCTCTTCGCCCTGAAGGCCTAGATCTGCCCTGACTGTTGCGATCATACTCTCCAGAAGCTACGTATTCGTTCGATCTTTAACCTGTCATTTTCTCTCAACGAAAGCACCAAATGATAAAGTGTAAAATGACTTTATCTGAGAAAGAGAGTTGTTGGTTGGGTGGCCCGATCGGATGATCGATCCTGCAAAAAGGAGTGCCCGATCAGACCAGGCATTAACACTCCGAAACTTAAGTTAGTAGCTTTCTAGAGATATAATAATTAGAGAGAGAATTTCAGATAATCAATACATGGAGCCCTTATGTTTTTGCTATTTATAGGAGATAAATGAGGGATATTTGAGTACATTGGAGGCTTGATAATTGGCAGTTAGAGTAGGTGAATGGCAATGTTATAGAAAACAGGTGGAAGGTATGGACGATGACTTGTATCAGTAAACTGACAGGACGTGTTGTATCATCAGTCCAATCAGACATTGCATCTGCCTGTCTTATTTTTCAGCTTACATTTTATCTTTTTATTAATAAACTTTGAACCCTATTAAATATTATTAAATCGACTTAATTAAATCTTAAAAAATATTTTTTTCATAATTATTACTTAAAAATACTAATAACTTCTGATAAATTTGGTTATTGGAGTTCACAGAGTTTCAAAGTAAAATATAACAAAATGTTTGATAAACAAGATTCGAAGAGAGAAAAAAAAAAGTATGTAATTTTTGTTGCAATGATTAGTCCGTATATAGGTGTTGGCATATAGGTTTTTGATGAATACGCCCACGCACCTTAATCTACAGGGACAATATCACTTGACGCTACTAAACAAATAAACTATACATAACTATAAGCAATTATAAATTTCAATGTCTTTCTCACAACCATTAATAAATGGTAATATTAGCTGTAACACCATTACTAAATCACTGTAGTTTCATTTTAAAATATATTTTTTTATTTTTTTACGAAACTCAAAAAAATAATTAAAATATCTCAATTTTATAAAAATAAATTATAGTAATTGAAAAAAATATTATTTTATATTTTCAAAAATTTTATTTAATTTTAGTTAAAAGTAAAAAATAATAAAAAAAATTTAATAAGTTGGATAATAAATATGGATATACATGTAAACATATCTCTTAAATTTCGAAAATAATATTTAGAGTGAGATAAACTAAAATAAAAAAAATATCTCTTAAAATAAGACGGAGGAATTAATTAACTATGCATTTTCCATTTTTTTTTTAAGTTTCAAAGACAAAATTCAAGCATTTTATCAACATTATGACAGTTTATGCATTGCCACCTTGGCCCCATATATATTCCAATTTATATTTTTTGTGGATATATAAATATCTATATGAATCAATTCATATAGATATACGGTAGGATTGAAATTCATGTTATCAGTGGTCACTTAAATAATAATTTAGTTATGATAATGCATTTTTCTAAATTGTTTTAGTACACAAATTTGTAAATATATTGCGATAATATATAAAATATGAAAAGGAAATTAAAGATGGTCAAAATTAAAATCATGTTAACTCGTGTGGTTTAAGATTAGAACCCTACTAATCAAATTTTATGAAATTAACATGATTTCAGTTTGAAATTGAATTAAGTTGATTTACGGTTATAAGTTTTAACATCATTTCACCCATGTGATGTTAAGTATAGTTTCACTAATGAAGTAAGAAAAGTCAATAAGGCTATAATTAATCGATATAAATTAAAATAAGAACCAATCATTACATCTTAGGATTTTATATTATGGAACAAACATTAAATATCTCTTGTTTAATCATAAACACATAATTTTGGGTCATATTTTCATTCCTAAATTATTAGGTCTCAAGTAATTTACCAAAAATATTTATATAAATATATGACTTTTCTGGATAATTTCATGAATAAAAAACTGCATTACCCTCAAAGGCTCAAACCACATTCAAATTATTTTATCTGGGATAAATGGGAACCTATCTAAATTGAAAATTCAGATTTAGTATCGTTCATAGTATCAGATGGTGTGCAATTATATAAATCCAACATAGTATAACCTACATTGTTAATTAAAAAAAAAAAAAGCTATCTTGCACAGATGATGGTAATTAACATTTAATTCCGTCTTCAATTACGAGAGAGAAATTTTCCATTAAAAATATTCAAATATTACTTAAATATTTATAAGGATAATTATGACATTTTACCACCCCAAACTCCATTAGCCAGGTTGATTTAACTTGTTTATACTCCACGGGTCTCTTTAGTTTAGGAAATTTATATTTTAATTACTCTATCATTAATTTATCTCACAAAACAACAAAGAAAACATTAAAGCATCTTTCCAGTCATCATTCATTCATTGATAATCCGAGAGACACATATTGATTCAGGTTGAGTAATAATTGATTCAATAATTCTATTGAGTTAACAAGTCCTAACACGTTGCCAAAATAAATAAATTCATTAATTTCTAAAACCCTTAAGGCCAAAAATTTCTAAAACAGAAAAATTAACCAAAGGAACTATTGCAAAAACGCTAAAATATTACTCCTTTCATTTTTTTATCTGTCACTTTTGAATAAAATTTAAATTTTATTTATCTATTACTTTTAGATTTTCAATATAATTTAATTTATTTTTTTAATAAAGTTAGAACTAATCAGATTTGATAAGTTAGTCTTAATTATATAATTTAATACTAACTTTAAGTTTATTTATTATTTCTTAATTCTAATGAAAATAATAAAAGTAACTGATAAAAAAGAACAGAGAAAATAATATCTAACTAATAAAAATTTAAACATTGGGTGTTTTATTGATATATAAGTAAAACGTTCATAATTTTTTTACAACTAACCCTGAAAATTTATTAATAATTAAGTGTTCATTTACTAAAAAAAAGTATATTTGTACATTTTATACCGATCATGTCCCTAAAATGAAGTAATAGTGGAGCAAACATTAAATTGTCTTTTCTAAGGGCAAATTAGTATATTACTAGAGTAATTAATGAATTTTTTGTAATCTTGGTGAAATGTAAAAAATCGAATTCTAATTGCAAATGGGGAGAGTACTCCCTTCATCCATCCCATTTTAAGTGTTCAATCTCATTTTAATACCGGAATTAAAATTTATAAAAAATATTAATAATTAATTAAATTGTCATTTTTTGTGCAATTAAATTGTCATTTTTTAGTTTAAAGTACTCCATTTATTTTTTATATAATCAAAACTAATTTTATCAATCTATTAAATGTAATGCTACAAATTTATCACTCTATTAAATGTAATACTACATAATATAAATAGGAGCAGGCACATAAACTATTCTCTCCAATTTTTAAAATAAACTTAAAATGAGACAAAAAAAAAAAAGTAACAAAATTGACCACTTAAAATGGAACAAATAAAATATTGTTTATTATTCAGTTGTGCTCAAAACTTGATATTCCAACAATAAGAGCTTGTCACAGTATACTAAAAAATTTCATATTCGAACCCATACTTTTTCTGTTTTGATAAAAAAATAGTAATTTTTAATTTCTTAAAAGAAAATAAACCTTAAAAAGAAAGGTGGAGGTGTGTCATGATCAAATTGAAATTTATTTCGATTCTATAAAGAACGAGTCGAACATTAATTCATCTAGCATATTTTTTTTCTTAAAACAAGATCTAACAATTAATTATTTCATTTCATCAAAAAACAAATTATCTTTTAAATAAGTTTGTGATGATTTGTATTATGTCTGATAATAATAATAATACATCCCTTTCGTATTGAGAGATTAAAAAAAAAAAGAGGAAAAAAAATCAAGAGTTCAACAATATCTCACAAATGGGTCACAATCCCAATGTATTATTGTCGTATAAAATATACTTTTATAAGTTCTGTTGCAAGTTGTTAATAATCAACGTTACAAATTATAGGCGACAATAAAATTATTTAATGTCTGAATTGGAAGAAGAAACGTACGCAGAGGAGCAATCATTTGTGATAAATTCAAAGCCTGAAATTCTTTCTATTATTTATTTAATTTTTTATATAATTATTAATATTATTTAATTCAAATTTTACAGTCCACTATTAAAATAATTCTTATTCGATATTAAATTTATTATTTACAAAATAGAGATATAAGTAACTATCAAATTACTCGAATTAATTAATATTTTATTTATTTATTTTTAATAGAATGATAGTATTTATATTGGCTAAATGTTAATTTAGTACGCCAGATATATCGTACATTAGGGAATATGAACGGTTAAATTAAATAATTTTTTTATCCAACTCTCCATATTTAGTATATTTGTAACATCCAATGTAATAAATTAATTATGTTTCTCATTTAGTAAGCTTGATCTATTAAGATACAAGAAATACTAACTCCTTGAATAAAAAAAAAATATATTTTTCTTGCTAAAATCCATTCATATTGAATCTATAACTTAGGGCAAGAATATCAAATGATCTCCCATAGCCATAGGCTCTAAATAGGATGGCCAGGTCAAATAATGAATGAGTAGAACCTAAAAGAAATTGATATGAGAAAAGAGAGTGACAGCTTTTTTCTTAAGATTAACAACTCATAGGCTATGTGGGTTTTAGTTTTACCACAAAAGGAACCAAAGAGTAAGTTGAAAACTGAAAAGAGCCTTTCACCGGCCACATAGCAACAAAATTTTCTCTTGTTTGCACTGAATCAAATGCCTTGTGACTCTTCCTATCTCTTTTCTTTAATTAATTTGCATGAGTCCCTTGTTTATAAGTAATGATCCTCTTCTCTTCAATTCTCTCTGGGAGAGAGGGAGAGAGAGCAATAACTGGTGGGCTCATTCCATAATCAGAAATGGCTCGTGAGGACAACCACTTCTCATCTCTCTCAACAACCCATTTAGACCATTTTCTTATTTAATTACCATTTTGCCCTTAGATTGGGATCATCCTTTTCATCATCTCTAAGGTCATTTTAGGGCAAAGTCCTTTTCTTTTTTCATTTGTGTGTGAAGAGCACTACTACAATGCAATGTAATGTAAAACACACACACTCTCACTCCCTTTCTCTTTCTATCTCTCAACCATCAAAGGACATTCCTTCATAGGATAGAAAAAGGCAGACAGGATGGAGCCAGGCAATTGTAGCTTTAATTTCTTACTAAATCTTAGTTTCTTTCTTCTGTTTCGTTATATTTTATAGTGTAGTTTTTGAGATTTTTATAGAGATGAAAGAGCTAGGACTGCTTCATGGATTCATACAGCATCTCACCATCAAGATTCAGAATATAATTTTCTACATGAAATTCTTGAGTTATTTGTTTTTCTATAATTATATATGTCATTTAATTATCATAAATGGTATTAATTGGTGCATGTTCTTAATTCCCTCTCTCTTTCAAGTAGGTTAAATTGTTTTCCTTAGCATATCATCATATATATTATATGATGATTTCTGAAATTTCACTATTTTATGTGTTGGATAGATTTGCAGTATTGGTTTTGGCTGGAGAAAAGTAGCTTAATTTGAGGACTGGTGAAGATTGATATATGTATATTAATCTGTATCTAATTTTAATTGTTTCTCCGTTCATTAATTAGATTGCACTTTTGGGTTTGTATTAACTCTTGTATTAGTTGAGTTGATCTATAAGATCAATCACAATTATATTAAATGGAGTTGATTTCGCTTGCCTAACATATATACATGTTCATATATTGCTTTTTCTACTGTTAAATTTCTTCAGCCGGCTTGGGCCAGTTATCACTTTGGTTTATTAATTGTTTAGTTTTATTACATGTTTGATGATATAACCTAAGTGCAATCTCTAATCTTCCACACCGGTTGCTCTTCCTGCTAGCTTTTGCTCTTAGATTCCTGAATCGATTCCCTTTCTTTTGAGTCCATATACGTTCCTATAATTAGTTATAATCAAATTAAGCTTTGTTCTTTTCAATATATTTTTTCTTTAGTTTACGAAGGAGGGGAAGTTAAACTCTAATTTCAGATTTGGCTGGAGTTGTGAGATTTTGTAAGATGCATCAGTTGCCATATGGTGCAAATCGAGCTCTTCTGTTTTCAGTGGATCTTTTAATAAAAGTGCATATCATATTTTAGTGGTTAATATATAATTAAAAGAGAAAAAGCATGATTAGAATGCAAGTTAGCTGACGGAAATGTTGATAGAAAACATCTGTATGTATTGCTGAGGGTTTTGTTACAGCCATCTGATCTGATTTATATTCTGTCACAGGCACAACTCAAATCATAATAAGAACATGATTTGCTGTATTTTGTAATCAGAAGTGTAGATTTTATTGAGTAATTAATGCAATGCATATGAGAGAGTGATGGTGAATAAGGGGAAGAAATGTGGTGGAGGTAAAAAGCTTATTTTGTGTCCATGTTGTTCCTTTTGTCATGAACTCATCATTGCACATATGACAAGCAAGGGTGGAAAGAAAATGAATCCCGTGAAGAAAATCTATGAAATAATGATGACTTCAAGTTGATTGCTGTTTTTTAGTTGTTTTCTCTTTCAGCAGTTGTTTTGCACAATAGAATATTATGTACTATTTCTTGACAAACTTAATTACACATATGCATGTCACCCTCCAATCATGCATCATAGCTGCACTTTTGATCTTTATGATTAATTAAATAAACATGCTATTATTCATACCCTAATAAGTCTCATATGTTAATTCAAAGAAATGATGTTCGTACTCCATCTTTCTTATATATATTTTTATTACTGGTTCGGTTTATAATTTAGATGAAATTGAAAAATCGAGCAAAAGATAATTAATAATGACTCATTTTTTGAACATTTATCAGAGCTTGCCTTAGTGTTCATGTTGATAATTAAGACAAAAATAATTAGAAAGTGCAGAACAAGAATATTGTAAAATAATTAAGTTGCTAGCTAATTATGTATGTGCTTCTTGGTGAGTTTTTAAATATCATTAACGCGTGGAGACTTTGGGATAAAATTATTTAGTTTGTTGGTATCTGGGAACTACAAGTCAAGCAATGAGGCAATTAATAAATAATACTACTTCCGTTTTATTTTATATATAATTTTTTAGTGAAATTTAAATTTAATTTATCTGTCATTTTTAGATTTTTAATATAATTTAATTTATTTTATTAATTTATTTTTTTAATAAAGTTATAATCAATTAAATTTAATAATTTAATTTTAATTACGTAATTTAATATTAAATTTAAATTTATTTATTATTTTTTTATTTTAATAAAAATTATAAAAGCGACGGGTAAAAAATAAACAGAGTGGGTATATGTTACTGTCCTTGGGTTTAGGTAATCTAGTTTTGAAACAAAAATGCTGTCTAAATTAAGGCAGAACTCAGAAATGAGTTACTTATTGACAAAGGGGCACACATCATGATTACGGAGCTTGCTAGCTATTATGCCTACGCTTTGTTCTTGAAATTTTTTCTTTCGAAACTTTTGGACTAAATTAATGATAAATCATTGTTTAAAAATTATGAAAGCTATCCTTTTCTCAGTATTATTTATTTCTTACATGGCATTCTATTATTGGTTTAGGTAAATAATAATAAATTAATTGTTAGGGTTAGACAAATTACTTTATAATTCAATTGATATAATCATATGTTGGGTAATTAGACTTTCCAAGGTTAATAGTCAAATTACAATTAATAAACGCAAAACTTTGAGTAATATATGTTCAGCAATCAAAATTATCTTGAATAAGAATTAATCTTTAAGTTACATTAGTAAATTCAAGATTTGACAAACTAATTAGTAATTACGCTGGCTTTTACATTTTTTTTTATTTTTTTTACAAAAATGAAGATTTTATAAAAAAAAATGATGATACAAAAACTTGTTGAATTAACAGCAGTGTTTAACATCAGAACCTTCTGCGAAATTCCTGCTATTTGAGGTAGATATACAACTTTACCATAGAATGCATTCAAAACTAAATTTTGCATCACCTTCAATAATTCCATTAGACCA
Source organism: Excoecaria agallocha (assembly GCA_037975025.1). Taxonomy (NCBI): domain Eukaryota; kingdom Viridiplantae; phylum Streptophyta; class Magnoliopsida; order Malpighiales; family Euphorbiaceae; genus Excoecaria; species Excoecaria agallocha. The sequence goes on along the minus strand of CM075807.1, from coordinate 121,816,940 downwards.
ACCTTGATCTTGAGCGAGGAGAATGGTTCCTGCAATTGCTAAGTCTTCAAAGATTCGAGCATTAGATTAAAAATTGATCCAATTTTCTTTTAATTTGTGAACTGTTCTCAATTTAATTACAGTATGAATTTGTTTTAATAAGGAGTAGATTATATAAGTTTGTGTTATCAGAATTAAAACAGTATATGTAGTTTTTTTATATTTTAATTTAAGCTTACAATAATAAAATATCACTTAATATTTATTTTTGATTTTCTATAAATATTTCTATATACAGAATTGATACACAAGGCGCAACATTAAATTTTTCACTTGTGGGGTATGTCAGTGATATACGAGGGCCAACACTAGCTGTAGAGCTCCTTTGTGAAGAAATCTTAGTTATATGGCCTTTTCTTACTCATAACCGGTAACTTGTTTAGTAGGAGGATTCCGAATGCAAGCCAAAAATTCTGTCGAATGTTTTTTTAATAAGTCTGACATTGATCCCTGCTAGTTTCAGCATATAATAAGAGATCCATCTATAAAGAAAAGGTGAGACAAAGTCGTGCCATTTCTTCATATATAGTTTGATAGGCTTCCAAGATCCATTCGAAACAACCCTATTGATGATGTACTGATCTCATGAAGAGTTGGAGACTCATATAAAAAAAAAAAAAAGTTGTCGAAATGTGTAAAACCTGCGTCTACTTGCAGCACTAACACTCCTATAACTGATCAAAACAACATGGAGGTCGCATACAATAACCCATGGACGTATAACAGACTAAGAGATATCATACAGGGATCCCATATCCCACAAGTATTAGAATAGCGATATATGCATTGCCCTAAAATTTTAATTAAATACAATCATCATTGAATTTAACATGCATGTGAATAAATTGAAAGTGGTTAAAAATTAAAGAATTCAACCACAATTCCATACTTCGTACAATCCATATATCTCCGAAAAAGTCCCTAACCTCGACACCATGAAAAAAGGCAAAACCAATTTCTTTCTGTCTTTTTTTTTTTTTTTTAAATAACAGAGTTTGCTTTTTTGCCCACTGATACAGGTTTGCACCAGAACAGCGACAAGAGGATTATATTCTTGCATAAGAATTCTAAAAAATGTAGAAAAATCAGGGCTAGCTACCTTATCAAATCTTTTTTATCATTCAACTTGCAAGATTATTTTTATCTAAAAAAAAATTTTCGCAGTTTGCTACTTGCATTTCTTTGACTGAATAGACAAAGATCGATCCAAGCCTATATCTATTTAGTGTTTTTATGAAAACCGTAAGAAATATAATAAAGTCTGACTTAGAATATTATTGAAATATTCGATTAATTACACGATGATTAGGATTAGTACGCATACAAACATCTGAATTTGACTTAATTTATTTAAACACTTAAATTTTAATAATTATTCATGGAGCACATGTGCATATTAATTTTACAAATAATAAGTAAGAATTTACAATAATTTTGAAAATTTTGAGTGTCTGTCACTCAATCTCGTTGATGTGTCATTATAAAACATCAAATCAAAAAAAATAATCAAAATCAACAAAAAAAACCAACTCTCGCCATATTTTCAATATTTGTTCGTTTCATTCTGCATGTGGAATGCATTTTCATTGTAGTAATTCAAATAAATATTAGTGTGGTTAAATGTCACATATTCCAATTTTTTGATATGTATCTATGCTTATTATTTACAAAATTGATAAATATAGATGTTTAATAAATTGTTTCTAAAATTTAAATATTTAAATGAATTATAAAATTGAATTCGGATCTATCCGCATGTATTAAAGGCTAAAAATGTATTATTATTACTATTTTTTAAATTATTATTAGTTTGTAATTGGTTGTTTGTTTCGGATCGTTGAAATGGGGTAAAGTGTTGGCTAGAGGTGTGCAGAACTGAAAATCGAACTGAACCGAATGAAATTTGATATGTTTGGTTTGGTTATTTTGGTTTTTAATTTGTTTGATTCTAAATCGAAATTAAAAATTGATTTAATCGGTTCGATTTTTGAAATTGAAAAACTGAAAGAACTAAATCGATAGAAGCTTTTATACACATATATTTTATAGTATTATGATATTAAAATAGACATCTTGAATTAGTGGTACGAAACTTTATTAAAATCATTAGGTCTTTTGTTCAAATCTTAATAGACACAGCCACACAGGTTTTTTGTTTCTCAATTTTTACTTTAATTTTTTTACAAGTGAATTAAAATATAAATATAAATTTTAATTTATTAAATTGAGTAGTAGAGTATTAGTGATTAAATTTGTTGTATAATTGATAAATGAATTTGTTGTGTATAAAATTAAAATTTAGAAGTGAATTAAAATATAAATTTAAATTCTTAATTTATTAAATTGATTAGTAGAGTATTAGTGATTGTATTTTCAATCTAAATTATTAAATACTAAATCTTTTTATTTTTTTTAATGTTGTGTCAAATTGGACTTATATTATATTTAAAATGTTATATTATATTTTTATATGAATTTTTTATTGGATAATTTTTAATGTATATTTTAAATATTATTTTAGCAATATATTTTTTAATATAATTTTGAATAGTATTTATTATGAACATAATATAATAAATTTATGTATTTTATTTTAAATTTAGTTATATTAAATGGTTTTATTTTATTAAATATAAATTAATTTAATTTATAGACCTATTTAGGTTAAAAATTTAATTAAAAAAATTTATATTTGATCCAGAACTGATTTAATCAAACCGATCGAAATTATTTCGATTCATTCAATTTTTAATTCTATAAATTTTGATTTCAGATCAATTTTTATATTTTTTAAATTTAATTTTTAATTTTTTTCTATTCGATTCAAAATCCAACCAAAACTATCATTTGCACATCACTAATGTTGGCTAGCTCAACTGCCACAACTTTGTCGTTTTGGAGTTTTGTGCCAAATAGAGTTTGAAATATAGGCTTAAAATAAACAACCCCGCTGCCAATGGCTGACTATTCTTTTAGAATGGCCAAAGTCATGCTTTATCATTAGTGATAATCGGGGCTTTAAAGCCAAAAGTTAGGTAAGTGATGAATGTCTCTTTATATCTTTTCCTCTTTTCAAAGAAAGAGCTTTGATTAAACAAAATCAAACAGAATATTAGAAAATGGGAGAAATTAGGGAATTAGCCTTGCATGATAGGTGGCTATTGGAATATAAGACTCTTAACGTGAATTTAATGATTCTAAGCTCCCGAGTTTATCTTTTAATATTGAGCTAAATCTTTTTCCTTTTTTAAACAAAAACTAATTATATTAGTTATCCACAAATCTATTTTGTTAGGGTTGGAGTAATGGCAGCGGCAGAGTCAGGATTTCAAGGCTACAGAGAACACACATAATAAATTTAATATAAAAAATTAAAAATTAAAAATACGTAAATTATATCATAACAACATATTTCATTTAAATTTAAAAAAAGATCATACTTAAAATCAAATAAAAATATAACTTTCATAATTGTGATTGATGCGATTTCATATTTTGAAATTGTTAAATAATTAGCTCATTGTTAATACTATAAAATGCATTTCTTTCTATGCAAGTGATTGGACAATCATTCATAAAGAAAATCTTTCGTTCAATTACAGAATTAATTTCTGGCAATCTTTATTGCAGAAAATTTATTTTTACAGTCACTGTAGCAACAGGTAAAATTAAAGTCAATTTAATAAAATCTAAATAATCTAAAAAAATAATAAAAATTAGGACAAATTTTGATAAATATGATATTAAAATTTACAAGAAAAAGTAGAATATTCTTACCAAGTGCCAAATTAAGTGCCAATTGAAGTGATGAAAAAATTTATTAATTCCACTTTAAATTTGAAAGGTTTCAAAATTGCAAAAAAAAAAAAAAAGAAAAAAAGAAAAAAGAAAAGCAAAAGGGGAAGTGAAAGAAATAATATGCTTTGTGTAGGAGGAAAATGGGAAAATGAAAAAAAAGAGATTGTGTAGATGAAAAGAGAAAGGGACAAATAAAGACAAATGGGAAGGTGAAGAGGAAAAGATGCTGTAAATTATTTCACTTGTTTAATAAGTTGTCATTTATTTTTTTATTTTTTAAATTTTTAATATAATTTTTTTACAAAAGATAAAATATTTTATTACTTATAAAATTATGTATTTAAATAGATTTGAATCAATTTATTTTCATTTTTTAATTTAATTAAAAAATTTATATGATTATTATTCTCTCTGTTTTTTTTTATCAGTCACTTTTGAGTAAAATTTAAATTTTATTTATCTGACACTTTTAGACTTTCAATGTAATTTAATTTGCTTTTTCAATTTATTTTTCTTTCTCAATAAAGTTATAACCAATCAGATTTGATAATTTAATCTTAATCACGTAATTTAATATTAATTTTAAGTCAATTTATTATTTTTTAATTCTAATTAAAGTAACAAAAGTGACTGATAAAAAAAACGGAGGGAGTATTAAATTAAAAATTAAGAGAAACACTTAAAATAAATTAGGAAAATATTATTATCATATATATATATATTGAGGTGTGCAGTGACTTCAACGTGGCTTGGCCACTGGTAAATGTGCTCTTAAAAATCCAATCCACTCTTTAATCTTTAAAATTCAGATGTGGAATATGAAAGTTTTGACTGCTTTTAATCCTACAGCAAATGACTCCTTAATCTTTACGGCGACGCAGACCATGCTGCTAATTTCGAAGCCTAATTTACGCTATTTTTTCTTCTTCGTTAATATTAGCTCCCCTGCCGAGGTATTTGGTCACTTCAAGCTATACTAATTGGAGTACTCATTAAATTTAATTTAGGTCACTTCAAGCTATACTCATTAGAGTACTTACTATATTAATAATAATATTTTCTTTTTTTAATGCATTTAAGAATACATGAATCTTGCTATTTTAAACTTATTACTATTTTGTTGTTGTTTTTTGAAGTGTAGCTCTTAACTACTGATATACAAATTTAAAAATAATTAATACCTCTTAATATTTTAAAAAATATTAACATTTGATTATAGTTCCTTTCATTAAACAACATAAAAAAAGTGATAATGAACATATAATATTGAAATAAAGATAAAATAAAAAGTACATTAATTTTTTTAAATTTAAAAAATTGTATTAAAATTCTTTTTAAATTATGAAATACTGACACTTGAAGTGAAATAAAAGAATCTCCAAAAAATAGCATTAACTTGTACATTTGAAGCTGTGGTATAATTGTATCAATAAATTTGCATTCAATTCCTTATGTTATTTCCAAATAAAACTTTGTGATATTTAATACATCTAGTTTTATCTCTCCATTATATACTTCACTTAAATTTAAATTTTTGTTCCACATGTCATTTGGTTTATGACAGTTTATATTTTCAACTCTAATATACTAATAATAGTCATTGTTTTTATGTTTACAATAATAATTATGCATGATATAGATAAAGGACATAATTGGTAAATCATGTGTAAAATTATATTTTATAATTCCAAGAAATAAATTTTTTTAAATCATGTTAAAATAGAAATATTCATATTATTATGGGATGGAGGGAGCACTAGCTAGATCTTTGGCATAGGTACTTCCAATGTCTCATGTTAAATATAATTATGTTACTCTTTACTCCATCCTTTATTTTTTATCTATTATTTTTCAATAAAATTTAAATTTTATTTATCTATAATTTTTAAATTTTTAATATAATATAATTTATTTTTTTTAATTTATTTTTTCAATAAAATAAGAATTAATCAGATTTGATAATTTAATTTTAATTACATAGTTTAATATTAAATTTTAATTTATTTATTATTTTTTAATTCTAGTAAAAATAAAAAAAATAACAAATAAAAAAATGGAATGAGTAGTAAATATTAAAAAAAATGAAAAAATAATACTAAAACATGTGTAAATAATGGAGAAAATGCATAAAAAATAATAAAGATATAAATGTAATATTGATGCTAGTAAAAAGTGCAAAATTAGAATAAATATAGCTTAATTTTATAAAATGACTGACATTATAAAGATAGGACAAATCAATGTATTAGAATATTGCCTCTCTAGAGATTATTCTCTCTCTCTCTATATATATATATGAATGGCAAGCATCGTGTGCCTGCATGTAAGTTTTTACTAAAAGTTGAACTGTGATAATCAATGAAGAAAGACCAATCTGGGATTAACTTTGCCACTCACCTAATTCATAATTAACAACGCAAGTATTCTATTCCTTCTTATTAATTCTACACATGCTCCAAATCATGATTAATAGGTTATCTAATCCGAACCTTCCAACTTGATCTATAATAGAATTTTTTTTCAGGATCCAAGTTGAAGGTATACAAATGTGCAAGGGAATAGATTCTTAAACTCTCGTAGATATATATAGTATCGTATCAATTGTCGTCATCACGTGACCTTTACTTCACTTCAAGCAATGTGTGATCCTTTTCAAATAGACATCAACCCAGTCCACCACTTAAAGTTGAACAAATCTTCCATTGATTCCTATTCTTTCCATAACACAACTTGTTCTTTTTTTTCCCTTAAAAAAATCTTATCCCTAATTACACTTTTATCTTGGGTTTTTAATTAAAGTTAAAGGGCAATTAAGTACTTTCCGATTACACACATAATATTAATAATACACTTCTGTCATTTCCCTCGAAATAACGCCAAAAGAATCACGTTTCATTTGCATACCCATTTCACGATAATAATTATAACCTTCTAATTTACCTTTGTGGCTAATCAGTGTTCTCTTATCTTCTTACGCTTCTGCACCGCTCAAAAACATGGCTTTTTTTTCCCTGACATTTTCTGCACCTCTTTCCATTTGAATTCCTTGGTACTTGCTTTCTCATTAAGACCTGTTTCCCTCGTACTTGTCACCGTCTCTTCAAATATGAATCTTTGAAGCCAAACCTCAAAAACCCAGAATTCAGAACTCAAAAATGTTTTCTTTAAGCTTCAAGAATTGTATTCTTGCCCTGTGTTTAGTGTCATTTTGTTGTCCTTCGGTGCTTTCTCTGGTTGGTGATTCTGAAATTCTAGTCAGCGTCAAGAATGGCCAGCTTGATGACAGAAATGGGAAGCTAAACGACTGGGTTTCGGGCACTGATCAGAATCCTTGTAAATGGACTGGCATTACTTGTGATAATCAAAATCAAACTGTTATTTCCATTAATTTATCTGGTTTGGGGATTGGTGGTGGTTTTCCATCTGGGTTCTGTCGGATTCGGACTCTTCAGAACCTCTCTCTGGCTGATAATTCCTTCAATGGTACTTTGACTTCTCGTGCCCTGTCTCCATGCTCACGTCTACATGTCTTGGATCTCTCCAGCAATCTATTTGTTGGAGAATTGCCTGATTTCTCGCCGGAGTTTCGCAATTTACGAGTTCTTGTTTTGTCCAGTAACAATTTTACTGGTGATATTCCGGTTAGTTTCGGCAATTTTCCATCCCTGGAAATTCTCACTCTGTCGCAGAACTTGCTTACTGGTACTGCAGTTCCTGGGTTTTTAGCCAATCTGACCAAGCTCACTCAATTGGAATTGGCTTACAATCCGTTCAAGCCAAGTTCTTTGCCTAAAGATTTTGGAAATCTAACTAAGCTGGAGAATTTGTTTCTTACTTCCACGAATCTCATCGGGGAAATTCCTGAATCCATTGGAAAATTGAGCTCTTTGTATAATCTGGACTTGTCATGTAACTCGATCACCGGGAAAATTCCCGATACGATTTCAGGATTGAAAAGCATATTCCAAATTGAGCTCTACGACAATCAACTCTACGGTGAATTACCTGAAAGTTTATCGAACTTAACTACTCTTATCCAATTCGATGCCTCACAGAACAATCTCACCGGGATTTTGCCCGATAAGATCGCTGCATTGCCACTCAAATCATTTTTCTTGAACGACAACAACTTCATTGGGGAAATTCCTGATGCTTTGGCTTTGAATCCGAATCTAATGGAATTGCATCTCTTCAACAACAGCTTCACTGGTAAATTACCGGCGAATCTTGGCCGGTATTCAGATTTGGTTGATTTTGATGTTTCGACCAATGATTTTTCCGGTGACCTGCCGAAATATCTCTGCTACAGAAAGAGGCTTGAAAAAGTAATCGCTTTTCAAAATCGCTTTTCTGGTAATTTGCCTCTGGGAGAGTGTAGCAGTTTAAGCTATGTGAGGATTGCTGATAATGAATTTTCAGGTATAATTCCGAGCAATCTCTGGGGTTTCCCTAATCTTAGCCGTCTTGAATTGTCTTATAACAAGTTTGAAGGCCCAATTTCTCCTTTAATCTCCGGTGCTCGAAGGCTCTCCAGTCTCTTACTTTCCGGTAACAATTTCTCCGGCAAATTACCGGCGGAAATTTGCACCATGGATAAGTTACTGGAAATCAATTTGAGTAATAATCAATTTGTTGATGAATTGCCGCAGTGTATAACCGCATTGAAGAAATTGCAGAAGCTCAACCTGCAAGAAAACATGTTTTCTGGCGAGATTCCGCTTTCAGTGAGTTCGTGGGTTGATTTATCCGAGTTGAATTTATCAAGAAACCAACTCTCCGGCTACATTCCGGCATTACTCGGGCACTTACCAGTTTTAACTTCTCTCGATCTCGCCGATAACAAGTTGACCGGCGAAATTCCGGCTGAGTTGACCAAATTGAAGCTTGCTCACTTCAATGTTTCTGATAACAGACTGTATGGGAAAATTCCTTCTGGTTTTGCCACCTCAGTCTACTTTCCGAGTTTGGCGGGTAACCCGAATCTATGCAGTCCGGATCTTAAACCCATCCCTCCATGTTCCAAACCCAAACCCAAACCCATTGCCCTATACATTATAGCCATTTTAGCCATTTGTGCCTTGATTCTGCTTGGGTCTTTCGTATGGTTTTCCAAAGCCAGATCCGTATTTGTTAGAAAACCAAAACGGCTGTACAAAGTAATTCCATTTCAACGGGTCAGGTTCAACGAAGAAGATATATTTCCATGCTTAACAAAAGAGAATCTAATCGGGTCAGGTAGGTCGGGTCAAGTTTACAGAGCAAAATTGAAAACGGGGCAAATAGTTGCAGTGAAGAGATTGTGGGCAGGAGGTGAAAAACTAGAAACAGAATCCGTTTTCAGATCAGAAGTTGAGACACTGGGTCGGGTTCGGCATAGCAACATAGTAAAACTGTTGATGTGTTGCAGTGGAGAAGAATTCAAATTTCTAGTTTATGAGTTCATGGAGAATGGCAGCCTGGGGGATGTGTTGCATGGAGAGAAAGGTGGTGATTTACTGGATTGGCCTTGCCGGTTCGCGGTGGCGGTGGGAGCAGCACAGGGCTTGGCTTATTTGCACCATGACTGTGTGCCGCCAATTTTGCACAGGGATGTAAAGAGCAATAACATACTATTGGATGAGGAAATGAGGCCACGAGTGGCAGATTTCGGGTTTGCTAAGACATTGCAAAACGAGGCTGGCGGGGGTGAAGCTACGGTGATGTCACGAATCGCTGGATCTTATGGTTACATTGCTCCAGGTAATTAAACAACTACGAATTAATTATTTTGCATGCATGACAGTTTTTTGGGATTATTTATTTATTTAATGGTTATTTTTGTATTGAAATGTTTTGCAGAGTATGCATACACACTTAAAGTAACAGAGAAGAGCGATGTGTATAGCTATGGAGTTGTGTTAATGGAGTTGATAACAGGCAAAAGGCCCAATGATTCTTGCTTTGGTGAGAACAAAGATTTAGTGAAATGGGTTAGTGAATCTACTTTGTGTCCTTCCTCTAAGGGAGAAAATGAGAATGGCAAAGATGTAGTGAAGATTATAGATACAAGAATGAACTCACCAACGCTTGATTATGAAGAGGTTGAAAGAGTTTTACATGTAGCTCTTCTTTGCACTTCATCATTCCCAATTAACAGACCATCCATGAGAAGGGTAGTGGAATTGCTCAAGGACAAGAAATTTACTCCCACAAAATGATGCTTTCAGAAGTGATAGCAATTAGCTAGTTAGTTGTAGTAATTTTATAAGGTGGCAATCTTGATTTTGTTTTTACTTTTTCCAACAATTATGATGCCTATACTAGCCAAAATGGTTACAAATTTGCGTGATGAAATGTTTGGAATGCACAATGATTTTAGTCATAAGATCTAGATATTTTTATTCTGTGCTAATTATTGCTATGAAAGGGATAATTTGTGGTGGCCATGAACATTCAACATTGAAACTCTAGAGTGGAATTTCTTACATCGGTGATTAGAGATTTAAAAATTCGTTTATAATGACTTTATCAAAATAAATTATTTTATTGTAACATAAGGTTAAATTAGCCGAGCATCAACGAAATTAAGCATAGACTTTAATTATGAGAGGGGGGGCAAAGTTTCAAATCCCATGTGCAGTTAAGAGTGAATTATTAATTATTGAGAGACCATAGGATGGGTGAGTAGGCCTATTGCCTTTGAAACTAATTCAATAATTTGAGATGTTATCCGAAGAAGCTTCTTTTTCTACAAGACTACAACTATACTGCCTCCTTTTTTGTGGTTGCAACTACCCACAACTCACTCTTCTTCTTTAGTATGGGCATTGGGACGATTTGACTGGTAAAATTAAGTGATTATTTTGAATGTCTTATTTTTCGATTGTCAAACTTATTGAATTGCTTTCTCACTTTTTAGTACAAATATCCTAATTCAACTTGTGTGTGTGTGTGTGTGTGTTTTTTTTTTCTGGTTGAAAATAATACACATCACTGGTGATTTGTATAACAATATCTATGCCAATTATCCACTTTATTTCATGTATTAATATCTGTGTCAATAATCAACGTTTTGATCGATTTTAAGAGAATTTATGTCGAATTCAATTCTCATAAGTTTGAAATTATTTATAATCTCATTTTCATTTTGATTCTATAAATAGTATTGACCATTGCAATATATCATTGATTGCTAAATATTAACATATTCTTAAGAATTTACCCAAATACATGCAAAAACTAAAAAAGAATTGTAAGAATTAAAAGTTGAGGGTTAAAGGGTTTTTTTTTTTTTCAACGGAACTTTTCAAATCCGTCCGAAGATGCCACTAATTTTTTTAAATTATTTTTGCCATTAAAGTTTAAAAAAAGAAGATTTTACCACTATATTTTTAAAATAGATAATTTTTTACATTAAATTTATCAAAATGGACATATTTTATCTTTAAGGTATAGAATACATGTCAATGTATTATTGTGTGGTATTTTCTACTTTTTTTATAACTTTAATGGCAAAAATAATTTTAAAAAAAAGTTTAATACCATTTTTTAAACAATTTAAAAAAATCAGTGCCAAAAAATTACGTTAACCCTTAATTTTATTATAATTTTCACTTTTTAATATATAGAAGGCACATTTTTAAAGAGCTGCCCAAACTAGCTCTCAAATTATTTATTTATTTATTTTGACAAGGAAGATGTATAACTGTAAAGGCTTGGGAATCTCTTGGGCTAGGCCGAATTGAATTGAGCAATGGGTTTTAGCAGCCCAAGCCCAAGATTCAAAAGGGTTATAGCAGTCTAACTGGTGGCCTGGTGCAGCAATGATATCTTATTATCTTCCATTTAATTCAATCATTAACTTTCCAACCTCATTATTTAAAGAGGCACACGTGCAGGTGGGTACATAATTAGAGGAGACATTGGAAAAGGATTACATTTGCTTGAGCATGTGAAATGAGGAAATAGAACTTGAACACATCAGTCTTCCATGGTCACAATTTCCTGTTATTAATTTAATATTAGACCCTTTTCTTCTTAATTCTAAAGAAGAGTTGGAGTGTGAAATTTTATAGTTTTCATTTAGAATCATTTGAATATAATATCAACTGAATTTTTTCAGAAAGCCCCAATCAAAACAAAAACTATAAGATGAATCCATTGTCCTCTAGTTGAGTTATATCTATTAATTGTCCTTTTATTTATTTGGCTAACCAGCTGGTTAGCAACTCACTTCCTCAACATTAACATTCAACAATCACCACTAAATGCTATTTCTCTTTCAACAAAACATTCTACCTCTTTTTCTATGGCTTTCACCCGTCTGTTCTCTCTTTCTTTCTGTTAAAATATAAGCTTTTTCTCCTTTGGATAACAAAACTCCATTGTTATGCTATAATGGAAAGGAAGAAGAAGGATCACAAAATTGCTCCTGCTACTGCCGATGAACCTGACTCTAATCACTTGCTGGTACCAAACCCTCGACTTCTTTCTCTATTTTCTTGTAAGGGTCTGCCTTTTTTTTTCCTTTCTATTTATGTTTTTTTTTTTAAAGTTTATACCTTTCAATTGCTGAAACCCCATGAATGGTAGGCCATTGTGGGCCTTCATTGTCGTTGATCTTTTCATTATCTTTGTTCTCTCTATATATCTTTCACTTATTTAGCCTAGAATAATGTACAGAATGCAATAGTAGAGTTCAATCTTTGGTTGTTATGATGATGGCTTCAATTGGTGTTATATAAGCAATGGGTCTCTAACATAAATGGGAAACGCAAACATAATGGTTGTCAAATTATGATTTTCAGTTCGTTATAGTGATAATGAGTAACTGAGAGAGAGAGAGAAAAAAAAGCGGGACCTTTTTTCTAATTATTTGGAGTAATAGGATTCTGTTATTTGATAGCATGTTAAGAACCAGGTTTCAATTTACTGTGATATTTTGGAATAATTTAGGTTTATTGATGAGGTGCATTTGATGATGAACAGAGCAAGGAAGAACAAAACCAGCCTAATGTTACATTAGGTACAAAGAGTATGGCAGCTAATAGTCCTTCAAATGAAAATGTACCTTCAGTTGTTCAATGGCCATACCCATCTCAAAGTTACGGAGACCAGCCTACTTCAACTTCAAAACCTTGTATCTCTTCCCAGTCACCTTCATCTGTTGCTGTTAGCCAATCGGATCAATTACCTCATCTGCCATTAAATCCTGCTAACCAGCAGGACCATTTGCTGCCTCACCTGGCCCAATCACCCACATCCTTGTGGCTGCCTCATCCGCGTCCTGCTTATCATCTGTCTGGAGTGAATGCACCTCCCATATTTCATCCGTATGCTCCTCCTGGAATTATTTATGCTAATTGGCAGCCTTTTGGGTTGCAAGGAGGCGGAACTTCATCTAAGGACCATCCTCAGGTTCCCAATTTCTGTAACCAAGTTGGTTATGCGTTTCCAGGTTTTCTAGGTAATATTATCTTTGCAACATATATGCTGGAAATATTTATGTAGTTAATTGTTAAATATGTGTATGTATTGCTAGATTAATATTGAAGTATCGTGCTGTGAATCTCTTAATAATATTTAATTTGAGCCATACGAACTTGGAACCTTTTTTTCCTAGCAGGCCCCTGGGATCCATCACCTTGGTGGGGTCAAGCTCAATTTTCACAGCCTCCTTCAACTTATGCATTCCCAGGTTCATATGGTTACTTATCTTCACAACATGCAACGATGCCTAGTTGCTCCACATCCATTGGACAACCACCGCAAAGGGGGATCATTAGGCCACTGGCAAAACTTTCTCAAAAGCATCAAGTGTTATGGGAAGCTCAAGTATGATTCCCTTAATATTACCTCTCTGCTCTTCTCATTATGGTATCGTTATCTTAGGATTATGGATATAAACTGTTTGGTATATATGATCTTTTTCTTGAGGATGCAGTCAGCAGAGAATGTTCAGCTATGGACTGTAATTAGCCAGTTGCAATCAGATATTGCTGATTACAAAAGTCACCTGATGAAGCTTGAAGCAGAAGTGTCATTTCTAAAACAGGCAAAACAAGAGCCAACTGTTCATATTAGTGGTACTGCTGTATCTGGACGCCCATCAAAGAGAGGAAGACCAAAAAGATCGGCTGTTTTAATCGGTGCTATGCCTTCACTTGATGAATCTCAACCCAGCACTCAAGTTAGAAAGCCCAAAGCGCAAATTTTTGAGGAAGTTATCCTAAAGGCCAAAAATAAAGAGAAACCAGTTAATACAACTGCCATTGCCCGGCAAAGGGAGGATAAGGTTCCAAATGCAATCACAAACAATATCAGTGACTCGCGAATTAAAGGAAGCAACATGATGATGCCTTCATTCCACAATCAAGTTTACAAAGAAAATAATGGAATGCAGATGTGTGGAGTTGATCTCAGTACCTCATTAGAGATTAAAAATAATGAGGATACAATTGCAGATACAAGTGATGCCTTTGCAATTTTGGCTCAACAAACTAAGGGGATGGACCATAGAACTGCTTTGGCTTCTTGTCATGCGGCAAGAAACAATGGGAGCCTTCCATGGCCTTTTGCCACCCCTTCTGAAGGCGATGGAAGAAGTGTCTTGAATACGACTTCACAAGGATTTTACAATAATGTTAATGTTGTCAAAGAAGTTGAAAAAGTCATTCCTGAATGGGGTCTTGTGAATGAAGAGGATGCTTCTGATGAGATTGAAGACACTCTGGTGGTGCCAGCCAAGGATGACAATATAGAGGAAATGGGAGATGATGGCAGCTCAGGTGGTGAAGAAATTGCTTGTTCTAAAGGTGAAAATCTACCTTCATTCAGTAACTGGTGATGGAATTTTCTCTTCTCTATATCCTTTTATTTCATAGCAATAGACTGACAATAGACTAAGTTGACAATGCAAGGTTCTGCTCAATTGGGCCAAATTTTATCAATACAATGGTATAGGTTTGCCCAAAATTTTGTAGGGGAGCAGGAATTTGGCTTATGACAATTTTTTTTTCCCTTTTTATCAAATTGTTTCTCTTCTATTTCACCTGTTTGTTAAATGACTTGGTATTGCTCAAAGGCTGATCTGCTAATAGAAGTCTGAGATGTGCTAGTGAATTTAAATGCCTCATCAGGGAACTATATTTTGGCAAATGTAGCATTAGAATAAGAAGAAATGAAACAAATTATTGGCAGAGATTAGCCCATATGGCAAGTTGATCACTTAGGAAACCAATGTAAAGAGTACAGTTCACTCAGTGATCTCAAACACCAGCATACTTGAGTACACCATCTTAGCTCAATAGCAATTTACTCTAGTTTCCCAGGGGTAACTTTTGTTCATTAAAATTGGACAGAGGAGGCAATAGAAAATAAATGTAACCTTAGGAGTTCAATTGCAATGATTTTTAAGCAAGGGCTTGTTAAATTTTGATTCAGTTGAAGCCAGTTTAGCAAATAAATGGCAAGGGCCTACCAACAGGTTTAAAGTTGCCATTATTAAGGATGTAGCTCTCTGATCTGGACAAATGCCACATCTCAGGGAAAAAATTAGGGACAAAAAAGAAATATACCTGATAAGGCCCAAGAGAACTGGCTGAGAACATTATGCAAATCTTTTGTTCGTTCCTTTTGTTACAGTAATCATTTTCAACACTTCTGTATTACTCGACAAAATTGAGTGTGTTTCACTTCTTACCTTTTTGCTAGACCTTGTCATGGCTCTGGTACCTATTCTCAAATTTTATGGGTTTGGGCATGCAGTCTAAGTTGAGTCGAGTTTGGATTTTGCATATAAATTGTGGGCTCGGTTCAATTATATTTTATTGAGAAAATTACGTGATTTATCATCTTTTTAACTCTTATTTTCGAAAATGCTCAATTATTTTTACATGTTATCATTTTTATATTTTTAACTTTTAAAAATACCACTTTTTAGATATATATTTTCTATTTTGCCTTTATATGGGAGAAGACTACCTTAATCGCTTTATTACTAGAAGCCACAGCCACCCCTTAACTTCCCGTCACCGGTCGACATCAAACTCCAATTCTGAAACATTTCAGTCTTTTATGCATCATATATAGATTGGTAAGGTTGGGTCATATACTATTACTAATCTGTAAATAAATAAATAAGGCAAAGAACCACCTCTCAAAAAGGAGCGTGAAATCCTTTTTGCGAGTTCCAGTTGCCACAGGAACGACGTAATTGCCTGCGCCAATAGCAGCACCTGATTGGAGTGGTACCGTAGCCTTTCTCTCATTAAATTTGGAAGAGGACTTGGAAAATCTAGTATGAATTGAGTAGGCTTGAGCTTGAAGTAGCATTTCTGCTTGATTTGGGATAGAAAATCCCCTCTTAATTTCTTGATTATATTTCAAATCAGTGAATGGACTGTACTTATGCACTACTTCCAGAGATGAACCTTGCTTTTCAACTGAAAATCATCCACGTAGCTTTATTATGTAGTCCCAGATTTGAAGATTCTAATATTACAGTTCGTTTATCGCTAACAATGCTCAAGTGCAGAGCAAGAATTTTTAAGCATAAAAAATAGAAAAAGCAATTGCAAAAATTAGTACATCATTTTATTTATAAACGAGTTAATAATCATGAAGTATAATAAGAAAATTAGTTTTTAATTATCTTAAATGATGATGTGTTATTGGCTGATAAATTTTCTCTTCTTATAGTATAGAAATTAATTCCTTGACTACTGTACCGTATCATATAAAATCGAAATGCAGATAAATAATGTAACGAGAAATGGTTTAACCTTTAGATGATTGGTTGTGCATGCAGTAATCAGCAAATAACCACTTCTCAAATCACAATATCCTTACCCAAACCGAATATAATAAATTGTTATTATGTATGAACCTGGAGAGGAGAAACAAACTCAATCCTATAAGCAGAGAGAATCTCTTGCACCCAATTTCGAATGCTAGAGTTCAACATAATCACCAATTCTCAAAATTAAGCTCTATCTTCTATGCAAACAACACACAAAACAAAATCTAAACAAATTAAAAGCAATCGACAGTATAAAGAGTAAGATAGATAGTAAAGAAGAGACAATAGAACAATGTATTTTCTTTCATTTTGATTCAAATACAGTATATTTACTTTTGTACATTAATAAATATAATATATTTTATTTTTTACGAAACTCAATACACAGTATTTTTTTTTAATAAAATACATTGTATTTACTTTTGTACATAAATAAATATAGTATATTTTTTTGACAAAAATCAATACACTGTATTTTTTTAACTAAAATATAGTGTATTTATTTTTTCTTTTGATTTTTGTACATAAATAAACAAAACTCAATATACTGTATTTCTTTTCTTTTGATTAAAATATAGTGTATTTACTTTTGTATATAAATAGATACAGTATATTTTTTTTTGACGAAACTCAATACACATTATTTTTTTTCTTTTGACTAAAATACAGTTTATTTATTTTTGTACATAAATAAATACAATGTATTTTCTTTTGACGAAATTCAATATATTGTATTTTCTTTTTTTTTGACTAAAATACAATGTATTTATTTTTTGTAAATAAATAAAATACAGTTTATTTTATTTTTATGAAACTCATTGCACTTTATTTTTTTGAGTATAATATCAAATTTCAATTTCAACAACTAATGAGGTGATCATTATCAGCTTTAAAATAATTCCAGGTATAATATCAAAGTGTTGAAGATAATTAATATTTTAGAGCCTTTTCACAGCCATTTTTCATGAAAAGAGCTTTAAAAAGGATTCAGAATCTCACTGCAAATCTCAACCTTAAAATGGTCTTTGCTCCCTCAACAATTGCTGCGGTATATTTGCCGCACATTTTGTATTAATTTACTTGGTAAAAATCTTTTCTTTTAGTCATGAATATCAATTAATTGTTGGCTTTCTACTATACATAGTTGGATTTATCATAGGATCAGTCTCTCCAATTCGGAAAGTGATAATCGGTACCAGTGCTCCTCTTCATGTGCTTGATAATTCTGCATATTTGCTAGGGTATATATATATAATACAGTAGTGCAATTAATTATTTTGTTAAGCGACAATTATTCATAATCGTTATAAAACACTGCTCTCAACTTTTCTCAATGATGTCATGGGTTTTCTTTTCAACATGCTTGAGAAGTCTTTATGGGAAAAATTCTTTTGCTATGGAATCATAAAAATTGGAAATTAACATTTGTGTTCTGTTGAGTAGGATTTTGGTTGCCTCGAGAAACGTCTTCTCTAATTGTCATTTACATGCTTATTTTCAGGAGGTAGAATACTCAGGTGGTGGCATTCCCTTGCACTGATGGTTTATGTTGCAGCTGAGGAATCAATCTAAGAGGCAGCCGACGCATGAAGGATTTCACAGAGGATGCAAATATTCTCAGGTGACGATATGATATGTTGTGGATGTGGTAGCCATGGATAGACTGTTCATGAAATTTTCTGATTCTAAATTTTGTTTTATTAATTTCTCTAATTAACATGTGTATGGCAGGTGTTAAAAATGGCTGAATTAGAAATTTGAAAGGAAAAAACCTGCAGTTCTTATTTCTCCTTTTCTATTGGAATTATTTTGACAAATATTAAATAATATAATTTCATTCTGCAATTCTTCTGCTGCTGATTTGTTCAGGATGGAGCTGCCAGCAGATTTAAGTTACCGGACATTGTTGCTTAATGTCCTTAATTCCCAAAGGTCTTGCGCCTCTCCGTGGAGCATGGAGCATTTTTGAAAGATGAAATTTCAGAAATTTCATTTATAAAAGAAATAATTTTAAAATTGGTATTTAAGAAAGGTAAAAAGGGTGTGAGTATATTAACAAAATTTTTTATTTTTTTATAGTATTTATGTAAAAATCCCCGTTTTATTTTTATTTATTTGTAATATATTTTTTTAATTCTAAATTAATCGATTATGTGAATTTCGAATAGAATGCAAAGGGTTATAGAAAAAAAAGAATATACAAAATAAAATTTACAATGAATCAATAATTATACATTTATAATAGTATATTTTTATAATTTTGTATAATATAATATAATAAATATATCATTTTATACATAAAAACAATTAAAATAATTATTTTTTAGTAATATTTTTTCCATGGGCTGGTTCAAGTCTTGCTTATGTTTGGCTTGCTTTTTATTTATTCAGGTTTGGACAGAATTTAGATGAAAAAAATAATAAATAAAAATTCAATTATATCTAATTTGATACTGATCAAAATTCGAAAATAAATGTTTTTCAACTGGTCGAGAGAAAAGCTATTTCATTCATAAGAAATTGGAGTAGGAGAATTGAAATTTGGGGTATAAATAAAATTAAAGGGAGGTACGGTAGAAATAAATTTTGGAACACCAAAAAAGTAAACGCCCCGAAAATCTTAATTTTACGGCCAAATTGGACGCGGTCATAGCTCGCAAGTCATGCCGTTTAGCGAATGATCAATTGCCGTCTCTCGGAGTCTTAACCTCTATTCTTTAGTCCGCATTAAATTCCAATATTTTCTTTCATTTGCCTTTTCAAATTTTGTTATATTTTATTTACATATATTAAAATTAGGTATGAGTATGGTCCGATCTAGGTCAATAAATGTATAGCTAAGACCACAAAATTCAAAAAAAAAATACAATAAACAATTTACAAATGCAAATGCAAATTTTTTAATAATGATTAAAAAATAACAAAATTAATTAAAAAGTCTAATTAATTTATTCATAAAATAGCTAAATATAACCATATATGAATTAAATACAATTAAAAAAATCAGTCCATGAATTATAGAACATATGTTATAAAAATTATATATGTATTTGCATACTCATATATATTACTGAAAATAAAATGTATGTTTATATTTAAAGTGTGAATATTTGTATGATCTTGAGACGATTTTTACAGCTTTGATATTGTTGAAATTATTGTTGTCATAATGCTTAACATAACTAGTTGTTAACTTATAATTTATAACTTACCGTACATAGAATTATATTTAATAGAAAGTGGGTCCAAAACCGCCATTAAATTCCGGCAAGGGATGAAAATATAATAACAGAAATTTTACACAACACATTAACGTCTTTTTCCTTGTCTACAAAATTAAGGGATGAAAAAGAAATGCGTCATGCGGCAGCGAGACCAACTGGGAACCTTGTGCGATGATAATGGGATTATTATAATGTTTTTAATTGTTTATTTATGTATTATATAAACCCCTTAAATTTGGCTTTACCTTCGGGATCCAAAGTAAATTATATGTTTTAGCATATGATTTGATAATAGATTGACATGACTAAATATATATATATGTCTCTCTCAATCATGTAATAAAGCTGACTAATTGGCATCAAAATTGTTAAAATTCTTAATATGTACCTTATTCTAAATTAATATGTTTGGTGATGTTAAAAAATCGAATTAAAAAAAATTATGCAGACTACATAAATAGAAACGACGTCGGTGCATAATGAGAACAACATGGGACGGGAAGAAAAGCGCATCACGCACACACTATTAAAATCAGATACGATAAAGAACTGGTAAGGCTAAGGTTCATAGTTTGACCGGTTTAACCGAATTTAACCGAATTTTTTATTTTTAAAATATTATTATTTAATATAATTTTATAAATACTACTATATAAAAATTAAAAAAATATTCATCAAATATTAAATATATATATATAATATTCTAATAATAAATTACAAAATATAATTTTAATTTTATTGTTACAAGTGCTTAATTATGAATTTTTAAATATTATATGTTATAAATATAAAAATATAATCATATCATGAAAAAAGCTTCTTATTTAGATGAAGTACTAATGAAGCAATTACAAAAAATATTGACCTTGCATATATGAGTATAATTATATTTAATTACAATGAATCCAAATAGATAATAAATATGTTAAATTATTATGTGACATCTTTAAAATTTATAATACTAATTTTTTAAATAAATAATATATATATATCAAACATTAAATATATATCACAAATATCCTAATAATAAGTTACAAAATATAATTTTAATTTTATTACTATAAATATTTAATTATAAATTTTTAAATATCATATGTTAGAAATATAAAAATATAATCATATCATGAAAAAAATTTCTTGTTTAGATATAGTACTAATGAAACAAATATAAAAAATATTGACCTTATATATATGAGTATAATTATATTTAATTACAATGAACTTAAATATATAATAAATATATTAAATTATTATGTGATATTTTTAACATTTAAAATACTAAATTTTTAAATAAATAAATAATGAAAATTTACAAGTATATATATGTGTGTGTGGGTGTGAAAATATACAAAAAAGTTATGATTTTTTATACATTTCAACCAAAAATTCGGTTCTGCTCGGTTTTTCGGTTCGCCCATTTAATTCGATTTTTTTCGGTTCAATTCAATTTTTTGCTAATCAGGTTTTTAGTTGTTGAACCAACCAATTAGCCTATCAATTCGTGATTTAACCGGTTCAACCGGTCGGTCCGGTTTTAACAACATTGCTTATATTAATTGTTGCTTAAGGTAGCCCGTCTTATGCCAGATATATTGAACGTTAACTTCACCTGTTCTCAGTCAAACTCTTTATTTTTTTTTTTTAAATTTATTTATAAAATTATTATTCCATTAAAACTTAAATTTCCATTTGAAAATTCCTATCCCGATTATGCCTCTCCTTCAAACCCGTTCTTCGACCTCAACATCTTCTCAAAAATATTAATCTCATACCAAACACTGTCTTCTTATATCATCTTTCTTTTTTCATCTACCCAAAATTCAATGCTTACACTCACTTTCCATCTTTAACAATTTCTTATTCTTATTTATCTCCCACTTCTTTACTCATTCTTTCAACCCCCTTCAATGGCTACAACAACAACAACAACCACACACACTCTCAAGAAAACTAAGCTAGTATGCTTCTCTTTTGCAGCCTATGCCAAAACCCTTATTCAAAACCTCAAAAATCTTAACATTCCTATTTTCCCAGGCCTCAGTGATCAAGAATTCACCTCTCTTGAATCCAATTTTGGGTTTTCTTTCCCTCCTGATCTTCGCTCAATTCTCCAAGAAGGCTTACCCATCGGTCCTCACTTCCCTAACTGGCGATCTTCTTCCCCACAGCAGCTCGAAATCCTCCTTAATCTCCCTTTCTTGAATCTTTCTAAGAATATATTGCACAACAACTTCTGGCTTGATTCTTGGGGTCTTAAACCTAAGAATAACAAGCAAGCTTTGGATATAGCTAAAACATTCTTGAATAAAGCACCCCTTCTTATACCTATTTATGGAAACTGTTACATTCCTTCTTCGCCTAACGCCGCTGGGAACCCGGTGTTTCACGTCGATAATTGTTGTGTTCGTGTTTTGAGCTTTGATCTTTCACGGTTCTTTGAAGAGCTTGAATTTTACCAAACAGGCGGTGTTCATTTAACTCCGTCGGTGAATTTTCCCAAAAATGATAACTTTTCTATGAATGTGCCGGCGTGGGCGGCCACGGCGGCCAGAAAGATTGAATTTTGGACGGAGGTGGCGGAGAGGGGGAGGAGAATGGTGGCGCGTGTGGACACGGGAGGCTGGTGGAGTAGTGGGGATTACTGGGAGTTGGGGTGCTGTTTGGAGGAGGTATATTGGAGGCTGAGAGATGGCGGATGGAAGGAGGAGGAGGTGAGAGAGATGATGATAATGGACGGTTGTGATGACGAGATAGAGAAGGAATGTGGGACCCAAATAGGTAAAGAGGATGTGGAGTGGCACGTGAGTGTATTGTCTTTAGTGTTATTGCGTGCGGGATGGAGCAGGGAAGATGTTGTGTACTCTCTCGATCTTCAAGATATTGATGATAAGTGTTCCTTAGATTTTCAAACGTCAAATGATGATCATCAGAAAAACAGTATCAAGCAGTTGATGAACGTGCAATCTCTAAAGGTCTGATTGCCTCCTAAGGGCCCCACGTTAAATGGGTCCCATTTATAATTTTTGGCAATTTTTTATTAACTTTTTTTTTTTCCCAAATACATGATATACATTTTAATTAGCTCTGAAGATGTCAGGTTTTTCTCTCTTTTTCTCCCAAATCATTATTTTCAATTTTTCTTAAAATAGTGTATTAGTATATAGTTATTAATTCTCACCTTAATTAACTTATCACTTTTATCCTCTGCAATTTTTTAAATTTCTAATTAGCATTATCTGATCACTCAAAAGATTTATGTACCGCAAAAATAATATTTAGATATTGATTAAAGTATATATTCTTAATATTTAATTTGTAATTGTAATTTTCTTATGAGCTTCCTCTCTTCCACTGAAAATTATTTAACATCATTAGCCGTCTCTACTGCCTCAAATTCCGCATATAAATTCATATATTCTTGTTATTTTCCCCCTTTGAATAGTCAAAGTTGGAACGGATAGAACCCCGAAGCACGCGAGAGCTAAAAATCATTAATACTATATCATGAAGTTATTAAGCAGAAAACAAAAACAAATGAATAGATATTTGGGTAAAATATTTATGAATAAATAAATTGTGATTTCTGAGGATTTTTTCTTTTTTGGAAAAAAAAGGAGAGTAATTTTTGACAATTTGAAATATCTATTAAAAAAGGGCAAAAGTTTAAATAATTCCTTTAAATTTATCTAAATTGTCAAATATTTTTTTTGTAATGTAAGGAAATTTAAAAATTTTTCGATATACTAAAATCAATATTTACTATTAAAATATTTCACTTTTAATATTCATCCAGTAGAATTTTGCTTTTAAATGATGGAATATTAATATAATGACTTATATGGGTCAATTTTAATTTATTAAAAATGTAATTGATCTGATAAAATTTGGAAAAATTATTTAAATATCCAGGAAAATTTAAGTAGGGGTGAAAAAAATTGAAAATATGGTTAATCGTAAAATTTATCTGATCGATCTGGTCACAGTGTTTAATTTTTACATTTTAGATTTTTTTTACGGTTTAAATTTTTAAATGTCAGTTAACCGTTAGTTTACGGCTAATCTGTTTATATATAATATGTATTATACTTTTATTTTTATATTTTAAAAATTTTTTATTTTTTTTTATTTTTCTCTAAAACTTACGTAAAGTAATATTTTAAAATATATTTAAATCATATTTTTATTTTTATACCTTAATTTTTTATATTTTTCTATAAAATTTATATAATACTTTAAACTAAATTTATATTATATCATTTTTTTCAATTATATAATAATATATATATATATAGTAACTGATTAACTTTTATATATATTATTTTTTATTATATATAATAGCATTGGATTATATTTTTTATATTTTAACATTTAATATTATTCAAAATTTTATGGAACTTAAAATTAAGCAATTAATTTTCAAAAAATATTGAATCTATTTGATAATATTATTAATTTGTTGAACATAGAGGCGGTAAAATTGATTCAAATCCAAAATTCAATCCAGATCCGTCCAAAAAAAAATAATCCAAATCCAACTCAATCCAAACAAATACCTATTGTATTAACCTAAAACTGATCCATTTTATTTTTCAATCCAGCCCAATTCAATTCAATATCCATTGGATCAATCCAAAAATGATATATTTCATTTTTAAATCCGTTGAATCTGTACCCAATAAATTTTTGAAAATCACTCTTTCTGCCTCATTTTCCTCTCTTCCCAAAACTCTAACCTCCCATCCTCTTCTTTGTCTCTCTTCTCCTCATGAATATTAACAGAAATATATATATATATATATATATATATATATGCAGGCCAGCAATTGACCAAAACTTATATTACACTGGCATGAAGTATACAACAGCAACTTTTGCTTCTACCATGTGCAACGTCCTTCCTGCTTTTGCATTTCTCATGGCTTGTTTATTAAGGTATAATTTATTTAATTAATATATAATCTCAATTAGATTCTCAATAATAATAATCTCAATGCAATATTGATTAATTACTTGGTTTGCAGGATGGAGAAGGTAGATTGCGTGCCGTATTTGAACGAAGGTAGCAAGTAGAGCAAAGTGGATTCCTCGTGTTGTTCGGGATTCAAATCGGTTGTTAATGTTGATTCTTCTTGTCTATGCGTTGGATTAAAAGGAAGTGCTGATTTGGGAATTTATCCTAATTTTACCAGAGCTATGAACTTGCCTCATGATTATGGTGTCTTTGTTCCTCCTGCTGCTATTCAATGCTGTGAGTAATTTTTATAATTTGATTGTTTGATTTTGTAGACTTTTGTCTATTTATATATCAGATTCATTAATTAATAAATAAATAAATTTATTATAATTTACATTAAATCCATGAATCGATTCAAATTCGTCTAATTTATTTAGATATTGACTCGTTTATAATTCATATTTGTTGATTCATTTATGATTCATCTATTAATGATCCAATCCAAATCCGTCAAATCCGTCCGTTTTGTCACCTCTAGTTGAACATGAATTTTGGATAGTAAATTATATTTATTTTGTGATTTTTATTTTAAATTTCTTTCCACACTTAAAATTGAATTAAATTTGGCCTAATTTTATTATAATTTTATATTATAAATTTTAATAATTAACTGAAAAATATTAATTAACTAAATCGAAAAATCGAAATAAATTGACCGATTAACTGAATATAACGAATTAATTAATAATTAATAATTTTAAAAAATCAAAATTAATGAATTGGTTACTTATCTCTAAATTTAACAGACTTATTTGTATTAGAAAACGCTAGCAATTTTTTTTTCGAGAAAATTTGTTTTCCCTTTCTTCATTGAAATGAAAGTTGCAAATGTTAACTCTATATAGAATTTTTTAAACAAACATGACTCTTTACGATTGGTTCATTACGGTATTAGTTTGTATGATAGGATATAGTGTTGGATACAAATTTATATTAACATATAATATTTTATATTTTATTTAGTGTATAATAGTACACTACATTATTTTTAAAAAAATAAAAAAAATATTAAATTAAATTTTTAATGTTACTAATTTATAAAAAATAATTATAAAATAAATAGGATTTTTTTTTTGAATTTGGGGTATTTTCTTAAAAAATTTAGAAAAATAAAATTACAGCAAACAAAATTAAAAGTTTTGGATGCTGAAAATTGGCTTGGAAGATTGCCGATATCTGATCATGTGGGGCCCGCATGGTTGAATGGTTAGGTTGCTAAAAATCGGCTAAAAATCATGCCAATTTTTATCAGATGGATGTCGAAAACCGGCAATGAATTGTGTCGATTTTTTGACCAAGTGTCTGATCCATACAATATTTTTTGGTCAAATTCTTCTGAGGCTACGCGGATCTATCTAGAAAAAACCAAAAAAACTACATGAAAAATTCTGGACCATGGGATTCAATCGCATGAATCCTAATTACACGTGAATTTAATCGGAATCCCATGACAAACTCATTCCTTTTCCTATGTACAAAAAATTACCTTTATACAAAAAAATAAAATTCTAATTACACGTGAATTTAATATGAATATTATGAATATAAAAATATGTGATCTAATAAATTTTTTTATTAAAGTATTATGAATATAAAAATATTATGAATATTTTTACTAAAGTATGATATAAAAAATGTATTCATAATATTCATATTAAATTTACGTGTAATTAAGATTTTATTTTTTATTTGAAATCGGATATATTTATATTAAATTCACCATAAACTTCGACAAAAAATTTAAAAAACTAATAAAGTTATGAATTGACCTCAAATAAAATGAATAAGATTTAATACCTTTGTGCATCAAATATAATATTGTATTTACAAATACAGTTATTACCCAAATTTATTAACACAAACAAATTTAATAAAATTTATTTTTTGAAAACTATGTCTCCTATATCATACTTTAGTAAAAATATTATGAACAAAAAAGTTTGATAAATACAAATTTGAAAATTAATATAATAATAATAATAATAATAATAATAATAATAATAATAATAAAATATAAATTCAAACATAATAATAAATTATTATAAGAGTTTAAAGCAGTAAACGTGTAAGATTGTTTTAAATTTTAAATTGTTAAAAACTTATCATGTAGGAATTCAAATTAATTTTGAAAGCTGTAATCGGAATCCCATGACAAACTCGTTCCTTTTCCTTTGTTTTTTTTTTTTACTAATGAAAATAATAGAAAGTGATTGAATCCGATTACAGCTTTAGTTAAATTTAAGAAGAGTTGGATAAACCTTTAGTTTTAGTAGATTTTTGATGGAGTTCCGTAAATAAAAACAACGGGATAATTGAGAATGCCAATTATTACAGGTTTTAATCTGCAGAGCCAATCGTTAATGAAATTATAGTTTAGGGAATAATTAGTAATTTTTCAAAACTAAAATATCAATGATAAAAGATATAATCTTGGTCAAGAAAGTGATGCTGTTGGATTGGATATTAATCCTAGAAGGGAGAGAAAATCAAGTGTAACTCAATTGATTGAAAGATGAAAATTTTAATTTCAATTTATTTATTTTCTAAATATAAAAATAAAAAATAAAAGCTCTAGAATGGAGAAATTATTATTATTATTATTATTATTATTATTATTATTATTATTATTATTATTATTATAAAGAGTGAGATTAAGATGTTTTGATTAAAATCAATCCATAAGGCTAATAAGTCAAAAATCAAAACCAACTTTAGAAAATACTGTCTTATATTCTCACAAACCCATTAATGAGTTGGTTGTGTTGTGTCATCACTTATCCGTCAACATTTCTCAACAATCAGAGAATTGAAATTTGTAAACAAGACAAACTTAAAATTTCAAGCCCCCTGCCCTGCTTCTTCCTCCGACATTCTACTTTCACACTTAAGCCTAATATTTGTTCATATTTTATCACTATAATTACTAAATTTCCACCCAAATTACTTTTTTATGTAAAATTATAAAATTCAAGTTTTTTTTATATATATATATATATAAAGTTCTTGTGTCACTGTTTTATCAATTTATAATTTAATTTTATGGCGTTTTATAAATCATTTAAACTGCAAATATGGTAAATTAATTAATTTATAAATTGTTTGTGTATAATACATAAATCGGGACTCCAAATTTCAATATATTTGTTTGGACGGCATATATATGAAATATTTTATATTCTTTTCTGTGGATTTATCCGGACTAACACTTTAATAACAAGCGTCCTTGATTTTCGCCCAATACATAAAACATTTTACTGAGAACTTGCAATTCCCTCTGGAGAAAACTATTGGACGCATCCTCAGTTTCTCTTGCTGCAGGAGAATGTTATCCTGGAGCGGATTTTTCTAAGCTGTGCTCTCAGGTATTGAAAAGTTCAAGATTCTCCTTCTGCTTGGTTTTCCTCGCATTTATCACTGTCTCTTTAAGCTTTGCCATCTTCAAGTCAAAAACCCACTTACCTCGCTAACTACTTCCTTTGCTTCCTATCCATTTATTATATATATATATATATATATATATATATATATATATATTTATATTCTTTTTGTGTTTGTTGTTTGATTTTCACCATGCTATTTGCATTTTTCTTTTCCAATTTCGCTCGGCATGCAGTTTGTTGTTCTGTTAAAGGCGATAACTTTGTTGTTAAGGTTTATGATTCTGGTCAGATAACTAGAGTAGGAATTAGGGGAGAGATTGACAAATCAATTTTAGTTAATTTTGAAAGCATTAGATGAGTGAGCTTAATTTTGTATTCAATTTGTTTGGTATTGATGGGTTTTTAGTTGTAGCAGTAATTACAAAATGGAACTACAGATGTCCACATTGTCATATGCATGCATTCTTTTGATGTTTAATGGGGTAGTTTGCACCTCTTTATGGATAATTGGGGGTATTCCGATGTTAATTTAGTTATTTTGCAGAAGACGATGACGATTTAGTTAATTATTCAGGGGAAATTTGGCTATTCTTTGTAATGATTATTTGCACCTTGTACTATGATGATGGCTTCTTAAATGTGAGATTTTCATATTTGATTTTAAATTCGATTAGGTTGAAGGCACTCTGAATGATTGTTTGTTGTGATAATATGCAATCTACAAAAGGGCATTGTTTTTACCACGTAGTTGCGTATATTTAGTTTAGTCCCATCAATTAACTTGATGGAAATGCTTAACCGTTCTTTATTCCTTTTTCAAGCATTTACTAGATAAATAGATTTATTTATTGCATGGTCTTATGGATAATTTTTTTGTTGTGAATCTCTTAATGCAGACTAATTATGGATTCACCAAGCGAGCAGAGCTTTGATAAAGAACATCTCTCCGATTCCAGTATGCATTTGCCAGCACACAACCATATCTATTGGGTGGTGTGGCGGGGAGGAGTTGTTAACCTTTCAAGTTAAAGATTGTTTTTCTGTATTATTTCAAATCATGATATGAGAGGTTAGTTATACTTTAATATTCTCTTCTTGATATAGATAGATTAGCACATCCTGTAATTCCATAAGTTGTTAAAGATTATCTTATGCCTCCCAGTAAGAGTTTTTATTTTCTCTTATATTGAATCAATGAGATGAAACTATTAATACGGTTCCTGATTTTCTATAACTTCTAAACATCTGCTTTGATGCTTACTTGTCTTTTTGCGTTAGTTTTAATTCTGAATTATTGGTAACTATAGTGAAGTAAATTAGAGTTTGTCCAATATGTCCATGGCACAGAAAGTTTTTTCTTTCTGAAGCTGCCATTATTATATTATTACTCGTTGTGATTGCAAGTATTGTTAATGCTGCTGGCAAATCATATTCCTTTTGCTCTCTGTTGTGCTCCTTTGCAAAATATTATAGTAGTTACTTCGGGAAGTATTATGTACTAAGAATAAAGACCTAGCATAAAGTCCAGCCAAATTTTAGGAACATGGATCTTAAATGTGCTGGAATGAAGAAAAATTATGCACTTAACAAAATTCATACTAATGTAGGATTATGGTCTAGTTGATACAAGCTAATGTTTGCACATTACCCCAAAAAATTTCAATAAATGCTATTGCTTTGAAGCCTGATCTTGTTAAAATTATAAACTTTTAGGGCCCTACTTTTATTGACATAATAATGTTATCCTGTAAGAATAGGCATGGGTTGTTCAAATACATACAATAACATTTTAACAGAATGGAAGGGCAGATTTTCCTGAACGGTTTGCAATTAACTCTTGATTAACATATATGTGTGCATGCGCTCATCATGCATGCTTGTGTGTGGCCACATGCACAGACAGTGCCCTACAATATGTGAAGCCTCATGCATTAGGATGCATTCTATTGTTATTCACATGGTAAGAGGTTACTAAGATGCAATGACTGATATATAGGCTCAAATATTTGAAATCAAAATAGACCTTGGGTTCCCCCCCCCTTCAAATATTTTCTATTGATGTTATAATGTACTCTATCTCTCTCTTTTTAATTTGAATTGTTATTATCATCTTCATTTTCTTAGTTCTTATGGCATAATTTGCACTATTAGCTCTTTTCATAGAATTTTGCAGCACTGACCTATGTGATTCATTTGCTTAATGGGGGAAAGTATTTGGATATTTATGAATGGCAGGGCGGTGTGGACGTGTAGTTGTGTCATTAATGGTAGAATTATCTTGGGTGATTTTAATAATAGGATATATAATAACCACAATCATGAAGGAAAGGTTCCTCAACTTTCAAAACTATGACCCTAATTACTAGTGTTACATTGCACTGCATGCTGTTACATTGATCATAAATGACTATGATAATTCAAATGAGAAATGGAGACCATTTTGAGTGAAAGATCTTCCTGGATTTTTATATAGATCTTAAAGTAAATCGATTGAATTTAGAGAAGTTATATATATATATATATTCAAGTGTATATAGAGTTTTATCTCTTCCATTTATAGTTACGGAGATAATATACAGTTTTTATGTGTGAACGTTTATGTGCTGATGCATAGTTGATTTTGGAAAATGTATTTAATTACATTGAGAAAGTTTTGGTGAATTACAGTCCACTATAAAATAGAGGCGTGTGAGCTCCATAGACAAAGAAAAATTGTAATGACTTTATTTACTTCAATTGAGGCTGTAGTTTTTACCTAATTGCTTGGGGTACTTTGCTACCAATTATTGCACTTTTTGACATTTTTCTCTGCACATTGGATTTTTTTTTTTTCATTTAAGTATGGTTGTACATCTGCATTATTTCGATAATATTTTTGGATTTTTTAATGTTTATAGCATATTGTCTTACCTTTAATCCCTCGTATTATTCATTTTGTAGCTGAACGAAATCAAATAGATGTTATTCATTTACGGTATGGTGCAGAATTACGGTGCTTAAATTTGTCAAGTTATATCAGGTGGCCCTTAAGTGAGACCATGTTGAAATTTTTTCTTTGGTAAGTTAGGTAGGCTTGTTTTGGATTTAGCTACTATTTCTGTACAATTTATTACATTCAAGTTAAATATAGTGATGCTAGTGAATAATTTCTAAATTTACCGACCAATAACCGATAAATTTCCGTGAATTCATTTGACGAAATATATGGAAGGGTTTGTGAAATTAGCTATAAAGCAAAGTGATAGTGCTTTTATTTTCATATTATTAATATAACAAAGTGTTTTTCCATTTAGACGTGAATTGTTAAACATATGGCTCGCAAGAAGACCGAGATGAATATGATTAAGGGAGCAAATGCTCGGCAAGTTTCGTTTTCAAAGCGCCGATCTGGCATATTCAAGAAGGCCAGTGAGCTGTGTACCTTGTGTGCAGTTGAAACTGCACTTGTTATCTTCTCTCCTGCTGGTAAGGCCTTCACCTTTGGTCATCCCTGCTTTGAAACAATAATGAAGAAGCTTGTTAATTCAGAGGATTCAGATGCTTTATATTCTCAGCATATGGCGGACCATGAGGCCACACTTCGCGAGCTCAATAACCAGTATTCTGATACGCTTCAAAAACTTGAAGCTGAAAAGAAGCGAGGGGAGGAACTCAAGCGGATGACACCAAACCACCCTGCCCTGCCCCTTTTGAAAAGACCGGTTGACGAGCTGAACTTAAATGAGCTCCAAACACTCAAATCGTTTTTGGAACAAGTTCGGGCAAATCTAGTGAAGGCACTTCAGGAGCAGCTTTCTATTGCTTCTCCATCCTCCTCTGCAGATTCTGCTCGTTCCATTGATTTCTCTATTACTGACCAGAAAGGAACTTCGGCTGATACTGATGATGATGGTGGTTGCAATTGACATTCACCTCTGGGATTATAAGAGATAAGAATTTAGTAGAGTTGGACATTTTTTAAAAGAAATGTTCATCCTGAATAAACTTTTATTATAATAAATGACATGAGATTTCTCCCTTTCTTCTCATTTGATATGATGATAAATTGCTTAACATTGAGAATATATGCTTTGCATGATATTGAAAAGTTCACTGCTGTTATTGCTAATATAATATGTGTGTATGTACATACACATATGCATATAATCATTTTATGATGGAAGAATGTTTTTATTTGAAATACTTGGGTATGTATACCCTTATTAGCATATAAGTATTACTACCATTATTTGAATATGGTAATAACAAACTTATTATTACCGTATATCACCACAAATATTTTAATTATTACCATAATATTCCAATTTACCATAATCTAAATAATTACCATATACTGATGCATTGTGAAGTCCAGGGATACTGTTCATGAATCTATATCTAATTTTTTTAAGACGCCTTAAGCTTTTCATTTTAAAGGCTTGATATATAATTTAAGCCTCACCATTTACTCCAACATCCAATTATTTTAGATATTAGATATTAATTTACGATATATAACATTTAAAAGGTATTATAATCAGTTAAGAGAAAAGAAAATGTATCTTAAATCTTAAATTATTAAAATGAGTAAATATTAATAAAACTAATGTTTATAATAAATTAAGTAGGGATGAGCATGAACAGGTTAACCGGTCCATTAACAATTTTCTTAAACTAGTCTATTACTATCGATTAACCGCTATATTAATTTCGATTTTTAACTTGATTTTTTGAATCAGTTTATCGGTTAACTACTAAAAAATTTTAATATAAAAATTTAATAAATTATACAATTTATAATAATATTTTTAATAGTTAAAAATGCTTTAAAAATGAAAAAATTCTAATTAAATACAATATCTATTAAAATAATCAAAATAAAAATAAAATTTTCATAATTAATTATAAAAATTAAAAATATTAAATATAAAACTAACAACAGAATACTAATTATAGACATAATTTTAATATTTATTTACTAAAACTATATATTTTACAAAATTATATATTATAATATTTATAAATTACATAAAAATTGAAAAATATAAGTGTAAAATTTAAAATATAATTCATAAAATATATATATCCTGTTTTAGTTTCAGATCGATTAATCACAAAGTTTTAAAATAAAAATTATAAATTTAAAATTTTAATTAATCATGCTCACGCTTAAAATTAAGAACATTTAAATAATTTACATTTTTAACAATACGACAACCTAGTCCAAACTTGGGCTAAAGGCTTTTGGGCCCATTACTACCCACTACCCAGGCTGGGCTACCATATGAAAATACAGAGCGCGTGAGTGGCACGTTGCTTAGCAGTATTATCAGGAGCAAGTCGCAAATACAAATAGCTCCCAATTATTTCCTTGCACGAGCGTGAAAAAAAGCTGTGAAATGGCGATGGCGTTGATGAGATCTGGTCTTCGGAATGCTATTCGCGGCGGCTCTAGGGCTTCCGCTCCTCCTAGGAGATGTTTCTCTTCCTCTGCACATAACGACGTTGCTTGTAAATCTCCATCATTCTCTCTTTGTGTCAATCGTTTAATTTGATTTTATTTCATTCTGATCTATTAGGATTCTGATTTCGATTCAATCAGGTTTTTTTATTAGTTTCCCCTTTAATTTGGACTAGTTGTAGAGTTAAGGATGTACTAGGGGCCTAGGGCTTGAGATGGTTTGTATTTTTTATTTTTTTTGCTAATTTTAGGTTTCTGTTTTGAATGTAGAGTTTGGGGATTATATGAACTATGTTGCTCTTCTGTTTATTTAATGAGAAAAATGGGTTGAGGAGGAATTGGATGATAAATCCTGCCTTAAGTTGTACATTTTGAAGTTTTTGTTTAAATCCGCTTTGGACATTTTTTGGAGTCGTTATTTTCTCTCTTTAGTTTTTGTGATGTGATTGATGTTTTTGGTATCAGATGAGGCTGCAGAGGCATCAAAGTGGGAGAAGATAAGTTATTTGGGCATTGCCACATGCACTATATTAGCTATTTATAACTTGTCAAAGGGACATCCCCACCATGAGGAGCCCCCTGTAAGCTTTTTTTTCTTTTAACTTTTTTTTTTGTGAAATATGTAAGCCTTTTAGAGGTTCATTTGCATTATTACATTGGTAATTTATGAACTGGCTCTTGATAGTTTGTTGCAAAGTTATTGACTATTTGGTATGTCAAAGGGATTGACTTACCTTCTGAACCTGACCATTATCTGCTTAATGTTGTTTATATTCATGCAGCCGTACCCATATTTGCACATTCGCAATAAGGAATTCCCATGGGGTATGTATCATTGAATTGGTTATTTTTCTGAATTATTTTTCCCCCATTATTTTTATCATTGTTTGCCAATTATTATCAGGCTTGGAATTTTAACTTTCCATTGCATGTAGAGCTTTTCTGTAGCATATTAAGTGAGCTGCGAATGTCATGTTGTAAAGTTGTGTGCACTATGCACCCATTAGTTCCATGCCCAACCTCAGTTACTTTTGTCGTTGCTTTCATGATTTCCATTGCATTTGGTTCACTTTTTAACTTAGTTATTCTATTTAGTGAGAAGCATTCTTAGTTGGACTACTATGTAGTAAAGTGTTCCCAATCATCCAAATGATTCTTTGGATATTTGGATAATAAATAAAGGCTCTTAATTTCAGCAGTAACGGGCAATGATTTTATTGTGATCATTGAACCTTCTTTTGGTGATAGTAAGGTTGGCAATTTCCAAAATTAAAGGCTTATGTTATCTTGGAAGATATTGCCAAATTTGAGTGGTCTGTCAATGAATTTAATCAGTTGGTTGAGAATTTTAACCGCTCTGCTGGTTCATAGGCTAATTGTGGGTATTGCTAGTTGTGTAAACTGAAGAATCTCTGTTCAAATGTGCCATATTCGAGTTTAGATTTTGCAGTTAGCTGCTTGAGATACCATAGCCTTATAATGCATGCGAGACATCCAACCTGATGTGTAGTCTTGAGTTCAGCCAAATCCATACTGCAGTGTAAAATGCCTTGTTTATTTTGATAGGTGGCTTACTTGGTTTGTTAAGTTGTCAAACCCTGTTTAAGAGCGATATCAAACCTCTCTTGAATTCCGTAAATGCCTTTTTAACAGCTATTTTCTTGTCATCGTGATTTTGTTTTTAATTTTTAATAGATATGCTATTGGTTTTATCTGATTTGCAGGACCAGATGGACTCTTTGAGAAGAAGCACCATTAATTAATTGATGGTCAATTCCATGAAGATTTTTCAAGCAGTCTTCTTGTAGCAGATACCTCCTCTTTTATTGGCAAATGGGCAACCTTGAGTGCCTTTCTAATTTGTGTCAGAACTTGCAATTTGCACTTTCATGTTGTTGGTTTTTGCTGCGTTGCACGGGCAGGTTTAGCTCGCACTGTCATATTTTTCTGTTGCCTGTTGTGTTGCATGATAATAAATAAAATTTGATGAATGATTTTGAAATGTTTGATTTCACTTCCTTATTGCTAATGATTATTGATTATTTATCTGTGATAGATGCATCTTTGCAAATTGAGGAACGAGTTTGGAGGACAGATTTAGAATTTACCATACTTTTTGCTTGGTACATAACTTTTAAATCAAGATTTAGGATTTTCTGTTTTCAGGCTTCCATTGATAGATGGCAATATGAGGTTAAATAGTGAATTTGATAACATATCTTTAAGATGATAGGCGAAATCGGAGGGTCGATAATCCTTCCGAGGAAACATTCAGAGTGTGGCAGTATAAAATAATAACCTTCAAGAGACGGTAGGCTAAAAGAGCGTTTTTTCGAATAAAACACATTGTAGTGTTCTGCCAAAATATATGTAAGCTTTTGTACTTCACCTGTTGTTGCTATTGCACCCCTCGACATTCATTTGTACTCCAACTGGAAATTTATCAAGTCAAGAAGAGCACAAAATCTAAATTTGTTTTAAATTAAAATTTTGTTATCATTTTGATTAGGCCATATTTTTACTAATAAGTGAGTTTAAAGTCTTCCAGAAAGCGCACTTGACCAACAGAAATGATATATTGTACACGAAGGCGACTGGGGCACAAAAGAACCCTTATGATAATGTAACAAACATGGAGTAAATGGGAAACAAAACTAAAAAAGGATGGAAAAAGATATATTAGATAGTCGATCACATTCTTATCCAACTGGAATGCCTTGGCAAGAATATCAGGATTAGTGGACGGATTAGAGACAAAGACAGCATTAGCAGCAGTAATAACACCTGGATTTTGGTTGCTCAATGCAGCAATAGCAACATCTTAATGTTGGCCTCGTTCACTTTCAGTTCAACATTGGAAAAGCTAATGCTGTTGCTATGGCTGCATTGAGCAGCCAAAATCAAGGTGTTGCTACTGTTGCAAATGCTGTCTTTGGATCAAATACACCCATTAATCCTGATACTCTCGCCTAGACATTCCAACTGGACAAGAATGTAGTCGACTATTTACAGAAACAATTCTTGGTCAATAACCACTAGACAACCATATTTCAAATAGTTGGCTCACCAAGACCTTATTTTGATCATTATATCTATCTTGCATGATCGTAACATTCTAATGAGGAAGTGCTTTTAAGCTTTCTCCAAGTTGATTTTAAGCATGCTATAATAATAAAATTTGTTGACTGCTGTCCCTTTTCTCATTGTGCTGCCATAGATGCAATAACAGTTACGAAAAAGGCTGCTCTAAGGTCGTTAACTACCAACTTCCATGGACAAAAGAAAAAATTTAAAATTACATACAGTGTAGTGCTATCCTCGTTACAATAATGTTCAGAGAACGTGTAAGTGGAACCAGACATCCAACATCTTTCATTTGGCTTTCCAACACGTGAGTGAGAGAGAGAGAGAGAGAGAGAGAGGCTTACATATATCTACAAGCAAAGGTCTAAATATTGAAAGTCTTCTTCTTGCTTTGATTATGATCATTTATCCATCCTTTAATCAGCTCCACTTCAGTTAACCTCTGCTCCACCAACCAATCAGGATCCTCTGGTGTTGATGGACGCAAGTCTATGTGATGGGCCCCTGATCCATGGTGATATGAATAGATTATATACTACTGGTCAACCTTATAGTTCGGATGCCTGGATATGGTTCCATATGAAGAAAGATAAACTCAACAATGACCTAATCCTAATAAAGATCAATTTGACCAAGTATATCCCATAAGTTTTTGCAGTCTCCCTGTGATAGCATCAAGTACCATGTCCCAAGGAACTAGTAAATCCCATAACTGCTAACAAGCTAATGGAAAATCATGAAAACAGCTTGTAGAACAAACAGATCCAGTCACAAATTACACTACCAACACAAAATTGGATTGACAGTGTCATACATCCTAAGGGATTGACAGGACATAAAAATCAAACGGAAAAAAAGGTAATGAAGTTATAAAATAAGAGGAATATCTGTTTTATTTCGTAACTTTCCAACTATCCAATAATTTCACGTCAACCTTAATTGCTGTATATATCTCAAGTTTAAATTAGACATAGGAATCATTCAGAAAGGAAAACAACACCAAAAATAGGAGATAAAGAAGCATGCTACCTCATCAAACTTGTATAATAGACCAACTAGATATAGTAAAATGCACTTTTAGGGCTAAACTGTTTTAGAAACTCAACATAGTCATGTCCTCTTGGTTTGATTCACTACGATTAGTATTCCCTTTCTACTGAAAAATTTTACGAACTAAAATTTACGGAATAATTCAGAATTCTGATTTCTTCAGACAGCCCCAAACAACATTGCGGATACCTTGGGGCACAGAGTAAATTAATGAACAAGTTGCAGAATACATCACAAGACCAATGAAAGCATGCAGTAGTCTAACCCTTATTCACTCATGAAAAGAAAAGTAGCCTGTATGCAAATTATTTAGGAGGATGCATAATCTTTCTTCTCAATCAAATCTTTTTCTTATACACAGACACACCCACACACACATGCAGCCAGTTTGTCTGAAATATTAATAGTAATATAATGAAAATATCAACTCCATCCAGCCAGCTCGCATACAAGTTACAATGAGCAAAGATTCATATTGCAAAAGGCTAGGTCAAGGTTTACAGAGTTGCAATGAAATGCAGTTCTGCAAAACATCAACCAGTAAAAACAATTGAAAGGAAAACCAAGCTATAAGAATGATTCACACTGAAGCATATACTGGCTCGATGACAGTCAGAGGTTAGACCAAACAACTCACAAATACTCAAGTTATTCCCAATTTATAATGAACAGATAGCTGTTAACAAAAAGTGTCGCACAGGTATTTAAAATTTCACATCCACATGATATGTATTTTACTGTTCAATATGGAAATGTTGAGACCTAAGGTAAATTATATGCTGCTTATCACATAAATATGAAGACTCCATGTACAACAGTTCCAGAAATGCCAGCAAGCAGAAGTTAAAGGTCGCCATGAAAGTTAATTAATATGTTTACCTTCTTTTGTAACAAGGGCAACGATAGTTTCTGATAAATTTTGCAGAACACTGCAAGATATAACACCAGCGAGACCATCAGAACCAAAAACCAATAATGAGAGTAGTTCATAAGTCAGCTGCATACCTGCCACCACTCCAAGGATCCAGTAGACCGTTAGAAAAGATGATATTGCTTCCAAATTTTTCCAAGGCAGTCTTGATATTCTTCACAGTAGAATGGGGAATTAATCAACACACGTCATGCATAAGAGAAGACAAAAACCAGGTAATGTATAACAAGAAACAACAGTTTCGTTTCTCTTACACGTCCACCAAATTCTGTTGCAACCCATCTAGGCCTAGGTATCACCCCAAAATTCTTCCAGCAATTCTCTTGGAAAGAAGCAAAATCAAAATCATATGCTGGAAACATGCTTGCATCCGTACTGCTAGCCATAGGCATCACCATCTCTGTACAAGCCTGCAAAATGGAAAATGAAGCAGAGTAAAACGAGTTTGGGCAACTATAGGTAGGGGTGAGCAAAAACCGAACCGAACCAACCGATTTTTTAAATTTGGTTCGGTTTTTCAGTTTTTCAGTTCGGTTTTCGGTTTTTAATTTTGAGAAATTTCGGTTTTTCGGTTCGATTTTTAAAGGAAAAAACCACATAAAAACCGAACCAAAATTTATATAATTATATATATTTTTTTGATTTTTTTATTAAATAATTATTTTATACATATAAATTATTTTATTTTTAGTTGTAAATTATATGAGTACATTTATCAATTATTAATATTTATTTTTTAGGTGATAATTTAAAATTTTGACGATTAAATTGAAAATCGATTAAATAAAATTTTTTTTAATGATTTTATTGTATTATTTATTATATATTTTGAGATTATTTCTTTAATTTGAACTTTTATTTGTACAATTTAGATGTTTTTTACTTTAGCATATTATAATTTATAATTTTTTATAATTTTTAAACATAATATTTTTTATTTTTTAAAAAATAATTTCAAATTTCGATTTTTCGGTTAACCGAACCAAATCGACCGAAAATTTCGGTTCGATTTAAATTTGGTTATTCTAAAGTTTCAATTCGGTTCGATTGATAAAAATAAGGAAACTTCGGTTTTCGATTATTTCGGTTTGATTATTGAACCGAACCGACCATTGCTCACCCCGGACTATAGGATAGGACATAAGCTTATCCAAAAGGAAACAAGAGTGCGAGAGTGGAAAATGAAGCAGAGCACTAACAAGTTTGGGCAAATATATAAGCTTATCCAAACTGAGGGGGAAAGAGAGAGAGAATATAGTGGTAATATTTCTAAACCTGCCAGTTCCAACCATCCAAGCCATGAGGATCATCATCCAGTTCGAAGCAGTCAACATCCCCAGTATAGTTGTAATAGACGCTGATGCCATTGAAAATTCTCTCCATAATACTAGTCCCATCAGGACTACCATCAATTTTTTTGCAGACCTGAAGGGAACAAAAATATGCAAGTCTTCTTACAAACTCATAACTAACAAAGAAACTAATTTGAAACTGTAAGCAAGTCCCAAAAGATTTCTTTTTAAGGGACATTCCAACTCCAAAACACCAGTTACTGACAACTTAAATAAGTTCTTAAAATCCAATCAAAATGCAGGTCATAAATATGCCGAAATCATCCAAAAGACACCGCATTATCATTTGCCCTAAAATATATGGATATTTGATTCTCTAGTGTCGATTGGTACTCTTAAGTCACCCAGGAAATTATGAAGGTCCTATATGTGCACGGGCAAATGACATGGTACAATTATTTCAAAAGTGCAAGAAGTCCAAAGCACCAACCTCTCTAATGGGGTGCCCAGGCAGAGGCATCATAAACTCTGCATAATAAGGGTAGTCCACCATTGCCAAATAGCTATAAGCAGAAGACAACCAGTCTGCAAGTTCTCCTGTGTTGTTCAATACCCTGCAAATCATCTCCAATCACTTCAAACACAAAAGCACAAGGAGAATAAATGTATTGAACAAATACGTTTCCTTCATCCGTCCCACTTCTCCTTGTTCTACTCTTACCGACACATGTGGAAAGTTCGAGTTAATTGCTGAAGTCCATTATCTTGCTCACCCTCAGATACCAGGGCACTCCACGATTCTTTTATAGTGTTAAAACAACTGGCGCTCTCACGCTGCCCATGTAGAAAGACAACAACTATCCTTAAAACAGAACAAAAAATTGAACAAACAAGGGAGGATATAAGGAGCAAACTAACCTTAAAATCCTTTGAAACGATGTCATAAAATGTTTCAGGTGGTACAATATCTTCAAATTGAAGAATCGGGGCTGAAGAAGCGAGTGCACCGATCGCAATGTGAGGATACTTAAGCCTCATCCATGCTGCTAGCACTGTTTTTCCATTCAAAACACATCATTTTATTGGCACTCACTAATCAGTGACTAAAGATTCAAGATTTAAAATTAATAACTTTCTTACTTCCGCCGTATGATCCACCAAATAACACCACAGGACAATCCTCCGCCGACAGATTCCTCTTCAAATCTATAACCAGCACGGCAAAATCAGCCAATGCTTGCTCCGCAGTTAAAAATGACAGCGTAGTGGCGTTCTTATAAGCAACATCTCTGCTCCCATATGGCATTGACTCTCCATAATACCGATGCTGCAAAGTCCACACATCAACAACTCCAATTCGAAGTAACAAAAACTAAATTAAATAAATTAAAACGAACGACAAAATTAAAAAAAGAATGAAACTTGCCTCTGGAAAAACGACCATGGCGCCAAAAAGGGGCGCGATTTCCCAAACAAAGCCAGTGTTTTGTGCGAACCAGACAATATCGCCTTCATTGCCGCAGTAAAGGAAGATAGGACCCAAGCGATCAGTACCTACCCAGTGCTCAGTGTTTATAAGGTACCGTTGGGAGAAATTGGGGAGAGCAGAGAAGCTGAAGTGATCAAGTCTCTGGTAAAAGTACTTGGTCTCGTATTTGTATTGTTGCTGCAGTTTCCGTTGGTGCGAGAATTTGCCAAGAAAGCGAGGGACCCATTTGGATTCAGAGGCCGGAAAATCGGAGGATTGCGACGCGAGTGATTGTGGTGATTTTGTGGAGATGGTGATGAGTGTGAGCAGGAGAAGATGAGAGAGCAATAGAGTTGGAGTTGCCATTTTCGTTGTAAATTGAAGCTGGCAAAAACCAAAAAATGCCGTCGCGGCATCTTGGATAGAGCTGTGCTGGGCTTTGGAAGGTGGATTGGGCTTTTATTGATCCTCAGTGATGTACCATAAATAACTTTTTTTCTACTTCTTCTCCAATAAAAATAAATAAATAAAAAATCGACTATACAATAAATAATTTTTTGAATGAAAAATTTTGTCGACTCTAAATCAAATCCTACATTAATATGCTATTTTTTTGGGCACCAATTCATTTCGCAAAATAATATATATATATATATATATATATATATATATATATATATATATATATATATATATATATATATATATATATATATATATATATATATATAGTACAAACGGGCCACAATTCAGACGGTAGCTTTAACTTAGGGTATGAGAATTTTGGAGCCCATTAATTTCTGCCCCATGTCTGAGCCCGCGTTAAGAAGAGTTTTTTATTTCCAATTTGACTCAAATGCCAAGTAATTTTTATTTTTCTTTTTACCTAAATTAGAGCCATAAGTAAATTCATAAAATAAATAACTAAATTTCTGACCTATAGACATGAATGAATTGAGAATAAATGGTAATTTAATTGGTCAAAAGTTTGACTAATTTTATATTCTGACCAGATTTCGAATTGGACCCTAATAAATAAATAATCATCAACCACAAGTCAAGTTTAAGAAAAAAAATTCTAGACTGATTTTAAGCAATAATTTTCAAAAAAATAAAAGTCGAATGAAATTGTCAAATTGTCTTCCAAATTTGCTTCTAGTAATCAATTTTTTTAAAATTAATTATTAATTCTAGAGATTTTACAACGACCTTTATATTCTATAATTTTGAAAGCCACTCATTTTTTTATCAATATTTATTATTAATTCATATTATAATTATTAATTGACCGGTAAAATTCAATCAAAGAAAAATGATTTTGACTTAAACGTTGATTTTAGAAACAATAAAACGAGCTACTTCTTTCTTTCCAATAAAAAGTAAAAACTCTGAAATTTCTTATAAAAAAAATGTATTAAAACACAAATTTCCTTCTCAATATTTCAAACTAGCATCCATTATTCTATACCCATTAAATTGCAATCTCTCTCTTTTTTTTTAAATTATTATTTAATTTAGAAATTTCTTAAGCCGTTATTTTATGTTTTTATGCCATTATCTGTAGCAAGACAATGTGAAATGAAGTAGAATAAGATGCACTATCAATCGTGCAGGGTCCGAACATGAGGTAATTAATTTATGCATGTCAATGAAGAGACAAATTGAATAAAGAATATGCAATAAATAAATTATTTAATGGAATACATAAATCAGCAAAGAATATTTTTTATTTTTATCCTATTGAATTTCCTGCATTGAAAATTAAAAATAATAATAATAATAATAAAAGAGTATCCCTCCAGTTGAGGATGGTATATAAGCATAAAGCATAAATAAAAAAATCTCTTTATCCATGTATAAACCTTCAATTATTGGTAAGCATTAAAGCAAAGTGGATGATTGCGGGTTGACTATAAAC
This sequence comes from Excoecaria agallocha, assembly GCA_037975025.1. Taxonomy (NCBI): domain Eukaryota; kingdom Viridiplantae; phylum Streptophyta; class Magnoliopsida; order Malpighiales; family Euphorbiaceae; genus Excoecaria; species Excoecaria agallocha. The sequence continues at coordinate 121,773,524 of CM075807.1, read as the reverse complement.
ACATGATATATTCTGATAAAGATCCTTCACCTTTATCACACAAAACAGAAAACACAACCTTACTCCTACCTTCTTGATTCGGGGAATTTTGATTGAGAATTTCTGATAACAATCGATTTTGATGTTTATAGACACTATACATCTGCTCAACATCCTTATATACTTTTCTATTTTTACTTTATTTTTAATAATCAATTCCGTGTTTGAAATACATCAATCTAATTAATCCAAATTTATATTAAATCTTTTGATTGATCTATAAAAAGATATAACGGATGATATCATTTAATCAATATTTGAAATTTACTGATTCAATTAATCAAAATATTGGTACGAATTGATAAATAAATGATGGCAAAATATTATCTTTCAAGTATTTAAAAATCAATAATAACACATAACTCGAATATAAAACCTCTACTAAAGGAAAAAAAAAAACCTCATCATTCCATATTATCTCTTAGGATTATTTTTATTAATTAACAATAATAATTATTTCACATTATCTTCTCTTTATATATTTCCCTATTTTTCTATGTCATTTTTATCATGTTACCTTTAATGAACTATTGGCAACAAAAATCTAAAGGTTTTTTTTTTTTTGACTTTTTAAAAATAAAGGAATTGGAAAAAAAATGATGAAAAAACTCGAAAAATGAAATATTTCTATTAAATCTAAATAAGTATATCGTTTAAAAGTCTAATTGGAGACTATCTTTTGATTTGTGTTTTTTGGTTTAATTTAATCATTTTTTTTTTGTTGAAATGATTAAAGTGAAAATAAAAGAATAACTCGGAAATAAAATTAATATTCCTATTGTCTGCGGTTTTCTTTGTTTCTTAGGTGTAGTGAAATTATCAATATTGTTATTATGATATTTCTTTCAAGTAAAAAATATGAGTTTTAAATTTAATATATTTGTTTTTGAAAATAATTTGAAGGTCTCTATCTTTTATAAGATTTATTTGTTGTTTATTTTGATAATTTCAGTTAATAGAATTATGCATGTGGGGCCAAACTCAATTGACAAAACTTGTCAACGTTTATTGCCAAGTCCTTGCGTGCCGCCCCTCAACTTTAAACGCAGCACCTCAAAATAAAATCAAATATATTTTACAATTTAGACAAAATATCATTATCGAATTATTATTATCCGAAAACAAAAACTGAAAATAAAAAAAAATCAAATTCAATGTAGTTACTGAATAAAAAATTATCCGATCGATTGTTTTAAATTGAAGAAAAATTTCCCCTAGCTTTGGAATTTGAATTGGCAATATTAAATTTCTAAGTCAACAAGTGGGTTTCACATGGAACTTCGTTTAGTGGAATTTGACTTGTCTCGTCCTACGATCACGGTTTAACAAGCTAATCTTCTTCCAACTCAAGCATATTAAATGATTTTAACACATCATTTTACTAAAAACATGTTGCTGAACCTGATTTGGATGCAGCAGACCAGAAGACTAAGGTACTAAAATTTGGCATCTCTGCATAACTAAAGATGGGACGTTAGAAGAGGTTATGGAAGGCAAAGCATGTGGGAGGAGAAGTGGATGGACAGTGATGAGCCATGTGAAGCAATAAAACCTGAATCTCTCAGGCTCAGCTGTTATGGGAAGAGGAGAGGAGTCTTTTAATGGGTCCCAATTGCCCTAACTTTGCGCCACACAACAACAGGCAATCTTTCGACATCCAATCCAAAGAGTCAAATTGTTTAATTTATGTATGTATCGTAAATCAGTGGGTCCCAGTCTATAATTTGAAAGAGGAGCAGAGTTTCAAAGGAAATCCCCTCATTAGTGGGAGATGACATGAATTTCACTGCTTTTTTAGCCACAATCAGTGATGCTCCTGTTTACCTATTTCTCAGAAACAACTAGCTCAATTCCGAGACTTCCCGTAGGACAAGCTAACTTGACCGGTTGACCCCCCTTTTTTTGTGTGGGGGGGGTGGGCCTTAGTCAGTGTATTTATTCTTATTCGTTATATTTTTTATTCATTACTGCCCGCACAACTCATCATACCCATTAATTCTTTTCACAACTTTTTAGTAAAAAGTCAAAGTAATATATTAATTTTATCACGGTTGCTATATTTTTATTTTTTTTTATAAAAACATTCGATATTGAAATTCACTTTTTATACTGATTTAAATTTTATTGCGATAAAAATAAATCATTTTTTTTCAAATAAAAATATACACGATAATATGTAAATTCCGGCTTATCTATTGGGTTAATAAAAAAAATCAAGAAAATTGAGATTTAAAATTACCTTATTTTTATCTCATAAAATTATTGACCGATACAATTTTGATCGGTTATTAAAAGAAGTTTGATCATCAGTTTGATTTTAGTGTATAATATTTATTAAATTTCGATTTTCAATTCAGTTTGATTATAATTTAAAATAAAACTATATTCATTACTGTTTTTATATATTTAAAAATATTTCATAGTGAAATTGAAATTTAAAACATTAAATTAAAAAAATCTTTGGGTTGATAATTGTGGACTATTCTTTTCTTGCCCAATTGAAGATGATTCTCCATTTTTTCCTTTGTTTTATTATTATTATTTGCTTTTACAAATACAACTCTTTTATCTCCTATGAAGTCAATTTATTGACTTATTTCATCAATTAGATCCACTTGTACTCACACTTTTTGCTTATTATTAGGGTGCTCACAGGGCAAGGCGGAGTTAGAAATTTCCCATCCCCGCCCCCGACTCTAAAATGAGGAGAAAATCCCTCCCGTTCCCCGCCCCATGGAAATCTCCGTTCCCCGATTTAGTGGTTTTTTAATCTTTTTGTCGAATTCTAATTATGAAAAAAGTAATACCTCTTAAAAAGTATTCAACTTAAAAAAAATAGAAATCTAAATTTGTCAATTTTCTACTTCTAAATATTTTTTTCTGTTGATTTGAGTATAATTCTTATAATTTATACACTATAATAGCATTAGCACCATAATTTATACACTATAAAAATGTAAAAGCAAAAAAACCAATAACTTCATTGCCTAAATATAAACTAAATATATTGCATTCATTTTTAGCCAAATTAAACACATTCAATTTACTTTTATCTAAATTTAATACATTATATTCACTTTTACCCAAAAAAACTAAATTCATTTTTACTAAACTAAATATACTATATTTATTTTTATTCAAACTGAATAAACTGTGTTCAATTATCCAAATCAAACTCAAATTCAATCTTATTTTAATTGAATGGCACCTCTTATTTTCAAAAATAAAATTTTTCTTTTTATTTTTTTATAAATTTTAAATTTATTTATTTATTTTTTTTAATATTGATTATTTTCATCAAATTTAAAATTAAATTAAAATCTCCACCTTGCAGTTGCACCTAATAGAGATATAGTTATAGGCATACAATGAATACGCTGTGAAAGATGATTGATCAAATAGCCAACACAATTTTTAAAATTTGTATACGGAGATTGGACAAAAGTAAAAATACCTATTCCTTGAGAGCCTTCTTTCACTTATCAAATTATCAAATTGCCTAGTGTAATTATATTTGATCTTAATTAATTTAATTGATACTTAATTTTAATTAAAATGTGAATTCAAATGAAATCCAAATTCAAAAAAAAAATGAATTAATTCAATTAAATTTGGCAATTGAAATTGATTAAAATCCAATTTAATTTCAATTTGAATAGTATTCAATTAAAAGTAAATTAATAGATTAAATCCAATTTAAATTAAGTTTACAAATTCAATTTTAATTAAAAATAAGATTGAATTTGAGTTCAATTTGAAAATTAGTATATTTGTTTGGAGCAAAACTGAATATAGGGCATTTAATTTTGGTCAAATTGGATAGAGTGTATTAGCTCTAGTGAAACTGTATACGATCTATCAGCAACAGGTGTTGTTAACAGTGGACAATTAAGGCAATCGTAATTAGAAAGAGAAGATCTTTTCATTATTGCTGTGTATTTTTTTATTATTATTGCTCTTCACTGTTAGTGTTAAGAAAGATAAAAAGACAATAGATTTTGTGGGGTTATTTCAAAGTTAACTGTGTTTAACTTATTTAATTAACTATATTTTTTTCTTTTTCTTAATCTTATTTTTCTTTATTAAATTAAAATTATTTTTTTTAAATTTATCTTTTCCAATGTCAAGAAAGATAAAAATTGAATAGAAATTATAAATATTTTTTTAATTGATTTTGATGCACTACTTTTTATTTTGAGTTGTTAAGCATCAACTTACGCATTTCTTTGTGTTGATATGAAATAAATAGCAAATTAATTATATTATATAGATTGCCTCATCTCTTTTTTCAATATATGGACATCTCTTTAATGATGGTTCATTTCTTTTCAAAAAAATGGAAAAGGAGGAGAAGAAATTATTTTTGCCGTTGAGCCGTCTCAATGCTGAAGTGCCCCACCTGATATGAGTAGATCGGAGGCACTTGATGAAGTTCCGACCACCAGCAATTACTTATACACAGCGCCAGATCCAGCAAAAAAAGGCTGGACCAGCCATCTAGATCTAACCCATAAGTAATCTCGTGTCAACTAATACAGATAGAGATCTTCAAGACCCATACAATTTCTGTTTGTAGGGAAAAATGCCTAAGCTTGATTTGCCCTTTTCTTATTAGACCAGGTTGAGGTCTGCTGACATCTTGTTTGTTCGGATAGCAGCAACGAACTTCGAAATAAACATATCTCTGAACTGTTCAAAATTATCGATGCAGTACTTAAGTAGATTACGAAAACATATAAGGATGGAGTTTGTCAACATCTGTGGGAATATTTTCAACAGTGCCATGTCTTTTACGGTCAGCACGAGCATGGTGTACTGAAACTGATCAATATAAGCTCGAGAGTCGATATTGCCGTTATATGTTTTGAGGTTGGGAAGCCGTGTTTTGGAGAATGGGTCAGCTAAGATTTCCCGAGAAAGCGGGGATCGAAAGCTGCCATGATACTGCAGGGTGTTTCGATTTTGTTATCTTTGCATGCGATCTTTTAAGAGTCGATTGAACTATTCAGTTGTCAGGATAATGGTGGAGCCTGGATTCTATGGGATTGTTGGCGAGAATGGATTTCAGGCAAGAGGTTGGGAAGTTTGGGGTATATGGTAGGCTTGTGTAGGTGGGGGTTGCGGTTGCACCTAGATAATTATTGCTGACAGTGCAGCTATGAGTGACTGGGCCGTTTATGGGATGATGTTGGAGGTGTTTGGGATGGCTGCAGCGGGAGAGGCTGAGTTGGGGTTGTTGGGTTGGGGAATGAACTGTTGTGTTCGAGGGAGAGAGGGTGGATTACTCTGGTCTTCTGGTTGGGATGTGCGTTAGTTGAGATATGAAAAAAGGTCCATATTCTACGCTTACCGCACCAAATGATGATAAGTGTAACGGAATGGTAGCTCGACAGGGTCACCTGCAAAAATAAATGAAGGACCGATGGGTTTTTAACTAGGAAGTCTCCGACAGTCAAGTTAGAATTTCGCTATGAAGGATATATTTTCTATCAAAAAGAGTGAAGGAACCTCTACATACCTGTTTTTAGTGAAGGAACCTCTACATACCTGTTTTTAGTGAAGGAACCTCTACATACTTGTTTTTTCTCGTTTTATAAGCATAATCGACGCATTTTTAGGGGGTAGTGGGAAGAAGTTCATTTTCTTTCGGTCACTAACTTCTCTTTCTCAATTCTTGGGAAAGATATGGATGAAAGATAACTGTTTTCTCATAGTGATAATTGTGCCTTTGATTTTCAGTCGGACTGTCGACAGGCTTAACAGTTCGGTTAATCTTGAATCATTGGCCAGTACGGGATAATCCGAACTTAGTGAGTTACTTGGCTACTTGAGATATTCAATCCGAACTGTTAGCTAGATTCTGTTATCATATATCAATTATGATACAGATGATTTCAATAACTAAATAGATGTTACTTGTAAAAATATATGACTATATGGTAAAAATTGATCGGATGCAAATGAACGGGTAATTAAATTAAGAAATGAAAGAATCGATAATTAGTTTGTTAAATATATACATATATATATATATGTATAAGTTGACTAATTTTATAAAATGAAAAGAGTATATAGGTATATTTAATTTTTTAATTTCATACGAGGAAGAACCGAAGAATAGTGAATGTTGAAGGAAAAAAAAGCTTATCTAAAATTCGTTTGGTGCATGATTGGCAACTTCTACGCTCCATAATAAACCAACCCCCACGGAATCAAATGCCCATCATCCCAAATCATTAGTGGGCCCTCTCCTGTCTCTTACGCGCGCACACACACTTCCTTTCACACGTGCCACTTCCTTCTTTCCTCTATCTCAATTATATATATACATTGCTTGACAGTAGAAATTAGAAAAGCTTGAACTTAAAATATTTAATCAGACTGGTTCGTATATATTGTTTGTTTAATTATACACCAATGGAAGAAAGGATGATGACAAAAGAGCCATCAGATTCAGCCACTTGCTTTGTTTCGGATTTTAATTTTATAATGTCAGTTTGGTTTGTGTTTGGATACGATTAGGAACTATGGAGAGATTGATTAATTAACAGGCAAAAGTTTGATGGGATTTAATTAATTATTTTAATGATACATGTAATTATTCCCAATCATCCATTGGAAAAAGTGAAAGTGGGGGAAGATTAGCATCCACATTATATTAAAATAATTTTCATTATTAATTTAAGGTAATTGTTTATTTATTTTATTTTACTGTGCCAAAGTCAATGTCGATCTACAAAAACAAAATAATAATAATAACAATAATAAAGGTTATGTAGTTGCTTTTTGGTATACGGCCACTCGCTGACAAAAGCTTTGGATAATTCCTGTCTTTAAAAATGCATTGAATTTGTATTTTTCATATTCCATGTTTTTTTCCCATATTCCATGTTTAATTACAAGGAATATTATTATTATTATTATTATTATTATTATAAAAAAAAGGCAATCATTTTCTTCAATATCCTCTCTCTCTTGTTTTATTGATTTTTTTTTATTGTGACTAACAAAGCGTATGCGATGATGCAAAGATTAGTGTAAAGCTATTGTTTTTTAGGTACATACTGTTCTATCATGACTTGTGTCTCACCTATCATCTTATAAAGTTTATATTCAATTATTGTTTCATTGTATTATAAGTTACGAATCAATTCTAGAATAGTTCACAATTTATTTTATTTAAGAAAAATTTTTGGTTTAAATTTTATAAAAGAAGAAATTTTGTTCGAGATATATTTTTTTAATAGATTTAATAAATGAAAATGAGAAATAAGTTCACTTCACCGTAATGGGGATAATTTAATCGGTAACTAAGTGTATAAATCGACATATCCTATGAAAGAATCATTAATTTTATTTTTCAGATATGGCTTGATGTGAATTAAATTATTTCATGTAGTTTTCGCAAGATTTCGTTATTGATTCCATTCATACAATAAAGAATATAATTTCCTATGCAAATTATTCTCATTTTCTATTTTTTTTATAATTTGTAAAAAAAAAAAGAATGAAATTGGATATTTTTAATTGAAAGAAAAGTATATATCTCACTGATGAGATAATTGCGTGGATGAACTTTTCGACCTTTTTAAAATTCAAAAGGCAAATCTATGCCAATCTTCATTTGCTGTTCTTTTTACTCGTCAATTTATGAATTTGAAGACCAAAAGGATTAAAAAAAAAAAAAAAGAAAAGAAGAGAAAAGAAAAAGATCCCTGAGATTGATGAAGCATAAAATTAGACAATTTGTGTTCCATCATTTTTGTATAGTGCGTCAAGGCATACGCCCACTTAATCAAAATATTGCATACAAGCCTAACATTGTCCATTAACTATATGCACTACTTACTTATTATTACCACCAAATATTTTATTTTCTAAATCCTTTAGAGTATGAATTTTCAAATTATAACAGCTATTGAATAATCTCTTAAATTCCGCCATTAATTACATTATTTTTTCCCTTTTATTGTGGTACGCGCCGCACCTTTAATATTGTTATTTAGGCCTCTTTTGGACCATACATGGCATGCCCAATGGCTGCCCTAAATTAAGGCATTAATTCAATTTTAAATAATTCTATCTTATTCTAATTTCAGAACACTTGTTGTTTGATACAATAAAATGAATCAATTATTATATTACTAGAAAATCATGATCATTGTAATAAAATTTAGTTTTCTTTTCCATGAAATTTGGGAAGCTTTAGTTAACATGAAGAGAAATATATATATATACACACCTTTTTCTAATACGTTTCATATTGGTTGATAACATATTACATTAATTAAAACATATCAAGAAAGTAACTATATTATAAATAAAAAACAGCCCATCAAGTGAGAGAGGGAGCATTATTCTAGATAAATTAAAATAAGAAGATATGTAATTAGTAGGGAATTAATTAGAATAATAAAAGTATTAATTATTAAAGGGTTTTATCATGTTTTATGGATGACCTAACTTCCAATCAGCAATGCCGACAAAGCATTATTGAAAGTGCTTGTACATGAATACGTAGCAAGTAGGTCCCAAATAGACACTCCACATCAACTTTCTAGTTAAGCAAAGATCCGAATTCTTGTTGATGAATCATATTCTGGCACCATTATAACTCTTTGAAACTCCATTTCTGTCTTCTACCTACTTTTGGTTTTGTTGTTTAATATTTTTAAATAATATATAAACACTTCTTTTAATTTACACACAAGAAAAGGAATTAAAAAAAGACAAGAAAAGAAAATCAATGCATCCCCCATTTGAAATGATCATAGAAAGGGTGTCTCTAGTTACAGACCGTGGACATCCTTTTCAAATTATCTCTTACACATTCATAATAAGCAAGAATAAAACTACCCACCATCTCTCTCGCTTTAATTTTAAAAAGAAATGCTAATTTTATTTTATTTTATTTTTCCAAAATTAATAATAATAAGAAAAAACAAAAAAGAATGCTATGTTGGTAAGCAATGTGACATGATACCCATCTCTAGCTAGTTAAACCAAGGCACGGAGTGGGAGACAGTTCATGTGATTTGTTTTAAAGAGAACTTATTAATATCCAATAATGGCTGCCCAATCAAATTCTCAAAAGCAATTATTTCTTTTGTTTATTTATCTTTTCTTTAAATGCTATTTTTTAGCCCTAATTAGGTTAAAAGCAAAGCAATCTTTGAATGAATGGAAAGAACTAGTTATGGGCTATTGCCATTATTATTATTAGTAGTAATACAATATATATCATATATGCCAATTGAAGAAAAAGGTATATAAAGAGTAGAAATTAATTAGATAATAATTGATACATAAATCAGAAATGTAAGAAAATAAAACTAATGAAACAAAGGCAAAAGTAAGTGGTAATAGTTAATTTTGGCACGTTAATGGGTGGCGAAGCGCTGAGCGAATCATTCCCCCTCTTGATGTGTCTCCCACTTCCATGTGAACTGTACAGTATAAATTCTAGAGAGACAAAGAGGCCATTTTACTTTTCTTTTTAATTTATTTTCTTTCTGAAAAATAATCTTTTATGTATATATTATTTTTGTTTGATACGATAATGAAAATTGAGGAGGTGGATGAAAATATTAGTGGGGTTCAAATTGGTCAACCTTTGCATGGAGAGAAAAATAGAAGAGAGAGAGAGAGAGAAAGAAAGAAAGAAAGTTTCATAATTTCCATGCCCCCAAGATTCGTTTCTCTACTCAATTTCATTCCTTTGATTAACAATTATAGGCACCCACCCACCCACCCGCCCGCCCCTTAATAAAAGGTGCAAGTCTTTCTCTTCCTCTTCTTAAAAGCACCTCTCTTCTCCCTCAATTTCCCAATTTTCTCTCTTCAATTTCATCTTCAATGGGTTGTCTTCATGATGGTCTTATTCTTGGGTTAGCCCTAGAAACTTCTCCAAATCAGAAGCCTAAGGCTAAGGCTTTTCCTAAGCTTGATCATTCAAATTTTGAGCCTTCACTTAGTTTGGGTCTTTCTGGTGAGATTTATGGCTCCAGTTCTAGCAAGAAAATTATAGATGTGAAGAAAGTTTGTGAGGAAACTGTTGCTAATGGCGATTTGTTTCGCCAAGCTTCTCCTCATAGTGCTGTTTCTTCTTTCTCTAGCGGTAGAGTTAAGAGAGAAAGAGATCTTAGCAGTGAAGATATAGAAGTAGAAAGAGTTTCTTCTAGAGTTAGCGATGAAGATGAAGATGGTACCAATACAAGAAAGAAACTTAGGCTCACTAAAGAACAATCTGCCCTTTTAGAAGAGAGCTTCAAGCAACACAGCACTCTTAATCCTGTAATTAATTTTGCTAATCTCTCTTTTAATTTTTGTTTTATCTATTAGTTAATGATATTAATTTTGGTTTATTAATTAACAGAAGCAAAAGAGAGCTTTAGCTAGGCAATTAAATCTACGGCCAAGACAGGTTGAAGTATGGTTCCAGAACAGGAGAGCTAGGTAAATATCATCAATCTTTATTCTTTTTCTCTTTTTTTTTTTATATATATAATTATTGTTACTTAATCTAAAACTATGATTAAGATCAGATTAATTATCTTTCAAGAAACTGTTTTCCATGAGACATGAAATATCCAAAAAGGCCCACCAAAAAAGTTCACTTATTTCCAAAAAGATGATAAGTTATTTGCGGGTGATAATTTAAAGTACAAAAAATTAAGGATTAATTAGTTGGATAATTATTATTTCATTTCAGGACCAAGCTGAAGCAGACAGAAGTGGATTGTGAATTCTTGAAGAAGTGCTGTGAAACATTAACGGACGAGAACAGAAGATTGCAGAAAGAACTTCAAGAATTGAAAGCACTGAAATTAGCTCAACCATTTTACATGCATATGCCAGCGGCAACTCTCACTATGTGCCCATCTTGTGAAAGAATTGGCGGTGTTAGTGATGGTCCTTCGAAGAGTAATCCATTTTCATTGGCACCCAAGCCTCATCACTTCTATAATCCCTTTACCAATCCTTCTGCAGCATGTTAACCAATCGAGTTGCCAGGATATATTGGAGATATTTCCCGAAAAAATATATATATATATAAAAAGAAAAAAGAGTACAGACTTCCCTCACAATCCCTCTATTTTTTGGCTAAGGGCTTGAAGTCGAAAAATTAGTGTAATTAATTATTTTGTAGAAAATAGTAACTTCTGATCAATTCCCTTTTGTTGTTGTTGTTTTTTTTTTTTTTTCTATCATATGTCTGTATATGTTAAAAATATATATATAAAGAGAAGGGTAGTGATATTTATTGATTTCTTGGTTCTTATGATATTTGATTTATACTAAATTAATAAATTCGAAAATAAACATTAATATAAATTTTTAAAAGATAAATTATGTAACATTTTGATATGGTGATGGAGGTTGATATCAAATAGGTTGAAAAACTGACTTAACTGATGGAGTTAACAAGGGATCGGAAAGGAATGGGAAATTTGGTTAAATTAAAAATCAGCAAAATACACTATTCAAAGGTAGCCTTAAAGAGTAAAGACGACAGAGATTTATAAAAGTCGGGTGCCGAAGTTGATTCGGCAGTAGTAATAAATAAAGTGGAAACCGAATTGAGCGGAAATGAGTCATAGCACAATGATGAGCGATGAGTGGTAAAAAAAATGGGTAGTTTGGTTTGGTGGGGTCTTTGCCATGTCCTAAACGAAGAAAGAAAGAGAGAAAAATTATAAAGAGATAATGATAAATCAGTTGAAGGTGATGATTAAGTGAGAGAGAGAAAAGAGAAATGTGGGGATGTGGGCTGTTAGCTCACGTGTACCTGTCCCTAATTTCTTCAGTTGTGCAATTATAATCATAAATAAAAATTAAAAAAAGGCCAAAATGAATGAGTGGTGGTGAAGGCGTATAGACAAAGAAAAGAAAATAAGAAAATTATTATAAGTAAGTCAAAGGTCTCGTGAGGTGGTCTGCTCGGGCTTTAAGGGTTAGGCTACTGGTGGCCCATTTGCCACCTTGTTTCCCAATGCCCCCTTTCTCTCTTTTCTTCATCTTCATCATGGGATTTTTGCTATGAATTGTCAGATTATTTACCAATATTATTAAAATCGGATCGAATTATTCGGTTGAACCTTTTTAACCGTGAGCTAACAATTTATCCGATTAATTTAATTCATGAAAATTGGACTAGCTAAAAATCGTAAGGAACTAATATGAATCAAACAAACTGATAAAAATCGATCTAAAATCAGATAAAATCAGGCAAAAATCAGAAAAGGTTGCTTGAATCAGAAAAATCATTTTTTTTTTTCAAAATATATATACAACATTATTTTTTGGTAAAAAAATAAAATATAAATATAAAATAATTAAAATTTAGACAATTTTAATATTTTTTATGAATAAAATAAAAATTATAATTTATATTTGATGAATATTTTTGAATATTTGTAATTTTTTTACTATATCTATCTTAAATATTTGTTATGAATATTGAATAACTTGAAAATATTATTTTATGATTAATGTTTGATGATAAATATATTTTTTAAAATATTTTTTTATTTTTTTATATAGTTATATTCTCATAATATTTATAATAAATTTAAAAAATAATAATATTTTGAAAAAATAAAAAATTTAATTGAACCTTATTGAACCGACCGAACCAAAAATATTTTACCGCTTCGATCAACTTTATCCAAATATTTGACAAAATACTGCTACTTTTTAATAATCTTGCATATGGGTCCGCCAAGTGCATATGAATTCTTTTACTTTTTTTAAAAAAAAAAATTCGACTAATTAGATTTGAATCAAATGAAGTTGATAATGCTGTTTTTTTCATTCATAAAATCCGGATTAAGAAATTTAATTTAAAATGAAAAAAATATTAAACCATTTAAATGCAGCATGATTAGGTGTCCAATTGCATACCTAGTTTTGACAATTAAATAAAAAAGATATTAATTATTATTATTATTATTTTAATTAACAATTATGCACATCCGATGAACACCGGTTAAAATTGGTTTATTTAATTTTGAAAAGAAAAAAGCAAGCCATATCTGTACGCTATCATGATTGGAGCAGACATTGTAGCATTAAAATTCTTTCTCTTATAAGATAGTCCACACGTCAATATATTGATGCCATGAAAATTATGGTATGGACCAATTAATGACCTGGGGACTTTCTTTCGAAAGGCAAGAACTTTCCTCGAAATTACCAACTCTTTCTTTGTCATTTTCGTCACCCCACCCCTTTCCTTTCCTAATTAATCAATTTTTATACTTTATATATATATATATATATATATACATGTATTAGTCACCATCCTCTTAATCTTTTGTGTAGCTCTTCAAAAATCACAACCACCACCTAATAATAAAAAAACTGACTACCCAATTATTATTATTTTAATTAAGTTTTTTGTCAGTATTTTTCAAGAAAAAAAAAAGAAGAAATCTTGATGGTGATGATCACCAACAAATGATTTATATGTGTCTACTAACCACTAAATTAAAAAGGCCAAGTCCAATTCTACCAAAAAAAAAAAAAGGTAAAGTCCAAAGACAGGATCTGTAGCGATCAACTAAAATCTAGTGAATATTAAGATTAAAACATCCTGTTGCGAAATAAATTAAGAATGTTTCAAATCAATCAATTAGAAATTATCGCTCCCCGAAACAACTCGTTTTTACTAATTCAAAGAGAGTTGTTAATGTTGTTGTCTTAGCTTATTATAAAGTCCTAATCTCTGATGAGGAAACCGAATTGAAGTTTGTAAAGGGGAAAAGAGCAAAAGTTTTGGTGTGAAAATTCTTAAAAAAAAACAGACAACTCTTTTATTTATATTATATGTTTAACATATATATCATAGTTTTTGATTTAACACATGCTTACAACACCAAAGACATGTGTCTTCTGTTGGCTTAATTGTCGGCATGTCGAGTTTTAGTACCATTAAACATGGATATGATGTTATGGATCGGATCTTATTTGTTTATTAATCTTTTCAATTATTAGCTTCATCATACATTTATGCTTGATATCTGATGGCAAGTGAAATGCACAGCAAACTCCTTGCGATCATCTGTAATAACAAATTGTGGGTCGGTGAGTTTCGATAAGGGAGTTTTCGACAATCAAGTTAGAAATTCTGAATAAGAGAATAAGAATTCTTTTGTCAAAAAATTAAATAACATTTTCATACTTATTTTTAATCCTTTTATAGTGGGAGTTGACACGTTTTTAGGAGTTAATGAAAGGAGTTTTCCATTTTTTCCGACCACTAATCCATTTTTGGCGATTTTTTAGAAAAACATGAATTAGTGGCGACTGTCTTCCCATTGTGGAGGAGTTATTTTCGGGACCAACTGATTGCCGATCTATAGCTTGGTTGTAGGCTTATGTGAAGTTGAGCCTTTGGTCAGCTCGCCTAGCCCTACTTGGGCTAGGTGTTCGATTCTTATCGAACCATCATACCAGTTTATGAGTTCGATTGTTATTAATATCTACTAAACTTAAACTTTTAAATACACTACTCTAGCAATGAGGAGCCACGTGTGCTGCACATATATAATGAACAAAGATAAATCTTTGATTCCTTGTAGCTAGAGCGATTTATTAGTATTTAGTATATGCATTATAAGCTCAAACCAATTATAATTAGCCACCCTATTAGGGTTCAAAATTATCAAATATTTAAAATTCGGGATTTATTCTGGGTGATGTTTGTCAACAATCTTGTTCCCTTGTAAAAGAAGACCTGTTTGATTTCCTGGAAAACGGAGAGAAAATATGAGAAAACTCTAGTAGGGTTCGAGTTGTTCATGGATTCAAGTATCCGCTCAGTACGACTCGTCCATATATAAAAATTTATGGGGGTTTGGATAATATAATTTAAATTTAATATACAATTAGTTATTTCAACTTGTACAGTTTTATCATCTTTCGCTTCAAACTTATAAATTTACCAGTTTGATATTTATAGTTGTTAATTTTAAATAAAATAAATAATTTATCTATTTGCTGGCAACATGTGCATTGTACATGTTTGACATTGTTGACATAAATATTTTTAACCAATAAATTTATGACACGTGGACTAATATTTTTTGCTTAGAATTTTTTCACTCACCCTCCTCTCTCTCTATTCGTGCTTCTCTCTCTGAAAGCACGATCAGAGAAGGATGATCGCACATCGATCGATCTCCATCCGATCTCTCTCGCTCATTTTCACGCGATCTCCGCCATCAATCGTTTTTAACAATTGCCGCCATCCATATTAGCAAAATTCTTGCCACATAGGTAAGTGATTGCGTCACAGTTGTTTATAATGGAATATATTAGCAAATTGGGGTGTTCAAATGGAAATATTTGAGTAGAAGGAATGGGATGACAAAAGTGTGCAAGTTCAAATGCTTATTCATATATTAAGCCTATAATTTATTTGTAAGTCTAACTCGGCCAAAAAACAAACTACACTGAAACCCACTTTTATGTGGATAGGCCTAGGCTCATTGATATAAGTATCGGACAAATCTAATCCGGCCATAAATCATCATATATTTAAACATTATTATTTGTATAATTTAAAACATATAAAAATACATAAGTTAGTTCTTGTCTTCATTTTAATTAAGTGTAAGTGAAAAATGGTGTTACCTTGTGGGATCACTTGCCAAGTTCGTGGCCGTGCGTAACTTGGCACGTGTGATATTGGAATCTAAAACGTGTAAAATATTTATTTTTATTTTTAACATTTGATATCTGAAATTTATTATCTTATTATTTTAAATTCGTATAAAATAAGTTTATAAAAGGAGGTAAAATATCCATTATAATTAAACTCAATATTTGAATGCAAGACATCCGATGTCTTAACATGAGTGAAGGAATATGTGCCAAACAAAAAAATTTATTGAAAAGAAAAACATTAGTTTAATGATGAATTTAGGGTGGAGACGTTAATTGTTGCGCTTTCACAGGCACAAATAACTGTAAACTGCCTTAGTTAAAAGTTTCAATCGAGAATAGACATTATTTTTTTCTTTTTTTTTTCTTTATAACTATTTAAAAAATGAAAAAAGAGTAATTAAATGGGAAGGGACATTAAGATGTAACTAGGAAGGGGGCCTAGAAGATTTATGAAAAGCACACAATAATTGAGATGATAATGTAATGTAATACGGGCGTTAAACAGTGGATTGTGAAGCACACATGTGGCACTCCATAAGTCAAATAAAACAATTACTAAATCTTGATGTTTGATTCAACAATCATGCCCTATTTTGAAAATTACATTTTTTTTTTTGAGAAATTAAAGCAAAAGATCTCCCCAGCCGCCTCCATTTTAATTATTCATGTAAAATTCCACTGCTTCGTATTTGCAAAATATCCTAAAATAGGTGGATGAATTTTAAATTATTACATAACCTTTCGGCCTAAATATAAATAAAAATACACTGTATATTTATTATATGTATTTGGAATAAAACAATTTATTATTTTTTTATAGATATATTCGGCACAGATTCGGATTAACTTAGCGAGTAGATTTTGGACACTGAATGGGTTATATATATATATATATATATATATATATATATATATATATATATATATATATATATATATATATATATATATGATTTGAATACTAAAAAAATTAAACTTGCATTTGGTCTCGGGCTCAATGAGTAGTAGTGGTGAAAACTCATGGCAAGGGACACTTTTTGAATCCATTTCCTACGTAGCATAATTATAACTAAATACAAAATATATATGCAAGCGAATTTGTCATGCTTTGATTTAACTTAAAGTTAGCTATATCGGAATAATAAGCTACTCATAGAGTCGAGACTTAGCAAACAAAAATGAAAAGAGTGGAGAAAGTTTTGGGCTATTTCTTTAATTATAACACATTTGGTGTTTTTTAAAGTATTTTTTTATAACATAATTGATATGGATGTTGATACATTGCATATGTGAGTGAAATATTAATTTCTATTAACCTAAACATGTAAAAATGCGATTTTTATAATATTTTCTAAAAATAACTATTTTTTTCATACTATTTTCGAAAAATAATTACATTTGGCGCTAAATTTTGTCAGCTGGTGTTGGATATTGGATGGTTTTAAAAATTCTAAAAATAAGGATAAAGTATTCCCTCAAACAATGAATATGGTGAAAATGTGAGTCCAAATCATAAAAAATGGGGTGTGCCCTCTGGAAGGTGCATTTGCCGACACAAAGCTAAACCAGGTGTGTAACGTGGACAAAGCTAAGGTCATGGATTGGTAGGATTCTGTCTATTCTATCATATAATAGTATATATGTATGCCATCACCTGTGCTGCCCACCAGGAAACCTTTCTTATTCTGGATCTATGATTTTTATTATAAGACTATGCTACAGATCTACAGCATACAAAAACATCAATTTTATGCAAAGATTTTTATTTTTATTTTTTAACTATCATGCTAAAATCTGAATCATGATTAATAAAATTTTTATATTAGCGTATAACTCATTGTATTAGGTTATAAGATTGACCAAATGAAAACTGAATATATATATTTTTTAATTTATAACTTTTGATATTTTTTCAACGGTATTTACATAAAAGATAAGTATTGAATTTGAGATTTTATTTTAAAAAAATTTGAATTTTTTACCATTTGGACTAATAATAGTTTATATTAGTAGTATATATTGATATGCGTTCAAATTGAATATTTTGTCTTCTTGATTTTAAATAATTACAATTTAAACGAATTTTAATTGGCATTTTCAATATCTTATATTGAAATGAAGAGAAGTTATAGGAGAGAAACTAATCAGATATTAGGAGACAGCCCATATGGGTGGGGACAATCTAAAAACAAAGGAGTACAGACGCCCAAAGCGAGGGCAACCTTGCCCATCCATGTTCCAACCGACATTAGGTTTTTAATTATTTTGCAATTATGCAACGCTATAAATAAACGTGGGATCATCGAATATAACTGACTGGTGCGATTATTTCAACTAATAAAGGGTAGGGTGTTCATCAGGCGGCTTCGGATCAATCCGATTCTAGGAGTATTACGGGATGGGACGGAGCCAAAAAATTCTCCCTCACTTACTCCTCCGTCAGTGGTGGGAATTCCTTGCCCCCGCCCGCACCATCAATATTGGGGAGGGAATTTCCCCTGTCCCTGCCCCGCTGGAATTCCCCTCCCTTATTGTTTTTTTTTTAATTTTAAAATATAATATTTTATAAATAATTAAAATTAAAATATAATATTTAATAAATAAAAATTTTAAAATTAATAATAATTTAAAATTAAATATACCCTATTTTCCGTCCCTACTTTTCATTTTAGGATTGAGATTTTTTTCCTCCCGTCCCTGTCCCTGCGGGAAAAAATTTCGGGGATTCCCCACCCCGAACGGGGTGGGTCCCCGCCGAGGCCAGGGAACCCCCGCCCTGTGATCATCCCTATCCGATCCGAATAATTTGAACTTTTAATTTTCTCGTATATTTCAACTCTACCCTACCCTACGAATAATTCGAACTCCTATCCGAATAACCCGTAAAATTTTGGATCCCTCCCGAATAAATTGAATTTATTTTTTTAAATTTAAAAATAATTTTTTCTTTTAATTTAAATTAGAAAAGGGAGTTTTGATCAGGTAAAATCGATCCGAACTCACACGATGAATAAAATGCTACATTTTGAAAAAAAAAAGTTTTTTGTTCGGGTGGGTCGAATTTAAAAAGGTTTAACCCGATCCTAAAAAAATACAAAATTCCCAATCCTATCTGATCCTAACAACCCTAATAATCCTACCCGAATTCCTTATTCTGGTCGGATTGTTCGGATAGGATCGGATTTTGAATGCCTCTAATAAAGGAAAAAAATACGAAAATAATAAAAATTAGTAAAAAAAATATTTTTATAAATAATTTTCATCAATTCCAAATTAATAGTATTAAAATAGTACCGATATAACACTTAAATAATACTGATACTTGATAAAAATATCATAATTTGTCAAAAATAATAAATAAATTTTTTAAAGTTAAAACTAAAAAAATATTTTAAAAGTGATATATTTCGCTATATGTGAGTAGCATATGAAAGCCCTTATTTTGAGTTAATAAAAGTTATTTACAATTATGTTTTTCAATTTCTAATAGGTTAGATGTATTTTTGGTCTAAAATATATAGTAGTGGCATTTTAGTAACATGCAGAAAATATGAGGGACAATTTTGTATTTTTTACTGATAAAATATCAATAATTGTGGTACCTTAACATCTACTCATAATTGATACTTTATTAGTAGCAACTAGCAAACATCAAAGATAATTATTCGGAAAAAAAAACAATAATTATTTAGCTGAAAATACATGATACTATAATATAACGCAATGGGACTTGACTAATAACAATATTGTACCTTCTTTAAAAAAATAAAATTATTTAATTGTATGCACATACAACTAATTAAGCCGTTGTATACAAATATTGAGAAAAAAATTTAGAACGGAATTATGTTGTTAATTTTTTTGCATGATTTTAATCAAATTATATGATTAATTTTAATTTGAAATGCATCTAAATTTTTGTCAAAATCAGAAAATTATACTGAATTTAATCAAATTGTTTTGAAATTAAATTGTACTCGTAGAACGAAAGTTATTTGTTAAGCTTACCATGTATAACGGGAATGAAATATTTAATATATACTATCATTTACAATTTCTATTACACACTCATAACATAAATTTGAATTTATAAAAATATGTGTCTTAATTGAAGGAACTGAAATAATAAATTTATAAATTAATTAACAATTTAATCATTAATAAAAGGAAATTATTTTGTGGTATTAATTATATTTTCTTACTAGATCTTTATCAAAATTAAAATTAAATTCTAATCATTAGCATAAAGCACTTATCCAAAATATTGAATTAACCAGATATTAGAAAAGATATAATTATTTCTTTATTTTTTTTCTTTTTCTTTAAAACGAAAAACTGTGGCTCAAGCCCAATATATGGATTATGTGTGTGGCCCAATGTGGACCAGTTCCTCACACTCATCCTCCCTCTATCGGTCACCCCAATTTCACGTTTCCCCAGAAGGACTAAACAAAAACTCACAACCTAACTTCAATTCTTGACACACTTTCTCGTTAAAATTCAATTTTTGATGCAATTTCTCATTATATTTTAATTTTTGATGCATTTTCACGTCAATTTTCTGCTATTAAAGTTTTCCTTTTTGGAGCACTTGTCTCCAACTCTCAAAAAATATATTCTTCCTCTTGAGCTAAATTTGCCAACCTCAAATCTTGTTTCTATACCCATAACTTTCTCATCACTTGTTTCTCCTGTACTATTTTTTTACACAGAGACCTATGACCGATAATAGCTTTGATACCAATGTTGGAAAATTTTTAGAATTAAAAATCTTAATTTCATTTCCCGTAAAAATAAATAGCATATGCCTATTTATAGGCTTACATTTCAATGACAAATTTAGATCACTAACACATTTATAGCGCTTTTGTCTTTGCTTTTGGAGAGATAAAAAGCTAATTAGTGGATAAAAAACTGATTATAGTATAAAAATATATGTTTGGTAAATGCTAATTTTTGAAAAAGTAATTTTGTAAAAAGTGAAAAAATTTTCTATTGAAAAAAGTTAGCAATTGAAGTTTTTTAAAAAATCTGAATTTTAGCTTTTAAATATAACTATTTTAGAATTTCTTTTAAATAAAAAGATCACTTATTTTATTTCATAATGACAATTATACCTAATATAAAAAAAATAATAATAGAAAAAAAATGTTCATTGTTGAGTTAAGATAAATAAATAAAATTTACAAAATAATAATTTAAATATTTATTGTAAAAAATTATTTTTAATCATATCATTTATCAAATAGTTGACAAATTACTTTTAAATTTATAAATTATTTTGAATTTTATTTACTAAACAGTTATTTATTTTTTGGAATATAACTTTTATCAATTGATAAAATTGCTTTTGAATTTATAAATTATTTTAAATTTTATTTATCAAATAATTATTTACTTTTTGGAATATAACTTTTATCAATTGAAAAATATATTTTTGTAAATTTTACCAAATTGACCCTAATTCTACTAAATAACTAACCCGCAACTCCATTAATAAAATAAATCCAGTAACACTATTAACTTGAAATAACTCCACTAATACTATTAACTCCACTTAACATTCATTTTCATTAATATACTACCAGTTCGTGATAGACTGAATCAAAGGGAAATTGATATTAATACTTCTTGCTTGTTTTGTTCTCATTCGAAGGATATTCTCCATATTTTCTTTGGATGCCAATTTGCTAAGGATGTGTGGGAATCATTTAGGCTAAAAGTGTCAGATGTTACCGTCCAGTTACAAGATACTATTTGTAATTTGATGAATTCATTGAGTCAGAAAAAATTTGAAGATGTGTGTATGATTATGTGGCAGTTGTGGAATGCAAGGAATAATTTGTTACGGAATAATATTTTGATAGCTCCTCATGTTGTTGTTCATAAAGCCATGACTTTGTTTGGTGAATGAAAGGCGACTAAGGAAGTGTATAATAGCATTTTTGTGCCTGTGGACAGTAATCCAAATTCATACTCATCATCGGTGCCTAATGGGAGTAGTGCATGGAGCTGCAAGGAGGGTGCAGTGGTATTTTCGATGCATGGGAGAAGTGGTTTTGAAGCAACTTTTAGGAATGCAAAAGGCTGTTTCTTTAAAGCACTTTCAGATCACTGGCTAGGAATTTTTCCTCCACGCACTGCAGAATGTTTGGCTCTCCGGGCGGTCCTCACTTGGATAGACAATAACCTTCCATTGAAGGGCCTTATATGCACTGATGCACAAGAGATTTCTTTTGGTTTGAGTAGTTGTTTTGAAGATTTTTTGGATTTTGGCTTTGTTCTTTCTGATTGTAAGAACATTTTATCTCATAGATCAAACATAGATTTAGTTTGGATTAATAGATCTAACAATTATGGGGTACATAAACTAGCTAGAGCCTCTCGACTGTTTGAACCCTTTTGTTCTTGGAAATTTTCCCCCCTGTTTCTTGATCTTTTCTCTCTATAAAGATTAAGTCTTTACTCAAAAAAAAAAACAAATAACAATTAACAAAAATATTATAAACATGTTAAAATAAAATTTACTAATTTAGCCACTACATAAAAATTAATGATTTTGAATCAATTCTCCAACAAAAACTAGCACTCAGCAGCTTATCAAAAAAAAAAAAAAGAAAAAACTATCATTATTTCTTGTTAGTAGACCCATAATGCTCCTCTAATTAGAAAAAAGATTAGATCATACCAGAAATATCAGAATTGAATTGTTTTTGCTATATTATAACGATTATCTTCTATCTATGGAGGTTTTGTTCCATTTTTTTGGAGTTTTACAACATAATTAAAGTCACCAGAGCACAATTATTTTAGGGCGACTCCCCTTTAAATTTATCATTAGTCCAGAATTAATTTGCTAATTGAATTTTTCGTTTGTTTAGCTCATTCGATCAACTAGCAGATGAAGAGATTTTATAATAAGCCTTTTGTTAAATTAGTTGATGTTCAGCACATAATTATATTGTACGGACTTGTATTTTCTTGCTGTAAAAAAATAATACAAATCTGAAATCCAAGTCATTTTAATGTAATGCCAGTGGTGAACATGAAATAGTTAAATCCAAGTTGTTTATTCTTTTAGTGATGAAAAATAATTAAATAAATAAAAAAAAAGTGCAAAATGAAGAGAAAAAAATAACCATGAAAGGCATGCAAATGCAGCTCAGTGGTGGTTAGAGTATAAAAAAAGAATATCTTCTGAGGCTTGCTTGGTGGAGACTGTCAGATCCTCCAGCATTATATATATAAATATTCGTGATAGCTTCTATATATGGAAGGTGAGAATGATGGTGGATCGGCCATGTCTTGTTGATCAAATTAATATCATTATAAAGATAAATATGAGTGGGGTAGCATTTGTTGTAATTATTCTTCTGATTTTTCTAAATTTTGAAGTAGTAATTGCTTCACCTGGCCAAGGTCTTTCCAATTTCACTCGGTTTCTTTCAGCTTCTTCTTGCAATTTTTCTTGCAATTCTACCATTTTCGATGAAAAGAGAGGCGTGCCAACTGGTGCCAATCCTCTGCACAACAAATAGCTCTTTTCCTTTTCTTTTTCTTTTTCTTTTTCTTTTTCATTTGAATTATTTTCCAAACTTGTGAGATTACGAGTTCGAATTTCAAAGTGTAACACTTGGAGAAAAATTTACTAGTTAGGGTTTGAAGGAAGTGGATTATTTGGTGTTGCAGAAGAACTAAAGCTTTCTGCATATCTTCAGCTTCAAAGCACTTAATTGTGATTCCTCTTTTTTTCGTTTTCTTTTTTCTTTTTATGTTATACTAATTATTAACATATTTTTAATTAAATCATTTTGTAGTTGATGTAGAAAGCAAGATTTAGTTATGTTATTCCCTTAATGGAGTTCTGACATGTATGTGCATGAGTTGTGTAGGGTGGGTTTATATATATTATTTTACATTACGGTTTACCTGTGAAACCGTGATGTTCCTTTTCGCCTTGCATTATATTTTTTTAATTCATTCTTGGCCTCACCATTCTCATGCTTAGATGAACCATATAATTTTAAATTTTCCGTTTGTCTTTACTGGAACAAAAAAAACATTATCACAATTCACAAAAGTTATAGAATACAACGTAGGATATAGAATTTTCTTACATTACATACAATTTTTCTCATGATGCATGCGTATTCCTTCACGTGCCATTCAATTTAATTAAGATATATATGTTTTCTTAAACATTTTTGTCTAAATTAATTATGCACAACACAATCATAAAATCCATCTATGTTTTAGTAGGTAAAATTTCATGTATAATTGTTTATTTGTTTAAAATAATTTATTAGTTTCTACACCACGCCTGATATTTATATATTATATATGTAGTTATGGATAAGGTTTTGTAATAATATAAATATATAGTTTCTGACTTACTGTTGTGTTGTGTTTTGTTTTCTGATGGGGCTTCCTAGCTTGTCCACTTCGCTGTTGGGGCTCTGTGTATGTTCCCTTTATTAGTTTATTTGTGTCATTTTGCTCGCCACCTTCTACTTGGACTAATTGTAAAAATATGTTATCTGCTCTAAAATAAATTCAGTAGTATAAGAAAACTGAGGATCCAGCTAAATGATCAAAATTTTCTTTACTATTTTCTTTCTTTTCCAGTGATGAACAGATCTTATAACCGACATAATAAACTTGAAATTGCAATCCAATGATTTTACCACACGAAAATTGGCCTATATTTAATCCAAGGTGCATGGGGCTTTTCACAAATTTTTATAATCAGTCTAATTATATTTTACCCACTAAAACATAGATCGATTTTATGATTATGTTGTCTAGAATTAATTTAGATATACCAAGCTAACAGATAAAAAAAAAACATGTATTCATAAGATTTGAATGCTGGTTTATACTTTTAACGGTCGGTGATGATGGGATTTTTCCTGTCGTTATAGAATTTTGATTATCGAAGTTAAATTTGTAACTAGATTTTTCTTCATTAAAAGGGCATTCTTTTTGTAGTTTAAGAAAAATCTTAAAAATAGACACTATTAATAAGTAGGAGTTGTCTTGAAGGCGGATGCTCAAAAAAAATATGTAATATATATATAAACACAGTTAAATACGTAAATTTTTGATAACAAATGAAACGGAAGATTGAGCAAAATGAGAAATTTCCATTCAAAATGAAGTAAGAAAGTGTAATTACGCTATTTAATTTCAAAAACTAATTATAGTATATTTTATAAAAGATATGAAATACTTGATAATAAGTAATAAATTAAATTAAAAACTAAACGCAGCATAATAACTTACTGACAATTCATTAACACAATATATTAGGTTAACTAATTTAGAATAATGAGATAAGAAAGTAAGTAAAAAAGTTAAAAAAAGCATTAGATATTATAAGCGACGCAGTTGCATTTGCAAGTAGACATGCATGTTTTGCAATCAGAAAGAGTGAGCATAGCACCATCACAGTCGCACTTCTTAATGCATCTGGCCTTTGAGACTCCACGCCACAAGCACCGCGCCATGCACTGTAGAATCGGCCCGCACGACGGGCACCCTTTCTTCAACTGATTTCTTATGCACTGCTTACACGCGCCGCCGCCACCTATACCGCCCGTTGACCAGGCCACCGTCGGATTAATCGTCACTAACAGAATCGCAACCGTTATCAGTGATGCAGCTCCAAATGTAGACAGCTTCTGGTTTCCCATCTCTTGAAATTGCTTTCTGATTGCAAGAAAAGTGCCTTTTAATGGCTGCTGGTGCAGAAATTTAATTTCATTTAATAGCTACACATTACCTGTTCGTTGAACGTTGCATTTTCTTGAATTGCGCAATTCTTTTACTTTTATCTCCTCGTTTCTACATTTATTGCTTCCTCACAATTTTTTAGTATATTTTCTTTTCCAATGCTACCAGCCTACCATTAATTTTTTTTTCTGTAATTTCTATTATCTCATTAATGAGAGGGATAAAATTAGAAAAAAAAAATTAATTAATTATTCATTGATTTTGTGAAGAGGCAAATTTTTTTTGATTAACTACAAAATTAATTTTGAATTATAGGACAATTTTTTATTTCAGGTCTAACAAAAACAATTATATAATGTCATTTTCAAATTTTAATTTTTTTTCAATTTAGAGACTCCATTAAGTTTTTTGTTAGATTTAAAAATAAAACATTTTTTTCAGTTTATATCTTTCAATTAATATTATAAAATTAATAATGATTTTTCTTGTTGCCATTAATCAATCTTTATAGTAATTAAAATAAATTAAATTTAAAATTAGAATAACTAATATTTTTAGATTAATTAAAAATCAAATTAAAAGATTAATTATTTTTGAATAAAATTGAAATAATTCTTATTTTTCTGAAACAACTCTTCAATTATATAATTGATAATTCAGGAAATTTTATAGAAGAAAGGGAGACCATTATTAATCTTTCCGTATACCCACCTCACCTTTGTACCCGAATTTTCTTGCGAACCGTGAAGCTCCCTTTCTAGGTAAGCATTGCTATTCATTTACCCCATTCGTTTCAAAATACTTGACGTTAGAAGAGAATATATAGTATTTAAAAATAGTAATTATTCTATAACTAAAATATTTTATTATCCTTATATTAATTGTACAGTGTAATTAATAAAGATTGAAAATATTGTTTATAAAAGCAACTTAAATAAAGATATATTTAGTAAAAA
This sequence comes from Excoecaria agallocha, assembly GCA_037975025.1. Classification (NCBI taxonomy): domain Eukaryota; kingdom Viridiplantae; phylum Streptophyta; class Magnoliopsida; order Malpighiales; family Euphorbiaceae; genus Excoecaria; species Excoecaria agallocha. The sequence goes on along the minus strand of CM075807.1, from coordinate 121,747,128 downwards.
TTAATTAATATATTTTAATTATATCAAAAAATGTCATGTATTATGAAATAAATTTTTTTTCCTTAAACGATATATATTTTGAAACAGATAAAATATATTTTATGAGACTATCCGATTGTCTTTTGTAGCTTATCCTATTATTTCTAATTAATTTGGGAATATAGTATATAGGTACTTCTTCTTTTGAATTTCTCGAGTAACAAACAAAACTGACTTCTTGGTTGTTTCTATTTTAACTTTTTAATATTCTAAATTTTTTTGGGTGTTAATACAATTTGAATTTTTTTTTTATGATGGTACACGTTAATTTTATTTTGTAAATAAATAGAAAGCATGTAACACCCTTATTTAAACAGCTTTTTCCGATACGGAGTTAAGCGGTAAGCCGAATTTTATTTTTTTTCAATATTGATTACTTAACCAAACATTTATTGACGATCAATACTTATTTACTACTCAAATATATACATTTAACTCAACTCATAACTATTTAAAATATTATTCATTTTATTAAAATTTTGGCAGCACATCAGTTATATACTTAATAGGTATCTGAAAAATCAAATAAAAATACAATATCGTAGAGGCACAACAGTCTATAACAGACAATAATATAAATTCCAAATCCTCATTCACATGCCAAACATATCCATTTTGAATCACTTACTGGCAATCACACATCGACAAATATAATAATATTTGCTATCATAACAAATAGTAGTTCAAATACAATTCAATTTTTTACCTTTAATATCTAAATATATACATGCCACAATACAAACTTAATTTATGACTATTTTTTCTTTTTGGACTTTGCTCCATTGTGTACTATGCTTCCGCCACCTTTCAGAACTTGCACGCAGTAAACACTACGTGCTGAGTACTAAATATGTTTAATGATGATTATTAATCTAGAAATTTTTCAATTAAGCATAATTACATAATTTATGCGAAATATTATGTTTGTCTTATCAAAAGTCACTTTTAATCGTTTTGACAGTATTTTCAGTTCATTGCCAATAATTTGACAAACTTTTTACTTTGATTATAAACTTTTTAATTTACTTCAAAATACTCTCTTTTTGCAATTCAATTACAAAATTGACATTACTTTTCTTACTTTTATTTTTTACTTAACTTTTGGGTATATATAGCAAGTTATTGGGCTTTACATTGACTTTTTAAGAAAAATTTCTTATTTAAACAGTCCAGTATAATTATTATACTATTTGGCATTTACCCTATTAATTGCCACCATTATGGTAATTTTTCAATTACTTCTCGATTCTCACTTAATTATATGATTTTTCTTTTACATTTTAATACGGTTTTGCTATTGGTACCTTTAAACTTTGACTTCTTTTTTTTTTACTATTTATCCAATTACAAATATCAATGCTTTTAACATTTAATGCAAAGTAATACAATTATTTTGGGAACACTTTGCAAATAAGTCTTTATTTTTTTCTACAAAAAGGTCCCTTTTACATACTTATTGCAGAAATTGCCACTTTTTCATTTTCAATTGCAAAAATGATCATTCCTTTGCTCGTTTCTACTTTTTAGCTGACTTTGACTTACATAATTTCATTTCTAGTTATTAATTTCTCATTTAATTACGGTGTTGTCATTTTTGAACTTTAAACACAAAGTTAATACCATTTTTCAAAATTTTTCATTTTCAAAACAATAATTGGTATACAAAATACCAATTGGTTCTTACTTTGAATTTTTTTTTGTAAAATTACGTTTTAATCTTTTTTCTTTACAGAAGCTTATTTTTGAGTTGTTTAATCATTAATTTACCATTTTACCGTTATAAAATATTTTTTTATTTTTGCTTATTAAGTATAATTTTTGAAAAAATTATGGTTTTGCCCTAAAATTTTTTATTTTTTTCAATTAAGTCATTTTTCATTTTTAACTTTTACTTTTAGCTTACTTTTTAAAATTTTGATTTATTCTTATCAACATGCCCTTAATACAATACGACATAAACTCTCAGATAGGATATACGAGATGTGGACCCCACATGACTACATACATAACAGACTGAAATGATCCGAAAGGGTCAAATCTCACATAGCAGATATCAGATCGGACATATACATATATTATGGAGATCAAAGATCCTACCGTAGCAAAATAAATTGCCATAACTTACATCGCGGTATAGAGTATCCCTATAGTTAGCCAATTATATCCTGAGTAAAACTTTTACTGCCTGACTATTGATAAGGGCAAAATCACTTACTTTCAAAATATTTTTCATTTTTTAAACAATTACAAATACCTTTTCAATCAATACATTTTGTCAATTAGTCTTTTCGGTACTTTTTTCTTATAATAGAAATTGACTCGCTATAATAGAAATTCATGCAAATTTAAGTCAGTTTTTCTATAATAGAAATTAACTCGCTATCTTTTTTCTTATTTTTGACTTTTGGAGGCCTATTTGATCTCAATTTCACTTCAAATTTTAACTCTGGACTATCCGTGATCCATGTTTTTCAATGGTCAAATAAAATATTATTCGCTTCTGGATGTGCTTTTTCGCTTGGATTCACTATTTACTGTCAAAAAATATTGTTCACGGTTAATTTGGTGTTCAATCCCTTACAAAGCAGTTGGTTGTGGAGGTTGTTGAAAAATGGAGAAGATGAGTAGAGTAAGAGCTTCCAATGTCTTTGATGTCGTGAGCAATTTGTTTGGTATCCCTGAAACTCTAGAGAAATTCATGGTCCATTCATGTCCTAATGGCTCAAACGAAAACAAGGGGATAGGCAACATTCCAGTGGACAACTTGGACACCCCTAAAGAGTACATTTTTTACATATACGTCCCTGGCTTATCCAAGTTTGATATTCAGGTACTTTCACAAATTCTCCATTGGTTGATAATCGGTTTGTTTTCACTTAGTAAAATAAGTAGATTTCAATTCTTGATTTGATTCAGATAGTATTAAAATTCTCAGTTTTGGTTTGTGAGCATTACCATTATTAGTTTTTAACTGAAAATTGAATTGTTATCTTTTTGAACTAAAATATTTTAAGCATTCTTCCTTTTTTTGACATTTATTATATATGAGTTAGAGCTGATGATGATTGCATTGGTAAATGACGCAGGTGGTGTTTTTACAAGAGAATAAATTATGTATTCTTCATAGAAACAATTCTAAAAGTACCATCAAGCAAAATCTTAAGAGAGCAACCAAGCTCAGGAATTCAAATCAGGTGTTTTCCAAATGAAAATGTTGTAAATTGATGAACAAGGAATTCAAATTATATTCCATTGTGCTCTCTTAATTGTATATATCTCTACTTCTTAAAGAGAGCAACTAGTGCTTTTCATAAGTAACCAATGCTCCATTAATTGTAGTGGTTACTTGTCAGAGTGATCAAAGTAGCTTGTTGTGGTCATCATCCGGTATTTCTTCTTTAGGAGAAGAGTTGCCCATTAATGATGAGGACAGTTAGAGCAGCAGAAGCATATGGAGGTTGTAAATATCAAAATTTTTGATATATCAAAAATAATAAAAGGTTGTCTTGGCTGTCTTAATTTTTGAGGTTGTCTTGTTGATTAAGCACTTTAATACAACTCTCAACTACTAGACAATTTCACAAATACAGTAACTTCTTCAAGTTCTCACCAAAAATGTCACACCCTTCTCGGAACAGTCTTTTCCGATGCGAACTTATCCGAAACCGAAACATTTTTTTTTTCAAACAAATCGAAACACTGAAAATACTTTTTCGTTCGGAGTCAAACAATAACAGTAACAATTAAAATATACACCAAAACATCAGACCAAAAACTTATACTAGTCATTCATCCATTAACAGTTAAAAAGATACGTTCAAAATACAATTTAAACTTTTATCTTAATGGTCTAAGTATATACATGCCAAAGACTTACACCAACTAATACAAAAATCTTCTCTTCCATTTTGGACCTTCGATGTACTATGCTCCCGCAACGTTTCAGAACCTGCACGCAGCAAACACTACGTGCTGAGTATTAAATATGCCCAGTGGTGACTACTAATCCAAGCATTTCTCAAAATTAAGCATAATTTATGCTTCTACTATTCTTATTTTATTAAGCATTTCTTTATATTTCAGTTAATACTAATCTTGTTGTTAATTCGTATTCTGATAACTATTAGTCTTTGGTTTCTAAATTTTCAACTTGACTTTATAGAATTTTCTTTAGGTGGATCAATATCGGATTTACTTTTACTTTTAAGTTAATGTTTACTATAACTTTTACTTTTATTAGTACTTTCACTTATCTTCTGGCTAAAGCAATTTAATTATCATATCATTTAACGATGTGAATTGGTACTCGTGTCTTACTAGTATCAAAATAAATTACTTAAATTCTTGATTTACTGTTCAATTATTCAATCTGTACTCTAGTTATACTTCTTGCTATTTATTCTTTTATTTTTGCTTTGACTTTTAGCTAATAAATACATTACTATTCAAAGGCTTTTAAGTTTTATTGCAAGATGATATAATTATTTTGGGATATTTTGCAGTCAAATTCTCTTTCTTTCGTTTATATATATATATTACTTTCATTCAAATATTTACTAAGACATATGTTTTTCTATTATCTTACTTTTCAATTTAACTTTTCCTTCAGAAAAGTGTTACTTAATCATTGCATTTCACATCATGTTAAATATCCTTACTTTTTAACTTCAAGCAAGAAAATTAATATTATTTTCTCGGCTTTTCGCTATTTTTGCAGTAATAATAAGTATAAGAAATACCAATTAATTTACAATTATCTTTTTTCGCGTAAAACAAAACATATCTTAGATTCCTTTAAAAGCTTAGCTAAACATTAAGTTAATATTTTTAAATCTTATAAAACCTTTCTTTTCTTTTTCTTACTAATTACGTTTTTCAGAAATCTTTACAAATTTATCTCAACTTTGCATTTTCTTCCAACCAAATTATTTTTCAATATAACTTTTTATATTCAAATCAATTAAACAATACTTATTCATTCATTTCAATGTGCCCCTAGTGCAATATACATGTTTCTCGCAAGGGATACTCGGGACTGAACCCAAAGGTCCCACTAAACAGATAGAGAAATGATCTCGAAAGATCAAATCTCACAGAACAGAAACAGGTACACTTTCATTTTCACTTTTACTGAAGTTATGGAGATCAAAGATCCTACCCATAGCTAAGCAAGTCGCCATTACTTGCACCGCGGTATAGAGGTGTCCCTATGGCTAGCTAATTATATCCAGAACAAGAATCATAATACCTGTCTATCGCTAAGGGCAAATATAAACAATCACATTGTAAACGTTTTTGAATATTTAAAATTCTTTAATTTATTTTCTTTATTTGTTACTATACTTTATTTCGATCAAATGCACTCTTTTGTGCCTTTGACTATTTAATAACTTTTTATCCTTTTTTTTATTCGCTTTCTCTTTTTCGGTCACTTTTGTGAATTATTCTGTGATAATTCACTCAAATATTTAAATTTTTTCATCTTTTGTACATATTATAAATTATGACATTATAATTCATATTTTCTTGTATTCTCTTGTATAATTCTTTATGAATTATTTTCCATACTTTTAAACTTGATATTTTTACAATTTTTCCTTTTTCGGTTCCATTTTTTTTATTTATTCGATACATCGACTTTTATTTCGTCGGCGAATTAAATTTATAATCATTTCTTCTTTTAATACTTTTTGTTGACTAATTTATTTTGATAAATTAGTCACATCTTGATTTTTTCCCCTTTTTGGCAATTAAGAACTTTATTAATATAATTTGTTATTTTATATCTCAAAAATATATAATTTGACTTTTTCTCTTAGATTATTTATTTCAAATACATAATTACCATTTTGCTATCGAAATCCTTTATTTTTATTTTTATTATATAATTTCTTTCCTTATTCATCTTTTATTCTTAATTTTATCATTTTCGGGTAAAATTATATTTTGGTCCTTAAATCACAGAAATTCTATCATTCAAAACCGTTAGGTCTCCGAAATTACCATTTTGACCTTGTTAAGTATTTCTTACTTATTTTTGCTCATTAATTATCTATTTTGGTAAAATTATCATTTTGCCCCAAAAATTTTATTTTCTTTCACTTAAGTCCTTTTCCTATTTAGAACTCATTTTATCTTTCTTTTATATACGTATTAATTTATTTTCATCATTTTCATTTATTTATGAATTATTTACCAATAATTTATTTTTCTTATTATTTTCACGACCTAATAATTACTGCAAAAAATTCGTCGGTTGACTTTTTATTTCTCGTCATTGACATTAATTTATTTTTCGTATTTATTCATCACTTTAGTCATTTTTACACAATTTTGCATTACTATTTCAATTATTTCCATTATACATATACACATAAAAATTCCAATAAAATTTGTTTAGACATTCTTTATTGGTTATTATCATTTTTCATCAAAATAATCACTTTATCCATGCTAAATCACCATTTTCATTCAATACATACAATATGCATAATCTTAAAAATTTCCAAATTAATTCTAAATATTCTCTAAAAATTTATAGACATCAATTATCATGTCTATTATTAATTTAGGCTATCATAAATTAATTTCATGTATTTTTCTCATCATTTTCTTTACTTAGGGAATTCGGCCACCAATATTTTTTCACCTTAAAAATTTTCTTTCTTCCATTAATGCCTTCATTTCATTTTCTCTCATGCTTAATTTCATTTACCCTAACATAATCATATTAATTAACAATTTTTCATATTTTTACCTTAATTACAAAATTAAGGAAAAATTCATATTAATAGGGAAATCAAAAGATTTGATAGCCACTTACCTCTTTTCATGCTTAACCTTCCTTAAACCTCATTTCTCTTCACTTAGCACAAGGCACAACATCATCCATCATCAAAAACAACCTTGGCCAAAATTACCCTTCACCAAAATACCATGATTTCATTCTTTTCAGCTCAAAATAACATCAAAAATGTAATCTAGGCACCCTAAAACATAAATAGGCACCTAAGAAAAGAATTTAACCCAATGGTTTCACTTACCTCAAATTAAACCCTAAACTCTCTCTCTTGAATTTCTTTGATTTTTCTTCCTTCTTTTGAAGAGAGGAGGTCATAAAACTTAACTAGAGAGATAGAAATTACTATCCTAAGGCTTAATTTGGTGTGAAATGGAGAGAGGAGGAGAGAAGAACTTAAGCAACAATGGTGAGAAGGGTTCGGCCAAGAAGAAGAGATGGAGAGGGAGAGGTAGCTGCTGGTCTCTTCCAGAAAATCTTTTCTATTTATATCCCTCATTTTGGGTAAAATGGGCTTGGGTATGTTAGTGGGCTTAATTAATTAATTAAAGCCCATTAACAACCTAATTTAAAGCCCAAAATTATTTCTCCCATTTTCTCATTCCAAATCACTTCAAATTTGATTTCATAATTTTTATCACATCAAAAATAGGTAGGATATAAATTTTTGGCTCAATCGGAGTCCGTTATCGGTCCGATTCAAACTTATCGATCCGATTCGACAACTGTCGACATCACCGAAAAATTTATTTTTTTACACCAAAATATTCTTCATAAAATTTCATTAAGAACTGCAAAATATGGCAATATTCGGAGGTCATTTACTATTTTTAATTATTTGTGCAACATCAAGTCCCCTTCCCTACCAAGGAAGTTGACTCGATACCTTTTTCGTATTTTTGACTTTTGGAGGCCTACTTGACCTCAAATTCACTTCAAATTTTAACCATATGCTCACCATGACTATTCCTTTCAAATGGTTCAATAAAATATTTTTGACTTTCGGGTGTTCTCTCGGGCCCGGAAAACACTATTAACTGTCAGAAAGTACTATTTACGGCTGGCCCGGTGTTGAGGCCATTACAATTCTCCCCTACTAAAAGAAATTTCGTCCTCGAAATTTACTTACAACACAGAGTAGAGGATAACATATAATTATATTGCTAAACTTTTTTCACATTCAATAGTTTCAAAAGATCTTTGTCAAAAGAACCCATTTACATTTAAAACTAACAAATATTTATCAGTTCCTGCTTTCTAAACATATCATTCTGAATGTAGATTCCTTTCATATCTTGAATCAAATTAAGGCTTATTAACCCGTTTACACTCCATTAAGTTCAGTATAAAAGATTCAACCTTTTCATTCTAATATCGTCTTTACAAGAATCAGCTCTTACAATAGATAACTATTTTTCACAATCCCATATTCAATATCATATTCCTTCTTTCAATATCGAAATTAACCCCTTAGAATGATCATTAGTCAAAGGTAAATCACTATGCTAATACTGAACTTATTACCACTCTTTCTCTTTTGACACTTAACAAATCCGTTGACAGATTCTTTAATCATATTATTCCATTTCTAAACAAATACCATTACAAATCAAAAACATTCTCAAATAAGTTTAATGTTCTGCTTCCTTATATCAACATATTTAACATTTACTTTTATCTGTCACAATCCACTTCCAGCCTAGCTTTCAGAATTAAGCTTCTAATCATGACATACCTGATGATGTCAGGCATCACTATCTTGATGAACGTCAGTAAAAATCCTTCAATTTACTCACACTAACTGCTACATAAATATTTTCTTTCAGAATTATTGTCCTTGCTTGCTGTACAAAATCAGTTTCACTTATTTCCCAATTCGACGTGCCCCATTTGGAGTCAAACTTAAACTGGCTCTCACAACTTGAAAACCAAGAACATTATCATTAATCACTTATACTTATCCTTCCCATCGATTCATCAATAAGGTCGGTATGCTGACAAATTTATTGATATGACCAATATCTCACAATAGTCACATCAAAATTAGAATACCATCTTATTTCTTATCTCATTCTTAGGTTGTCTCTATGCTCGTCATATCTCCTGTCAGTTCCATCCTATCAAGTGGAGCCTATACATATGATATAATGCATATCAGATGCTATCAAACAATATGATATGCCATGCAATGAATGTATAATTTCATGTATGCAGATAGAATACTGTCAAGTATCCTCATATAATGCAGATATCATAGCACATCCCAGAGCTATGAGAAATACAATCAAATTCCCACTCCTATAAGGAAAATCACTGACATATATATATATAGAGCATCTTAAACAACCTAAACTTATACCAATTTGCTCACTAACATTCTTAAACCAAGGCAATTCAATCAAAGTATCTCCTTATCCCGTGCAATTTATCTGTATCCAAAATACAATTCCTTTTAATTTCTATCACACTCTTATTTTATGCTTCTTTTAACTATTTCTCATCCATATAGATACTTAATCTCTCATATTTTTACTTAATGTTTTTAAACTTTTCTTTTCCCTGCTTTGACTCCCATGAGATCTCAAGCAGCAATACTTTCATTCTCATTTACTACCATTTCTACCGTGCAAAATCAATCCTTTCATACTTGACAATCTCAATTAATTGTCAACTCTTTCACTTTAACACAGAGAGGGGAGCAAGTACCCTTCAGATTATTTAACACTTATCCACTAATATTTGGCATGTATATACAGACAAACCTATCACTTAACCTTATCCCACTCCGATCTTAGAACCACTTAAACCTTTGCTCAAATCACTTACTTAAGATCACTAGGGTGATCTAGAGAGCTGGAACTTCATTTCTTATGTTGGGATTTATGAGAGATTTGGGGTAAAAAAAGAAGAAATCATAGGGAGAGAAGGAGAAAATGCTGGAGGTTTTTGGAGATAAACTCCATATATTTAGCTCTATCGGAGTCCGTTATTGCTCCGATTCAAACTTATCGGTCAGATTCGACAACTGTCGACATCGCCGAAAAATTCATTTTTTTACACCAAAATATTCTTCATAAAATTTCATTAAGAACTGCAAAATATGGCAATATTCGGAGGTCATTTATCATTTTTAATTATTTGTGCAACATCAAGTCCCCTTTCCTACCAGGAAAGTTGACTCTATACCTTTTTCGTATTTTTGACTTTTGGAGGCCTACTTGACCTCAAATTCACTTCAAATTTCAATCATATGCTCACCATGACTATTCCTTTCAAATGGTTCAATAAAATATTTTTGACTTCCGGGTGTCCTCTCGGGCCTGAAAAATACTATTAACTGTCGGAAAGTACTATTCACGACTGGCCCGGTGTTGAGGCCATTACAAAAAAGGCCCTAGTAAAATAGAATATAAAGTTGAAAAAAAGAATCCTAAAAAAATAATAATGAACAACAAGCATATGATGAGGTTCAAAATATGAACTGTAAAAGAATCTAACTCCATCTTAGGAAGCAAAATCTAAGTTGTTTTGCTTTTCGCAATGCTCTAGGACAAAAAAAATTCTACTGTGATCCATCAGATGCATTCTATCAATTTCACAAAAATTATATTGTATTTTCTATTCATAAAATTCAATAAATACATTATATTTTTTTATAAAATAAATACTATATTTTATACATGAAAACCTACTAAAAATATAATATATTTTCTTTTTTAAATGTCGGAGATCCTAAATAAGTTGTAATCTCATACTATTATCATTGCAACTAATAAGCTTCTGATTTTCATTCAGTAATAAATTTTCAGTAAGTTGTTTTTAGGTGTCATTTTTTTGTGTTGAGGTCCAATTCACTCTTTTAGAAAAGTTATGACTAATTAAGGAACAACAAAAGTCGTAATAGTGATTATGAATCTTCTTTTGCTTATTTTTAGCATTATGAATTCTGAAATTTTTGGGTTTATATTATATGTTATTTATGCAGTTTTCAGATAATTGATTTTAAGTTTTTCACAGATCTACTTGTTTTCCCATCTGAATTTATCTCTTTTGCTCTTTCAAGCAGCAAGCTACTAATCTTTTAAAATCTGTAGGCAACTTCTGTACAGTGATTAGATGTTATAACATTATGATGATTACAATTGCTATAACAAACAGTCCGGTAAATTTTTTTTTTCAAATATTGATTGTGTAAATAAACAAATCGTCTAACATTAGTAAGCATAATACTAAAAGACAGTCCTCATATAAAAAAATAAACTTTACATCTACATAAGCATACACTAATCGATTGATTATACAATGTTCGGTACCTCCACTTTGTACATATACATGCCATGCCATTTCTCTATCTTCTTTGTCCTTTATTGTGTCGACCACCTCATTTATCTCATAATGTTTTATCTTCAATGATCTGCGCGCAGTAACAAACTACTCACTGAATATTAAACATATCCAGTGGTGGATACAAGATCTTAGACTTTTCATTAACAGATTCATTCATGCAAACACAAGCATACACATTATTTTCTTAATACATAACCTTATTCATGCAATATTTTTGTAATGACCACACTAGTCCACCCAAGCTCTACTTGCTATAAGCTCTTTTACGTAGGATAATCTATTTCCTTAATAGTCTTGCTGGTTGTTATTGTTATTTACACATGCACACCTCAATATACTATGAGAAATTATAAAGTAGTACATTAAATATTCTATATAATCAATTAAACTGTTCTTTTAATTAGTGTTATTCAGTACAACAGGATTAATACAAGAAGAAAATAAATTACAAATATAATTGATTCTCTCCTATCTCTAGAGTTGGCTTTACAATAGCAGCTCTTGTCCCAACAAAAAGCATCTTGACTTCGAGTACCTATATGAATAAACACCCGTGCTAAGCTATAAAGCTTAGTGGGGAACAATAAATAGATAAACAACCACTCACAATGATTGTTCTCAAGCACACAATAAACAATAATAATGTCAAGATATTATGCTCAGTATGTAAGAGTTATAATATAACTCACATAGCATAATTAATCATATGTAATATTACTGTATAAAGATGGATCATAATTAACTGATCAAGTATTTATCAACATTATACATATACTGTTCAGTTCATACTGTGTAATGCCTGCTAAAGCCCTATGGGTATGGATAACGAGTGCTGTGAATATCCGTAGGTATCAAATCTGTGGATACCCGAAGGTATCAAATCATTGGATACCCCAAGGTATCAAATCTGTGGATACCCGAAGGTATCAAATTTGTGGACCCGTTGGGCCAGAACTATGGTCTCATGTAGAGACAAACTATAGCAGCTGCGACTGTAACCCTATAGGCATGCCTATCTATCCATAACCAAGTTCTATGTGCAGACAAATAATCATATCTCATGTATCCTTTGATTCATAGTATACAATTCATCATATGGAATGATAAATCAAACAATAAGATAATATTCTTTAACTATCATGTCACAATCAAAAGCACATGCAAATAATCGATAAACCCAATCAGATTCAAGTAAATACTTTCATGTATCTTTTATATTACTTATACATTTCATATGTTTATGGTTGTGCATTATCATATACTTTGTATTTAAGGTAAACTATATGTTTAAGAAAGAATAGTTAATCTTATGCTTCATATGGGGTCTTAACTTTCAAGCTTTGCACTTTGAAGGAGGGTCACGGTTACTACCAATTCATGGTAACCGTGGCCAAGACATGATTTAGGGGTCACGGTTACTACCAAATTCATGGTAACCGTGACCTCAATGCACTTTCGGGTCTGGACTACGTCAGACTACCTCACGGTCATTACCGGATGAGTAATAACCGTGTTCTATACTTTTTAAAGGGGTTACGATTACTATGAAATATTTAGTAACCGTGAGTTAGGTAATCTTTAGGTTCTGGACTGAAAATGGGGTACCTCACGGTTACTATGAAAAGCCTAGTAACCGCGAGGCCCAAATTGTCCAGAGACATATTTTTTTATCTCGACTTTTATGCCATTTTGGACCCAGAAAACATCATTTTTAGAGGAAGCTTTCTTCTACAAAGTTGTATATATATCTTTCTAGTTTCTAAAACATCAAAAATCAACCCAATTAGAACTATAAATCTCAAGTTATTCACTAAAAACCGAAGACTGCTCCCAATGATAGGGACAACAGTTAAGACCCGGATTCAAGCCTATTTTTATCTATCATACAAATTGATTCAGATTTCGTGATCTTCATATGAAATAAATATATGTGAGTCTAGTTTCATATCCAACTAGAATTTCTCAATTCCAATCACTATAACTCGAGATATCATTAAAATAGTAAAGACTGGTCCAATGAACCCTAAAATAGTTTTTCCCTTATCTTTGTCATCCCTTCCTATTTCGATTTTCAATCAAGTCTAACCTCACTTTTTCATGATATTTACTTACTATAACATCAAATTCTACTATTATTGCATCATATATACATGATAAATACATACACAAGTAAAGTTGAGTTCCCATACCTCTTTAGGCTCCACCAATATCTCTCTCTTCCTTATCTTCTCCTTCCTTTCTCTTGCTCTTCATCTCTTCTTGATCCTAGCCTTATGTTTCTGTAAACCACTTCTCTCTCTCTCTCTAACATCCATAACCATCTCCTCACTTAGAGCACAAAAGCACCATTAAGGAGAGGAAAAGAAAACGAAGGAGAAAAGAAAGAAAGGAAACAAAACAAAAATAATTTCCTTGGCCAAAATGGCCGGCCACCACAAGGAAAAGAAGAAAAAATTTTCCTTCTCTCCTCCTTTGCCTCCCAAGTGCTTTGTTCCTATTGGTGGATAATAAAAATCTTGGTAAAATTCATTTTAATCCCTCTTTATATTTATGATTCTTACTTTTATCTCTCATTTTCACAATTTAAATTTTCACCCCAAAACTTTTACTTTAAATTTTCAATTATATCCTTAATTTAAAATTTTCCTTTAAGTAATCACATAATTAACATCCGTCTCATGCAAAATAATAATCTACTTCTCTTAGGGTACCATTAGGGGTATTACAATTTTAGTTCACTTCTTTCTTTAACATTCGGTATTACTAATTCTTTACTTAACAATTGCTTAACCTTATTTTTACTTTGTATTTTTAGTCTGTCATTATATATATTGACCTTTTATCTTACTTTAAATTTCAATCGATTTTCATAATATTATCAGTGATTATTACTTTTCTCATTAATTCAGTTTGTTATTATACTTGAATCATTTTACATTAATTCCAACATACTCGGTTGTAACTATTTTTACTCTATTTCAGTTACATTGAATACATTACATTCGTTAGGTTAATAGTAACAGTAACTTTTGTTACAGTTTTCATCGTTAACTCCGGTATCATTTGTTTCGATTAAATTCTTTTTTTAAAATTAATTAAACTTTTTATCCTAAATTACATTCATTTTATTTATATTCCTTTTGGTATTAATCTTTTTTTCGGTTCATTAAATAATTTACAGTTTCCATGCATTTCTTCTTCCCTTATCCTACAGTACCTAAGCCATTTATTTTTTTCTGTTCATTTCTTTGTTTACAGTCATACGCCATTTTCGTTATCAATTCCTTCGTTACTTATATCTTTAAACATTAGCCTTTATCTATATAGTTACGTTATTTAGTATTTCCTTATTCCGATCTTTATGTTTATACTATACTCATTACTGAATTTTCTTTATATCTTATTCTTTTAATAAATGACATATTATTATTAGTTTCATAATTTCAATTATTATCCACCTACACTATTCAATATTATCATTATCCATTATACTTACTTTCTTGCTTGTGTTTTACTTTACATTTCAATCCCTTAATTAAGGTTCATTTAAGATTTAGTCATTGAAATTTCATTAAATTACATTTCGGTTCCGTTTTTACTTCAGTATTCATAGTTATAACCTTACCTAATTAATTTTATTATTCCTTTTAGTTTTCTTCTCTCTCTTTTCTTTCATCTTTTCGTTCAAACACTTTGGTACAGTCTATACAATTCGGTTCCTATATTAAATATGTGCCTGAGAGTATTAATAATATTGTGTATATATTTTTTTAGTTAGTATTTTTCTAGTTATTTTATATCTCTAGTTATCCCATTTCAGTTCAGACTTTTAATTCAATTAAATGTATGATTTATATTTCTTTTATGCCTTTAGCTAATTCATTATTTTGTAGGCATCATTTTCGATCAGTTATCTATCAATCATTTTACTATCACACTACTGTCCTTGTACCTTTATTTGGCTAATTAACTGTTTCATAATTTATCAGACATTCCAATATTATGTTCATACTTGATGATTGATTTTTCTTTTACTTTATTATTTTTCATTCCTTTATGAATAATTCAATTCAATTTCTTACCTTGGTTTGCCTTTAGTATCAATACAGGAAGAATTTTTGAAACGGATACACGGGATCAATATATTTAGAGTGATTCGAAAAAAATATCCAAAACATTTATATTCCATTCACATTTCAACATTTCAACATTTCATTCATTCAGTAGACCGTCATTGGCCTGCTAAAGCGAGTCGCCATGATCCGCACCGTGGCTATACATTTAATATCACTATGGCCAGCCAACTATATCATGTACTAAATTTAGCTACCAGATTACTGCTTAGGGCAATTCAATTGTTCACTTTTCCGATCATTTTTTATTTTAATTCATTTACCGATACATTCAAACCCAATCATACCATTAATTCATACAAATTTAATATATATTAAATCTTCACTAAATACATAGTACAATATTATCATTCCAATCATTCAATACTAATTTAAACTTTCAAATAGTTTCTATACGTTCGATCAATTATCCATTCATTCTATAACACTTATTTCCTTTTAGTTTTATTTATATCCAATACACTTAACATTTTATTTATCAATCATTATCATTATTGTTATTAATTTATAGTTTATCATCATTATTATTATTCTAAATATTAATCTTATTACTATTTAGTCATTTACTCTTCAACTCGTAACAATTACTTTAATAATTTACATAAATATTTTTAATTACAATTTTACTCCTTAGGTTAGATACTTTAGTATCTTTTAACACTTTAGTCCCTAAACTTTTATTTATTTATAATTTCATCATTCACTTCTATATAACTTACACAAAATCAATATTTAACTACTTTTTTACACTTATTATATTATTTACTTTCAAATTACTTTTTACTCCTCTAAGCCAGGTCAAATTACCATTTAGTCCTCTTTTTGTTCAATAAATTACTAAAATGCCATTTTGTTCATTTTATTTATAATTTTGCCACTAGTTATACATTTTAACTATAAATTCAATATTTATTTTATAAAATTTTTGTTTGGTTCCTAAACTTCATTTCATGCTTAAATTTTATTTTATACTCATTTAAATATCTGTTTTACCCAGTAACCTTAACTTTGCTTAAAATTACCATTCTATCCTTTCGCTTTCATATTTTGTAAAACTACCATTTTACCCTTTTACTTTCAATTTTTTCATTTAAGTCCCCCTTTTTTCCTCATAACTTAGCAAAATTACTAATTGGCCCATAAATTTTTATTTTCTTCCATTTAGATCCTTTTTCACTCTAATTATACAAATTTTCATTCTTTTCATTATTTCAACTTTATATTTTGAAAATTAATGTTCATATGCCTTTAGTATTCACTAACAATCAACATAAATCTTGGTATTTTTGTTATTTTTATTTTTTATTCTAATTATGATAACTTTCGTTTTTTTATTAACATTTCAAATTTTGCCATTATTTCACTATAAATACTATTCAATCATGGTATAATTTCACATTAAATTTATTTGCATCTCTCATTTCTTCAATTAAAATTCATACTATATTAACTATTGTTAATATACACTAACATTCAAAACACACTTTAATTACTCTTAAATACTCATTCGACTACTATACATATTTTTCATACACCACTTATGTTATGAGATTAATCACTCATATTACTAATTTATATGTCCTATTTCATTTATTCATGGTTATATAACATTAATTATGTAGAATTCTTAAAAAATATAATATTTCATTCGGCCATAAATTGTTCTTCACCTCAATTTTATTCTCTTCCATTATCAATTACTCAAATCATCTTTTTTAACATAATTAATCATAATTATGACATTTATTTCATTTATATATACATAAATCTTACACATAACATACATAAATATAATTTATACTAAATCAATGAAAATCAAGGAATTTATGTATCCACATACCTTAATTCTTGTTCTTCACACCTTACACAACAAAAAAATTGCTAATTAGCGACACATATTTCCGTCGCTAATTATCATATCTGTCACTAAAGTAAATTAGCGACGCCGCGATGAACAGTCGCTAGCAGATATTAGCGACGATTTAATCAGTCGCTATTTAGCGACGAATAAATTTGTCGCTAATATTTTTACACGCTAATTAATATTCAAATTAGTCGCCGAATTATAATAATAATATTTACCGATTATATTTTCCGTCGCTAATTATAAATTTACTGTTAAATTTAGTGACGAATATTTGTCGCCAATATGGTCGCTAATTATTTCATAAATTATATCTATTACATATTAGCGACAGTTGTCTGTCGCAAATCCGTCGCTAAAGTATTGCCAATTTAAATTTTTCTTTTGCTGTATTTTAAAATTTTAATCCTGTATACAATGATCCATCGCTAAATTATTGCATAATTGAAACGAAAATCGCCTACTGTTTACCATCCATGACTAGTTTAGCCACATTACAGAACGCTCAGAAAAAATAAAATGAAAAATATAGCAGCATATATTCTTACAATGGTGAGTCAAAAAAATACGATATTTCACCTTAATTTTCCCAAGTAAACAATTTTCAATGACCTAACCATTCCAAAATCAAATCTTTAGATAAAATTGTGCACAATCTATCTACTCAAAATTCAGTACAAGCCAGCCCTTTAGTTTAATAACTGGTTTGATTCTTCAAGCATTGCCCAACTCACCACAACATCATCCACATATTTGTAAGCATCATCGCTTAGAGCTAGCAGCCATTGCATTGAGACTTCCATTCCTTCCAAATCACTTAGGATTTTGTCCATCATTGGTTTCTTTAGTAGGTCAACTGCAAACATGAATAGAAAGTCCAATTAGATTGTAGACAATCTTTGAAAAACCATTATTGATCTTCTGACTCAACCAACATGACGAGTCAGACACATGAACATCTAAAGAAGACCATGAAGCCCAATTCTGAAAGGAAAGGTAATGAAACCAAATTCATGCATCACAGCTGTAAGAAAATTTTGATTCATTCAGATTAAGCTCCATTCCTAGTAATTTGGAAGTTGTTTTCAGATGCAAGGAATGATAAAAAAAATTCCAAAGCGAAGGATAGTAATTCTCGAACAAACAATTGGAAAGATTATGGTCTCTGGAGCATACACAGGTTAATATTACAAATAAAAACAATACACAAAAAGATGCCTCAAAGCAAATTCCTAATGATTATGCTTTCTGCAAGATGCAGTTAAAACACATAAAAATAAGGTATCATTTAAAAGTACTCTCCAAGACTTATTTAACCATTATTTTTCCTCCTCCTTGACAAGTCTAAAACTTTACTAAGTTGCAAATTCTCTAAGATACAACTTGATCTTAATCAATTTTAAGTTCATTAACTGTTAGATTAGAATATTACTTTTAAATAGAGGATTGACCCCATATGACAAGCAACAAAATGAAAGACAATCTATTTTTTTTTTCCTGTTAAAAATACATGAATGAACTTCAATCCAAAAATATTAAAAGTAAAAAGAGAGGTCAATTCTACAATAGAAATACACGAATATGACATTGGATTTGTTTAACTCACCAAATAACACACTAGTTTGACACAAGCTTTGAGACAAGATTCAAAATGCAGATGACATGAATAATATCATTCTTCTAGCTTTTCTATATACACACCCACACACACGTATATATACCCAGAAGTATAGCTCCAATGATCACAAAAATACTTTCATGACAAACTCCAAAAGCAATTTCAGACCTATCAATAACAGATAGAATTCAGACATTCTTGGCAAGCAGTGAAACAGAACAGAACTCATTCAAAAGACATTTATTATAGAATTCAGACATTCTTGGCAAGTAGTGAAACAGAAAGGAGCTTATCTCTGCCAGCATTAACATGGGCAGCCTCATATGCATAACCTTGCCAAGAATGTGGAAGTTGCAGCCTCATGGATTATAACACTTTCATGTTTATTAAGCAGAAAAATATTTCTAATAATATGACATGTAATAATGAATGAACGCAGTAACAAACAATTGAATTTAGTGATCAGAATCTAGAACATTCCACAAGGAAAAATGTTCTAATTAGGTTAGAAATATTTTGTTTACGGTTGGTGACTTGGTGGCATCATCTTAGGCTCTATATTTTAACTAAATTGAAAATTTCCATCACCTGACTTTTAATTTAATGTATCTTACAATTGAAAAAGACGCCCACATGTTTTTTTCCTCTTGTATATCTTTTTTTAAATCTTACTTGGACCGTCTTATGGTATTTTTGTTTGCCCGTATATAATTTAAATTCAAGTTGAATTCAACATTAAATCCCTATAATTAAATTTTTGTATTGTATAGATCACTGACATTAGTTTCAAATTCAATATAGGTAGAATTAAATTCATGTTCTGTTAATTTCATATAAACCCAATTGTGACATCCACTTGACAAAAAGTTAAAAAAAAAAATTATATGTAGAATTAAGAAATATAATTAAACAACCAAAAGCAAATCTGATAGAGAACAAAATCAAGAAAAACCAATAAATCAAACAAACAAAGGATTAAGAAGAGAAAAAGATAAAAGAAGAGGCTAATTACATTGATTAATGACTGTAACAAGATTACAATCCCCGGGAAGAACAAACTTCCCTCTCTCAAAAAGAGTCATGCTCAACAACAGCTAAAACAAGTGATTTTCAAAGATCCCCTCTCCCCCTCTCTTCCTAGCTTATATAAACAAAACAAAAGAAATGATGAAATCGTTTCTCTCCCTGGGTGCCAAGCTGGACACTAGGTGCACGCACTCTGCCCCTAACCAAATTATTCCAACCAAATTCCCCCATTGCCCTTGCTGTATTTCTGCCTTATTGACTCCCAACTGCACTTTCTTCTTCTTACGAGCATAAATCTGCAGCTTCCTAGGCCCAAGTGAGTCCAGCCCAGCTTGAGTAGCAGCTTCTCCATCAATGCCACCCTCTTCAAATAAAGTCTTGTCCTCAAGACTTAGGACAGAGACTAGAGAAGGAAAGGCAAATGCAATGGCATCACCACTCCAGAAGTGAAGCCCCAACTTGATTGTGCAAGTTTCAGTATGTTCATTCAACAAGATTACCTATAACAAGTTGTTAGATGCAAAGTCAGATGCACCCATAACATAGAGTCAACTTGCCTTGCCATCAGCATGAAGCCATTTTAGTGATGCCATAGGAATTTTTTCCAACTTATATCCCAAATTGAGTTTATATGTAGGAACATTTTGAACGCCATTGTCTAATCTTTCGGTTCTTTTATTTGGAGTAGCAGGAATGCTCCAAATAAAAATCTCTCCATTGCTATAACCCACAACAACTTTACTTCCAAACGAGCATGCCCAGCATGCAGAAGTTACTTTCTTTCTCTCATTATTTTGTGACTGCAACAAGCTTCCACCAGATGTCATAACGGATCTGTTGTCTCGAATTTCCCACATTGTAATCAGTCCATCCCTAAATACTATAAGAACCCTCTTGCTTTCAGCTTTTGGTTGGGGCAGTATGTGTGATACAGCATTATCAGCAGATACTTCATGTACATTCCCGTGAGAAGCAGATAAAGGAATGGTATATTTCATCTGTTCTATATAGCAGGTTTCTCCATCCAGCTTCAAGACTGATACATTACCAACAGAATCTCCAACGTACATGTAAAGACAATGCTGCATTACTGCAAATGAAGTAATATCATGTTTAAAAACATGAAAATGTGACAACTTCTTGTCAACATTCCAAACCTCTCAATGTGGTTATTGGAAGTCACATTTAGAAGGATGCCTTTGTTCTGAATGAACTGTAAGAACTTGCTTGGTATTGCCTCAGAGAATTCAAGCAAAAACTGAGTATTATCTTTATCAAATAATTTGATTCTTCCATCTCTGGTAGAAATAACAAGAATCTCTTGAACAGAGTCATAAGCAAACATGTTAGCTCCCGATAGTATCCCATAATGGAACGTTAATTGCGGCTCTACTTCACTGGACCTTAATCCATCTGAATTCCCTCTAGGTTGCCATCCACCACGCATGCTGGGGCCGACCTCATGTGGCTCATACTGCGCAACAATTGCTCTGCTATCACCCACATTCATTAAGTACATATCCTCATCTCTCATAAACACCATCCATAAACATGAGCCCATCAAAGCAAAAACCCCCAAATCTAGCGAGACAGCATCACCTTTTTCTTGGACCTAGACCCTGTAACCACCCCCTAACTTGATCTTAACGGGAGGAATGAAGGCAGTAAGAAGATTTAGGGAACGTACCAATTTGCGGAAGACTAATTCGTGTTTCGCCCCATAGTCGACCAGTAAGAGGACTGGAATGCCTTGTATGGTACTTGGAGCTTGAGTGTCTTCCCCTGCTCGTTTCAAAATCTCCATGAGTGTGCACTCTCCTACCGCACCATCATCCTCTCCCTGATCATCGTTTTCGGCTGGTTCATCCTCTTGCTCATCCCAAACCACAACTAAATCATTTTCCAATATCGCAATTCGTAAGTCCCCTGTGCTGCAGCGATGTTGTGGACTATATAGTTGGGCGCCGTTGAAGCCACGCCCTAACCGACGACGATCGGCGATCTCCCGCGGCGAGAGAGGATGCGGTCCCCTCATCGTGTAGCTTGCTGAACTGGGTTTGGAGAGTCAGCTGGGTTTAATGGTGATGGGCCTGGGCCTCTACTGATGAATCGTGGATTGGGCTGACCCATATCCTTGAGAATGAGGAGACTAGTGACCGATGAGGATATGAAGGCACCAACGTCGGCTTGATGATTCATCTCCCTCAGATCTACAACCACAGGAGCCGCGGCTGTGTGAACCCCGATGCGCCGCTCTCCACAAGATGCAGTGTTGAGCAAAGCAACTTGGAAATCCATAGTTTGAGTCGTCAACATCTCTTCCTCCCTATCTTCTTCATCTGGTTCTTTCACCATCGTCCCTTCATTGGTCTGTTTTTCGATTTGTGTTTGGGACTGGTTTGTTTCGTCGCTCAGCTCGGTTTTGTAGTTAGATGGCTGATCTTCTTCTTCCACAGATTTTTGGAGTTGGGCATTCATGCGGTCAAATCTATCTTCTATAGATTTCTGAAGTGCAGCAAGGGACGACTGTAATGCTGCCATGGAATCTTGAATTGCAACTATTTTATCATCATGGGCATCGATTCTTTCCTCTAATTCATCCATGGTTTGTAATCGACTTTTAGAAGGTGCTTCCATTTTGTTTGTTTTTGGTGAGGAGTTGTTGATCGATTTCTCACAGACGACGCCAATTGATAGAGAACAAAATCAAGAAAAACCAACAAATCAAACAAACAAAGGATTAAGAAGAAAAAAAGATAAAAGAAGCTAATTGCATTGATTAATGACTGTAACAAGATTACAATCCCCAGGAAGAAAAACTTCCCTCTCCCAAAAAGGAGCCCCGCTCAACAGCAGCTAAAACAAGTGATTTTCAAAGATCCCCTCTTCCCCTCTCTTCCTAGCTTATATAACCAAAACAAAAGAAATGATGAAATCGTTTCTCTCCTTGGGTGCCAAGCTGGACACTAGGTGCACACACTCTGCCACTAACCAAATTATTCCAACCAAATTCCCCCATTGCCCTTGCTGTATTTCTGCCTTCTTGACTCCCAACTGCACTTTCTTCTTCTTACGAGCATAAATCTGCAGCTTCCTAGGCCCAAGTGAGTCCAGCCCAGCTTGAGTAGCAGCTTCTCCATCAAAATCACATTCAATTAAGTCATACATAAAACAAAGGTAGTGAGATTACCTTAGCCAAGGGGGCAAGGCAGTTGGTTGTGCAGCTAGCATTGGAAACAATGTCAAGTTCTGATTTGTATTCTTTCTCGTTGACTCCTACAACAAACATGGGTGCATTTTTGCTTGGGGCAGAGATAACAACCTTCTTAGCACCACCCTGAAAAATAAAAAAATAAAAATAAATTCAAGGTCAAACCTTTACTCACCTAGATTCAGATCCAAAGATGCCCATTTCTACTAACCTAACAACTCACATGCCAAAGGAAATTCAAAGAGAAAAAAGAAAGCCAAAAACCATCTGATAGCTTAATTTGGAAAACAAGGATATAACTTGTTAGTTGAAATCAATAGGGACTATAAATTCCCATGACTCTTAACAAATCTATACTTAAACAAACAAAGAAAGCAATAGATCAAGACACAGACCTTCAAGTGAGCAGCAGCCTTTTCCTTGTCAGTGAAAACACCAGTAGATTCAACAACAAATTCAGCACCAGTCTGGCCCTATGGAATTTCCTCCGAGTTCCTACAATCACAAAACAAAATACAAAAAGAACCTCATTCCCAACTTCCAATCCAAATAAAACCCCCCAATCAATAAACCTTAAGGTGGCTAACGAGTTATTTACCTAACTCACCAAAGAGAAGAGTCTTCTCGTCCTTGACTTTCACATCAGTGTCCTTCCAGTGACCAAAATAACCAGATTAGAACATTCCCCTATTTACGCACCCCCAATTGTATCAACTAATTTAGCATAATCAAAGTAGCAAATGCCAAATTTAGCATAATCAAAGTAGCAAATGCTAAATTGCGAAATGGGATATACAGCAAATCAAGTAACTAATTTGAAATGAAATAGGCCAAAAGCATGTGAACAATGAACATTTGAAATTAACTTAAGTGCAGTAAACATTTGAGAACAATTTATAATTAATTTAACCAACAAATTAAACCATTAAAATCGGCCAAACGTGAAATTGGTTCCATGAATTTTTAATCAATTTAAAACATGCCAACGTGCAATAATTCCCATGAAATCCAACTTTATATCAATTTAAATAAGTCCAATGTGAAATGGTTGCCAATGCTTTCAACTTTAAATTATCAAACATCTAGCATGCATGATTATTAAACAAAATTCATCAAAATAATTTCAACTCTATTGTACCAATTCTTCTAAAAAGCACACGTAAAGATTTAACATTAATTCAAACCATATTCAAATACATCAAATCTTGCTCTTAATTCTAATTAAAAAGAGATTTAAAGAAGAGAAAATTAAGAAAAATTTAGGAACATGCCATTCCTGCACTTGCCGAAACACACCAATTAATTCAATTGATTTTTTGTGAAATTAATCAAAGAAAAAAAGAAATAATTTTTACACTCAATCTATAATTGAAAATCTATGTGCTTAACTTTAATGGGCAAACATGTGAAGTTTGTTTATATAATTTGGCCAATGGATATAATCTTTCAGTTACATTTCAAACATAAATTAAACCCAATTAATAATTCAAATAGAATAAATTAATGTACCCTTTTCCAGTTATCATCTCATTTGCACATGTAATTTCTTGATTTATAAGATCAGAGGAGATGAACCCAAAACCCTTCAAAGTTTTTCCATTACCAAGAGCAACCTCGCTAGAATGAACTCTATCGGTTGAGGTAGCTGCAACAGTAAGAGCCCAAGGAGATCCATTAACAACAGAACCAGGACTGCATGTGAACTCTTGGTGCTCCTCCTCCTTCCAAGTTTAAAATCTGTCCATTTTCCTTATAAAATGGCTTAAACCAATAATTTCATGAGAAAATATCAGCTCTCTACCAAATATATATATAAAAGTATTAAAGTAGAAAACGAAACTAATTATTCTCCTAGAAACTGCATGTGAACAATAAAAATGTGGATTTAACTTAAGTGCATAATTTTTAATCAATTAAAAACAAATGCCCAAAGTGAATTGATTTTCAAGAATTCTAATCCATTAAAATATAATGCCCAGCGTGAATTGGTTTTCAAGAAATCTAATCAATTTAAAATTGCCTAATGTGAAGTGGTTGCTATGATTCTTTAATCAATCAAAATATACCAATGTGAGTGGTTTTCCATCTAATAAAAATAATGCCCAACTTCAGTTGTTTGCCATGATTTTTTATCAATTTAAACAAATGCCCAACCGTGAATTATTCTAAGAAACAAAAAACTGACCTCAACAGAGCTTCTACAAAAGATAATCCCTAGTTCCAACCACAAAAGATATCAAATCAAAAACAGCAAACTGACCTCAACAGAGCTTCTACATCAACTAAAATCAATAAAGAAAAATGAAGCTGACACTATAGATTGAACCAAAATAAAAAAGATATACAGCACTTTATAAAGCATATTACATGGAAAGATGTCAATCTTGCTTTTCAGTTTAACTGAAACCAGTTAACTGAAACATAACTATGCCTCTTTACTTGGACATCTAGGATCATCAACTTAAAATTTTAAAGACAGCATACATAGGGTAGACAATATTTAGTAATTACCAAGAAAAACGCACCTTTATAACCCTTGACCAGTAACATTTGCTGCTTCTTCTCCACGGCAACATAAGAGAAATCAATGCATGTTAGATCACTAATCCCGTCTTCGTACAAATGCTCACATAACTGTGAGTTCCCGCAACAAGCTCCAAGACCTTCATCATTAAACTGTCTTATCATTATGGTGTTACCAAAACCACTTCCAAATGCTCAAAAAGTCTCAACAACTACAATGCACTGATTACAAAATCCAAAAACACAAAATATAATAACAACTTCAAATGAACAGGCAACAAACTGATAACTTTGAGCGTTAGGATGCATAAGAAAACGGAACTTTTGGTGCAAAAATGTTGCCATTAACAAACTCCATTCTAGAAATCAAGAAAATTAGTGAATACAACAACAAAAGCAAGTGTGAAAAGAGAGAGAGAGAGAGGCGTTAACTGAAGAATTGACATTGATATGGGCTTGAATGAGTTGGCGAAAATTGGAGTAATCTTTGAGCCACTC
This sequence comes from Excoecaria agallocha, assembly GCA_037975025.1. Classification (NCBI taxonomy): domain Eukaryota; kingdom Viridiplantae; phylum Streptophyta; class Magnoliopsida; order Malpighiales; family Euphorbiaceae; genus Excoecaria; species Excoecaria agallocha. The sequence goes on along the minus strand of CM075807.1, from coordinate 121,721,070 downwards.
ATAATGTTCCTCTTTTGAGAATCTGTTATTCCTACAGAGGCAATTTCTACAATTACTTCAAGGGACAAAATCAAATCAAACCCAAAACCCACTCTATTATAATTATATTCTAAAAGTTTCACAGAAACAGAATTTTAATTACCAGTATTTAGGATCCAAGTATGCCAAAACAGAGGAGGGAGCTACCTCCTCCTTTTGGGTTGAAGTTTTCTTCATATCTACTTCACACTTCAAGGATGCACGGAAAGAAAAGGAGATGAACAGTAGATGAAGAGAGAGTAATGAATAGTAGACAAAACCAGATCTGAGAACATTAGACCCCTGCTTTCGACGCAGCGCCACCGCCTCTGCCTTCCGGAGTTGACCCCTGCTTCCGATGGAATGAACGCTGTGGAAGACCTCGCCGCTCGAAAGGTGCTGTTGACGATGGAAAAGCTCCCTCCGCCCTCACCACCGGACACTCGCTCATGTAAAAAAAGTAAAGAAGATGATATGGCAGCTCGATTTGCCCCCGATTTTCCCCTCCTCAAATGGAGACAACTAGGAGTCTGCTTCTGGAACCCAACGAATCGACTCCGCCTCCTGTAGCCTTTCTTCTTTCCCCGCTTTTCTTTCATTTGTTTTTTTCATTTCTTTTGACTAATCATTTTTTTCTTAGGTTTTTCTAAGGCCCCGAGAGAATTTTACATCCTCTCAAAAATTCTGAATCTCTAGCAATCTAACAAAAATAAATTTTCATACTTATAATTAAATAATTAAATATTTTACATAAACTTTATTCGAATAACTTTAAATAAATTTTATAAAGTTAAAATAATAAAATTTATATATAAATTATATTATATTATTTTTATTTTTCCTTATTTGTTAAGTTAAATAATTTCAAATATTAAAATTTCCTAATCATCTAGTCAAAATAAATAAGGTTTTTTTCTTCTTTTATAATTTTATTTTTGTCAATACGATTAAGAAGAGGGAATTTAAAAAAATAGTTTGATTTTTAACTGTTCAAATTAAAACTATTTTTTCTGATTTTTTTAAATACTTATGTAGTTATAAATTAAAAATTAAATATTTTTATATGATATGATATTAAATTTGTCAAAATTTAATCTAATTTATATTCAAATTCAACATGTAAAAATTTAAATATAAATTGATTCGTATAATTTTAAAAAATTGAATTAAATTAGAAATTTTATTCATTTTGACTTGTACGAGTTTAAGTTTTGGATTGAATTCTATTGTCTATCAATGCCTTTAGGGATGTTCAAAATCCGATTCTATCCAAATAAATCAAATAATTCGATCCGAATTAGATATTCAGATAGAGTTATTATGATTATTTGGGTCGGGTAAAGTTTTATATACTTAGTGACCGATGCTGGGAATGGAACGACGATGCGAGGCAGTCGGTGGTGAGAGAGAACGGCGAGAGAAACCTCCGATAAGCTGCGCCAGTGACCGGTGATGGAGAGAACGACGCCCCCTCCTTTCCCTCACGTTCTTGCTCCACTCTCTCTCTCTATTTAGGTCCTTGTTCGGTTCTTTTTTTTAAAGTTACTTTCTTTTATAAAATTTTGTGGCCACACAAATTCTCTTCGTCCCGAAATTTTCATCTTCTTTTTTATATTCAATAAATATCTCACTCCAAGCTTCTGGAATCTAAACTTTTTCTTAAATTATTATTATTATTATTATTATTATCCAATAAAAAACTTAAATCGTATTATTATTATTTTAATAATTATTATACATTTATTTGTTTTAAATCCTTTGTCATTAGTTCTTAAATTTTTGCTTTAAATTCAAATTATCACTTTAAAATTTTAAAATTATGCAAACAAATCAATTCTATAATCAATATCAAAATACTGTACACCCATATTAAAAGTGCTCTCGTACGATTTCAAATTTTTGGGACATTACAATTAAGTTTGAATAAAAATAATTTAATTGTAGAACTAGACATTTCAATTATAAAAAACTGAAGTTAATTCAATTAATTAATTCTTATTCAATTAAATAATAAATTAAACTTAAAATCATATACGCATTAAATTGAAATGGTGCAGAGAAGTGAGGAGAGAGAAAATGTTATTTTATATGTAGGGTAAATTTTTGAAATTACTAAATGCCCCTATCAAATTTCATCATTTTATCCTTATATTCAAGGATAATTTTGTAAATATATATAACTAAAATTTTTTAATAATTTAAAATTTCCTCAAAATTTTAACAAAATAAAAATAAAATATAAATTTTTCATTATCATTTTAAATGAAATAATAAACTTTATATTATTATTATATAAATATTTATATTTATTATTTCTCATAATATGACTATATAATAAATATAATAATTACTTTATTATTATTATTAAAATGAAATTTTTTTAAATAAATAAGTTTATATTTAGGGATAATTGATAAATAAATCAATAGAATTTCCAAAAATTTAATATTTGATTTAAATTTTAAAAAATAAAAATTAATTACAAATTTTTTATTATTATTTTAAATAAAATAATAAATTTTATATTAATATTTTATAAATATTTATTTTTATTAATCTTGAACACGCAAATATATAATAATCGTAACAATTAGTTTATTATTATTATTAAAAATGTAAATTTTCTAAATAAATAACTTTAGATTAAAATTATTATCAACTTATAAAATAATTTATAATTTTCTATTACAAAATAAAATATTTATTTCATATGATCTATATTAAAATTACTTGAAATTATACATAAATCAAGCGAGTGAAATCAAAAAATTTATTTTTAATTTATTTGCGACGGATTAGCGACTAAATACATCCGTCTCTAATTGTATAACGGTAAAAAATTACTATTAGCGACAAATTAATTTCCGTCGCTAAACCGTCGCAAAAATGTCATTATATTTTCCCTCCAAAATTAGTTATTAAAATGTTCGTCGCTAAATTTTCTGAAACTAATTTCATGAATAAAAAATTATAAAATTAATTTCGTCGCAAAACATAGTGCGTATACTTTCCGTCAATAATTAGCGACTGTTTATTCATTCCGTCGCTATTTCATCGCAAAAAAATAGAAAATATCCTCCCTACAACGAAATTGAAAAACAGTAGCGAATCGATCACAAAATGTGCGATGAAAATAAGGCCATCGCTAATTTACAGTTTTTTTGTAGTGTTATTCCTCACTTTCTCCATCTTTCTCTTTAAAAACTTTTCCTTGTTTCTTAAATCCTACTATGGTCAAATTGATCAAGGTAAAAAATTATCATTTTCTTGCTTTCTTAATTCAATACAGCCACATAAACATCATCTACACATCTTAATTTATCTATTAAAACCTTTGAACTAAATTAAAAATCTCAATTTTACTTACCTTAATTTTGAGACGTAAACTTTTTTCTTGATTTCTTTCACTTTTTTCACCTTAATTGATCTTTTAGGACGATCATCAATTAAACGAGAGGCTGGAAATTTTGTAAAAAGGTTTAATTTGGTGGGATTAAGGAAGAACATTGAAGAAAATTCCACGAAAATGGAAGAAAGGCCATTCGGCCACGAACAAGAGAGAAGAGAACATGAGAACTGTGGTGAGAATTCTAGAGAATTGCAGATTTTTGAGGTATTTATAGAAGCTAATTTAGGCTACGTCTGGTCCAACCGAGATGGTTAGGCCTAATTCAAGCCCAAATTGATTTTTAAGCTCATTTATATACTTTAAATTTTTTCTCTCTCCTACCAAGCTTAAATTCACTCAAAATTAGTTTCATAATTCTTAAAATAATAAATTAAGCTTTCATAAAAATTTTTGGCTCAATCGGAATCTATTTCTAATCCGATTCACTCAAATCGTTCCGATTAGCTAATTTTCGATGTTACCGTAAAATTAGTTTTTTTACCATCAAATAATTCTAAATACTAATTAGAGTTCAACTGGAAATTCTTATAATTTTTAAAGATCATTTGCTTTTTTAAAAGTTTCAATCAAATTCAAGGTCAACCGATTACTATTTAAATCGAAATCAATATTTTTCTTACTTTTTGTGTTTAAATCTCCCTAAAAATACTTTCAAAATTCTCAAAATATATTTATTAGACTTCATGAATATTTTCGGATCAATTGAAAACTATTTTTCGATCTGATCCACTTTTATCAGTCCGAGAGCCCATTTTTTCGTGTCATTGAAAATTTATTTATTTTTTATTACCATATGATTCTACTCATTTAATGTAAATCTGAAAATTCTTGTAATTTTTAGAGATCATTTGTTATTTTTAAATTTTAATTTAAAATTTAATTAATCTGAATACTATTTAAATTAAAATTATAACTTTTTTCTTATTTTTGATTTTTGATGATCCATTTGATTTTATATTCAATCCAAATTAAATTTTTGGACTCTGACTAACATTCTCTTTCCAATTGTCTAATAAAATATTTTTCGATTTCGAAAAATATTTTTCACACCGATATTACTATTTATCATCGAAAAATATTATTTACGACTAATCCGGCTTAGTCTTTACAACTTCAAATTATAGATACTGGAAACACAAGTATTTATCTATTTATTTTGCAAATCTTCAGCTGCGCTTCTTTTAAGATTTCTTTTATTTTCTGAAAAACCTTATTGGGTTATGGTAACAAGTGAATACTTTATACGCACTTCGATTTTTTGAAGGATGGTAACAAATCATTTCTTGAAAATCTTGCTTCCATTTTGGAGATGGAACTGCCAAAGCCCCCTAAATGTGCAAAAGAATGAAGAGGAAGGGGACTGTGGAATCTGTTGTGCTCAATGTCTTCCTATTGGTAATGTTAATGCTAATCCAGATGAAGAACTTGGACCTATGAGTGGGACTAGAACTGATTATATATGTGATAATATCAAGTGCAACATTCCGTGGTGTTCGTCTTGGGGACTGGCCGTGTTCTATCACAACAACAAAGGCAGCATGTTCACTTTCTAGAACATGTCCTTTATTTGGTTCCGAGTCTCCGACATGTTTATGGCTTCTTCTCATTTTCTTCTTCCCTGAACTTATTATTATTTTGTCAAAGAGATAATTTTAGTCGTCGCTATTTCCAATGCGTGAATAATTTCTTGCCGACACCTTGCCCTCATTGTCAGTCTCACTCAATAAAGATTTTCACTTTTTTGGGTAATTTCTATTATTATTATTATTATTATTATTATTATTATTATTATTATTATTATTATTATTATTATTATTATATTATAAATTTTAAATCTCAAAGGATTACTCAAAATTACCTTGATAACACATGTTTATCAGCTTTCATCCTTTGGGAACTCTCCTCAATGAACTTTCTATGCTCAAAATCAGCTTTTATGCAATGTCTTGTTTAGGAATTGCCCCTACTGTTCCGAGCCAATCACACTTAAAATGAACGATGCAAGGAATTGTTGTGCAGCATCTCCAAATGATGCAATTTCTATGGCAAATTAGAGCATTAATATTAAGGAGGAAAGAATTTAACTTTGCACCTAGCTTCCACATTTTATCACTCCTATCTTTGCGCTGCTCTTCATCAACCATGGCCTGGAATTGCAGCTTTCAATTCATTATTTCGTTGTAGCAGCCTTATCCGTTGGGGCTGTTTGCGAAATTACATCTTTATGCAATTGATTGAAACCTCCCAGACCTTCAAGTTTATCGCTGATTTGTTAATTTGGTGTTTATTGAGTGACATTGACAAAGCGACCATTTTGGTTGAACTATTATGGAGTGAATCCAACCACGTTTTTTCCCTCCTTTTTATTGGGTTGGCAAATCAATCTCAACCATTCTGTAATTTTTGGTAAATTGGATGGTCCCCTCTTTCGACAGCTCCAACGCAGTTGCAGAGTTGAGCCAAAAAGACTTTTAGCAGTGTACTAACTTAAATTTAAGATGTTTTAGCAGTGTACTAACTTAGATTTATGATGAAAGTTTGACTTAGTTTTTTCTTGACATAAATAATCATTCATCATGATATTAAAATAAAATCCATAATCATAAAAGAGTATCATAACAAGAACTGGAAAAATATTGAAATCCTTTAATTTCTTGGATGTATGATTGTATCCTCATATACATTCTTGATATTAGGATTGAGCTATCAATAACTAAGGAGGAATGATATATTGGGGGCAAGATTCATATGATTGCAATAAACATTCTTTCTCATGAGTGAATATTTTGGACCCTATGTACAAGTTTCTCATGTTGAGATTAAATTTAGGCCTCATGCTTCGGGACCCCATTCGATGCATATACCAAGCGTAGCACTAACTATTCCAATCCTGCTTTTCAAGGACCAAATGTCCCCATGATTTTTTTTTTTTTAAGAATAAAAAGTGTGTCTGGTTGTTTAATTATTATGATTCTTTTACGAAATGTACATAATTTATTGTGTTTATTGAACCAACTTTTATAATGTCTTATTGAATTTTTTTTTGCTAGTCTTAGTCCGTGTGTGTATATATATATATATAATCCAGAAAGACATCGAGTGAATTTATGATATAAAAAAATTATTGTCGTTACAAAACGAAATTACAAGATATTTATTTGTCCAACATGAAATAAAACAAAGTCTTCGAAATGTTATATCCCAAAATCATACCAAAAAAAAAGTGATTTTCTGGCAAGTGTACAATATAACTTTATCAAATACTGATTGCTGAATTAAAACTGAGAATTCTGCAAACTTTGAAAAAGTTGTGAATTATGATGAACTTTAATTTTAACAATAGTTGCAGGTCCCTTTACTTAGATGTTAAAGAGGGAATGGATAAATATTGACATTGATGATGTTTTATATATATATGAACTTTATAATGTTTTTATTTTACTATTGCGACATCAATTTATAAGTTCTCAAGAATCATATATAATAATAATTTCACCAAACTTAGGGGACCAACTAGAAAACCAATTAAATCGTAAGAATTGAAATAGGAATCCATGATTTTCCTTATTAGGGACCACTCAGTGGTCCAAACATTTTCACCGGTTCGAATTCAAAATTTACAAGTACAAAGATTTTCTTCTGCTTCACATTTGAGAATTGGTACATATATAGATAAAACCTTTTCTTTTATAATGATGCACAAACTTTTTATTAATTTTGGCACATAAGATCACCATATACAAATTGACACGTACACTCACAATTAAAAGCATTTGACTTTAAAGTTTAAACCCCACTTATGGAGTAAGTACAACTTTTCCCTTAACAAGAGAAATTTATTTTCCCATTGTACCCTCTAAAATGCATGGCTCTTGGAACACTTGATCCACTACAACACCAGTATACATAATGTGACATTAATGTATATTATATGAATGTATATATGTACCGACTTGGGTGATGGGTAGTGGTTCTTTATGCCTGAAATCTTAGATTCCAGCTGCGCATTCCGGTGGGGTAACTGGGTATCGAGATTTATCAGTGCAGTAATCGTAAATCATGTGATTCAGACGAACCCAACGGTATCTTCTAGCTTCCATGGCATTAAGGGCTTGATAATTAGCACCTTCCCACCAATTAGTAGGATTAGAGGCACAATTTGCTGGTCCTGGCACTGGGCATCCTTCTATATCAAAATCCTTATAGTATGCATAAAATGGAGCATTGCTCCAATTAATTTTTTCAAGTCCTCCTCTTGTTGCCCAATCATCAGCTTCCCATAATGTTGAATAAACTCCCATTGCTTGAAGTTTAGGATATGGGATCCCTTTTGCTTCATTGTTCTTGTAGACCCTTATTGGCACATCATCTACATAAAATCTGTTACGTACCCCACCAAATTAATTCTAACATCATTAACCTACAACTAACATATTTAATAATAATACATGTGTACATTAACTATAAATGTAATTTCATTATCAATATTAATTATTTAACTTACACAACATGGTGGTGATTCCAGAGAATAGAGTAGAGGTGAAAGTCAGCCGATGGGTCAAACCATAAATTAACTCTTTGCTCTCTATCTCCCTTTCCATGAGCATAGATATTTGTTTGGACTGTATAAGGTTGCCCTGTCCTATTTCCCAAGAACTCAAAGTCCAGTTCGTCTCTTACATAGTTGGTGTCTGAATTCATCTGTTAATTAATCAATTCATATCAAAATTTAACGCTGAAATAATAGAATTATTGTCTGTTCTTATTATTTTACTTACATAGAAAGCAGTAACAGTTCCGGCAGAATCACCAGGGACAAGCTTGATCCTCATGCTAACTCTACCAAACAAGTACTTCACCTTGGAAGCAAACCCAGCTCCTGAAAATGCAACATATATATTTTTATCGGTTTGACTATATAATAAAATGTTTAATTAACCAAATAAAATAATAAGAATAATAAAATAAACCTGAATTTTGGTCAAGAATGAGTTGGATAGCTCTGCCTCCATCAATTTGCCTAATGTGTGAATCAGACCATGTGACTTTAAAATCCTGAAGGAAAGCTGCTGGTCTACCTGAAACTGAGATACAAAGTGCAAGCATGCCGTAGAAAACCAAACACAGTTTATAAGGATACATAGTTAATTAATTAATAAGAGACTCAAACAATAGGAAATTATTAAGATTGGGAGTAGTGTGATTTTAAGAGAGGTTAGTGGGTATATATATAGATATATAGAGAGAGGAAGATGAAGTAGAAGAAAGTAAAAATCGAGGTTGACTGACACAATTGAAATGGAAAGCAACAATAGGGGATTTAGCTTTCAAGTCCAGCTAATGGCAAGCCGTCATTTAGGCCCTACGACGCTCTTAACTATTTTCCGTAACATATTATTTTGCATCTCTTTTATTCTCCACCTCAGCATTTTTCTTCATCTATCTTTTACTGTGTATTTTCTCGTCTCTTGTTATCTCAAAATCATCAATAATACTCGCAATAATAGTGCTTAACCAAACCCGGGTGTTGAAAATGAGGTCAACCATGGAAAATTTAGTTTATTCTGTTCGATTTTTTAATTTTCAATTCAAATACTTTGTTTTTTAAAAAATTTAAATCTTATAAAATCAAACCGATCGAATTTAAAAAATAATTATCGTTTTAAATTTTATACATTATATATGTGTACTAATATAACCTATTGAACCAAACCAACTAAATATAATTGAATTAATTAGTTTTTCTTAAAAGTTTGATTCAATACTTAAAATATTATAAATTTAATTTTTAATTTTATTGATTTGGTTTTGATCCAACCTTGCGTTAAGAGAGAGAGAACTCAATTAACTTTTCTTACAAATAATATGATTAATTCCACTTAGTTAAGACTTACTTTCCCTCCACCTCAAATGAAGTAAGTGAGAGTCTTTCTTAAAAGAAAGTTAGAAAAAAAAATCACTAGAAAATAAAGGTCCACAGAAAAATATATTTATTATACTTTTTTTTCATATTTATTACTCTTAATATTGGCACTAAAAAAATAAATAATTAATAGAGTAGCAAATGATTCATAAAAAAGATATTATAATAAAGAATAATGAATAACGAATAATTTATAAAAGTGGTGGTAAACTGGTAATTCTAAATTAGTGTGAAAAGACAGAAACGGAACTTGAATTGGAATGGATTCGAGTATGTACTTACTTCAATAATGTAGTGGACAACATTACACCTACAAATATAGTTAAGGCAATTACGGGCAAACTCCGTCATCAATGCCAGTTAGCATCAATCAATTTTCAATTTCGCAATAAATTTTCCAAATTTAAATAAATATTTAATTTTATTATATCTCTATTGCAGATTATATGATCACAAAAAAGGAATATAATTCGCAAAAATAGGTTCCAAATCGAGTCCAAAGCTAACTAAAGCATGAACCGGCCATTTATAATTCATCCATGCGAAGTACATCTGTGGACAGCCGAGAGATGGAGACAGACATCGAACGGCTCGATTGACAGCCACTTTCCTCTATGGGACCCATTCATATGTGGACCTCCTAGGTTAATTTTGGACCTATTTCAGGCCCATCATTTCGACTTCTTTTGCCTAACCAATTACATCAAATAATTTATTTATTTTTTCTTGCATACAACAACCAATAATTACAGGCTTACTCAGCAATAGTTTGTATACGTGGCATCTCCATTTCCAATCAAACTTATCCACCAATTGTCACTATTTCTCAGGATAACGGGGATATCTCTATCAATACATGGTGTATTAAGAAGTTTATCAACCAAATTAATGGTGCATTCCCAATCAAATAACGCAAATAAAAGTGATTATTAACCAATCATTTTATCACCAACAACTTAGTTATCCTATCCTTAGAAGTGGAATAAAACTTTTCTTGTGAATTTTTTGTGTCAAAAAAAAAAAAAAAGAAGTGGAATAAAAAATAGAGCAAAAGTTCAAATTCAATAAATTTCAGTATATTTAGATCAAATTAATATTTATGCTAGATTGTTCTTTTTGTATAGAGGCATATTTCTTTCTGAAATCATAACGTTTAACAAATTTAACTTATACTTATATAATAAGTCTAGTTAGTAAATCATACGTAAAATATATATATATATATATATATATATATATATATATACACACACACACACACACACTTGATTTAATAATTTATTTGAACATTTAAAGTTTAACAATAATTTATTGAGTATATATGTTTTGTCAAGCAAAATGAAACATAAATTCATACTTATTCCGAAAAATTAAAAAGTGTGACACTCAATTATTTTAATACGGCATCACACAATAGGGACATTTTTTTTATTAATGTATTTTAAAAAATTAATTATCATTTTGGAGTGTGTCAGAAATAATTTACGAGTTTGGGATGTTAAACTGAAACCGTTGCTAGATTGATCGGTTTTTATTTTGGTTATTTATATACTTTGGTTCGGTTCGATTTGATAAATCCATCAAATTTTGATTTCGGTTATTTCGGTTCAGTTCGGTTAACCAAACCTACTGTTGCACAGGGCTTGTCCCACATGAGTGCATTTTCAAGTATTACAAACGACACAATACTATTTTATTGTGACTAAAATTAACCAAATATATAATTCAATGTCAATATTGAATATTATTGAGTTCTGAAAATTACTTGAAAGGACATTTGTGTAATTAAAAAGTTTAAAGCATCCCAAGCATTTGTGTGTTTGTCCATATTAATTTGGTAATTAAGTCTCTGCCTTACGACTTCAGATATTAATTTTTGATATGGAGAAAAATAGAGTGGAGATTCAGATACGAGATGCTGTATTTTTTTAGTTGTGGAGAAGCAAAACGGACGTATTGATTTAATGGATCGTCTTTTCTAAGTTTCGTGACCGAAACGTAGCTAAAGTCTTTTTTCAAATTTTGAAATATCTAATTTAAAAGGATAAAAAAAAAACTCAGTAGTTTCATTGCCCCGTCCATAAGGGAATAATTGTAGTATTTTTTTTATTAATTTTCAATACTTTCAATTAGCAAATGTGGCCTAAATTGATTAAAATAAGAATAATAATTAGACAGCTGTATACTGGTGTAGAAGCACTATTAAAAAGGAGCAATAACACTCTAAAATAGTCCTTTTCAGTTGCATCCATTCATGCACAATTTTGGACTCGTAGCATTAATCTGATTGACCTAATTATCTGCCTATTCCCATTTCATTATTAGTTCAATAATTTAGATCAATTTAATTTTTGTCTCAAAGGTTGTAGTGGTTGCCTTATACATACAAAGAACTTTTGGAAAATGCATAAGTAGATTGGATCATAATCAAATTAAAAAGATCATGAATAGATTCAAATACATTAAGTTTGGGTTAGTTTTACGAATTGGATTAAAATTTACGAATTGAAGCCGCGAAATAATACATTTTCCTTTTGTCTTTTTATTATATTCTGAGTTTCTATTGGATGCATGGGTTCTTTCCTTCATGCATTGTAGATTCATCGATTTGATGGGTTGGCTAAGGACACTTGTTAATTGGATATTATAAGGCTAGAAATTAATTGAACTATTAACCAAATGAAAAAGTGATTAAAAAATATCAAATAGCGATAAGTTTAATAATACTAATTTATTATTCATTTTCAGCATGCTACTTGATATTAATTTATGATCAATTTAACCTAAATTATGAAACTACACAGAAAGTTAAGGAAAAAAAAAAGAAATTTACCGTCACCATAAAATTTTCAATTAAGATACTTGTAAATTAACTTAAGAAATCCTATTAAGTGTAAGTTCGGTAATTATAAGTGATATTAACCATAAGCATCGATAACCAATATGGCTCAGCTCAATTAGTGCCCTGTAATATACAAGACCTTTTAGTTGGAGCCTTATTTTTTTTTGGACCACAATTGTTGTGCAAATCATCATTCGGCATTCATATTATAGATATGTAATCGAATTTGAAATAAATTTAAAAGCTAACTTGTAAAGTAAAATAGTTAAAGCATTATAAAAAATAATTCATATTTAAAGATAAATCGATGTGAGATATTTAATTAAAACAGTCTTACCTGCAGACGCAGATGCCTATACATGAATTCTTTTGTTGATTTGTGTGCTTGTTATCATAACAGTCGGTATATGTATTTAGGTAATTTCCTTTCATCTTTGAAGGCATGCCTTATGTGATTAGGGTTTCCAATCCAGGTTATATGAATGTAATTAATTTCATAATTAAGTTCTAACTAACTTATTAAACTCATTATCAAGGCTTCTCAGTTGCCACTATAAGCTTATCAAAAAGGGTCCAGACAGAGAAAGATTGGGAGATTGAAAGGTATATTAGATATATACAATTAATACGTGTATAGATAAAAATGACATTTTTGTTATGGTGTCAACATCATTAAGGGCTATTTGATCTGAATAGTGTGAAATACATGGACCGATGTAGACCTAATACAGTTCATGTATTTAAATGGCTATGGTTCATATACTTATTGCGTTTATCTCATTCATGAAATTCGGACTTTATTTCTCTTCTATCTTTCGTACCAAACCATAACACTATAGACCCACCTAAATTCATATTATTAATCTTGTGGAGATAGGGAGCTAAATCAAATTATATTTATACTAAGTAGTTTATTTCTAGGAAGAAAATAAAATAAATGGCAAGGAACAAAATTTTCCAGTTTTAATAGGTTGATTTTTTTTCCTCATTCCAGTAAGGTTGTTGGTATTTTGATAAAATACTACAAATTAAAATTTCATGACAGAAGGTTAACGAGGAGTTTAACGTATAAAACTATATGCCATTATTATGATGTGCATATGATAACCACCTCCCTTATTAACTCATTTTTATTATATTGATGGGATTAATCAACAGCTAGCTCTATTATTTGTGTTGGATGTTTTGTACAGTAATCGGAAAATATGTGTGTTGTCTACATAATAATGCGGACGTTTATTTATTAATTTAGATAATAACCTAATTAATTAATTTCTCGAGTTCCAAACTCTGTACATGCTGAGAGTAGAAAGTTGTGGGCATTACAGTACATGCTGAGAGTTGAAAGTTGTGGGCATTACAGTATCTCCTTCTATATCCTTATTCCTTGACCAAACATTTGGTTCAAATTTTCAGTACAATATATCTTTAAATATTTTGGGAGAAGTGATTTGCCTGCTTCCTTCGTAAATTTGCCTAATGCAAAATCGAACTAGTTAAGTCAATGATTTTCGAATACAATACACATATATACATGAATTCATATATATACATGAATTCATAATTTTGTTAGTTCAATTTAAAATAAATTTTGCTAAATTATTTTTTTTAACTATTCGATATTCAAAGTCCGCTATCGAATTATATAATATAAATTTACTAGACGTACCAAGGCAAAGTGTTTTTTTTTTCAAATATTTAAAAATACAATATGCACTTGAGATATATCGATTTAGGAGAGAAGAATTCATGTTATTGTATTTTATATTGAAAATATTTTTCTCTACTAATTAAATGCTTGCTTATTTATATATATAAAATATATTTTCTTAGTTGGATAAAGCAACACAATCGATATAATTGGGTTAAATAGCCAATGAGAGCTCGATCGGGAAGCCGAAAGGTGAAATGGAGAAATTAGGAGAAATTGACTAATTATGTCAACGTCTAACCAAAGGGCAAATGCATAAATCTTTAATATGAAAATTCAGTCACAAGAATATGGAATCGGTCCTTCTTTTATTTTATTTTCTTTTTTTTTCTCTCTTTCCTTTTATTATTACTAGAACAACGATATAATTTTAAAATTCACTTATACGAGTAATTTAAATTTATCTACATGTCTACATATATAAAAATAGAATAGAATTAGAACAGAATTATTAAAAGGAGAAAAGGTTACCTCCCATTTGTTTTTAAATTTCATTTCTTTGTCTTGTTCATTTACTCATTTAATGATTCATAGCATATTTTTGGATCCTAATAAACCACAATTTAACCTTGAAAATCATACACACAAGTGAAATTAGGTATTTATCAAATGGAATGATGTAATTTACTCTATCAATCACAACTCTCAATCCATATGATATATGGTATCATCATAAGCTTGTAATTTTCCAAAAAAAACGAGTTCCCCAATGATCCGTTTTAAGATTCAAAAATTGCACATTAGATACACAAAACTTGCAGTGTTTTATCATCTTTGTCGGTCAATGTCTTATATTCCTTTGCATGTCAGAGTTACTTATTCCATGACATAAAAATGAGTGAAATATAGGAAATATTAGGCATGGATGGGTGGGCAACGGATGGAAAAGAGACAATGAAGGAAAGACTTTCACATTTGTCTTTGCCGTCACTTGGTTACCTACGGTCCCAACATGAGATTGAAAATCATAAAAAGTAATCATCAACTTGCTAAGGTTGATTTTTTTTTATATATAATTTATAAAATATAACTTATCCATTAATGTTCAAAGATTGAATTGAAACCAATACCTTTTATGAATCTCCCATTATAAATTTTCCATATTTACTGCTGTAGTTTTCTATATATATAGAAGTGAATATAAGACTTTTCAATACAATAAAATCAAATTTATCATTAAAATGTCTCTAAAAAGATGCTATAAAGTCAATTACAGATGAATTTTAATTTAACTCCAATTCTTAATAAGTTTGTTTTGATAAGCCTAATAGGATTAATTAATTTAACTCAAGCACCATAATTTTGATTATAAAAAAGCATTTTCATCAATCAAATCAAATGGTGGACGTCAGAGGGATGTCTATGAGGCAATCAATTGTTGGGCCAGAGCCCATGCTTTGTGGCCTTGATAACCTGTTGAATATGGATAAGGCTGACATGGTACAGAAATCTAACATTGGGTAATGAAAATGAAATAATCCCAAGTTTTGCAGGCCACAACACAAATATGGTCAATCAATACAATACCCAACAATCCACTCACCAATATTCACAAAGCAGCACAAGTTCCAAATGTTTGTAATAAAGGGTAAAAAAGAGAAAAAGGAAAAGAAATTGAAGGTACGTAAAATATATATTATCAGAGAGTGATATGGGCATATCACGTGTGATTACAGTGACATGATTGAAGAGAGATACGAGGAGGGTACAGTATTACTAGCATTTATTTACTGCTTTCTCTTCTCTTGTCTTCAGTGTGATTTAATGGCGTGATAAGGTGGCCAAAACAAAGCCTCATTTTCATTAATTTCAAAGAATGAAAGCGATAACCCTAAAATATTCACAGCTGTTATATAATGTCAGTTTCTGGTTATTTGTCTTTCATATCTGTTTCAATGAGAATTTTGGTGTTTGTTTTTGCTGTTTTGGGTTCTTCATGTCTTTTATCTTTGCTCTTTCCACATGCTCTTAGCTAACAAACACTAACATTACTACTATTTTACTCTCTTTCTTCTGTTTATCTTCTTTCTCTGGTTTTTAATTTCTGGCTCAATAACCAATGTTCCTTCTTTTCTTTCTTTAAATATCTCTCTGCACTTCTCTTTTGTCCTTCCTTGTTCTATCACCTCAAACAACCACATTATATAAACTGAGAAATTATTATGTGTCACTCAATTGCTGATTGAATCTATCTTCTTCTTGTTTTATTCTTATATATAATAATAATTCTACTTATTTATTCATTCTCTAAAACTTTCACCTCTTCTTCCTCCACCATTTTTTCTCTTCTACTTTGAAACATGGGTTCCAGTTATTATGGTCTAACATTGTGTCACAAACTCAGCATGTCCTTTATCTTTTTCATGATTTTAAGCTCAACCCAAGTGAGATTCAAGGCTCAAGGTAAATGGGTTCCCTCTGAATTTCTTATTTCAACGCCCAAAAGTTAGATTTTCTGGTGTTCTGAAGTGAAAGTTTCTTGCTTTTCTGTGTTTGCTGTAGGGAGAGCTATTCCTAAATCTGCTAGCTTTTCTCAGGTGAGAATTGGGTACTCTCTAACTAGCATTTTAATTGCCTAATTAATAATCTATTTCGTACTCAAATAAATAAATTAATCATACTTTTTTTTTTTTCTGTTGTTAATTTTGGTTAGACAGTAAACGAAGAAGAAAAGATGTTAATGAGATCTCAGATAGGTTCGAGGCCACCAAGATGTGAAAGAAGGTGCAGTTCATGTGGGCACTGTGAGGCTATTCAGGTCCCTACAAATCCCCAAATTAATCATTCCAACAAAAATTATTCATCAAACATTGCTTATGCAAGAGGAGATGATGCTTCCAATTACAAGCCAATGAGTTGGAAATGCAAATGCGGGAATTTAATCTTTAATCCTTGATTTTGTTTCCTTAATTAGTTGTTAATGATTACACCTTTTTCTTTTTTTCTTTTTTGATTGTAGATTAGCCAAATATTTTAATTTTTATTAATTATTGTTGTTATCTTTTACTTTTATCACTAATTATTGCTGGTTATGTTCTTTTCTCCTTTGTTCCCTGACATCCCTTTTAGCTTCAATATATATATTTATTTCAATTTCCTGACATATTTGGTATACGTATTGGAATCAAATCATAGTGCAATCATATTGAAATGTCAATATCATTATGCTACAAATAGATTAATCGACCTTTTACCACTGCACACTCCCAACAGACAAAAGGAACATAAAATTAATTTAAACAAATCAAGAAGTTGATTGCATACCCTCTATTATTATTTTTTACATTATTATCTGACTTTCAAGAAAAAAATAATTACTAGTTTTTAACTGATGGTAATTAATAAAGATTTTAATCACTAAAAATGGTTCTATTCGTGATATTTCTTGACTAGTAAGTAATAAGAGATAAAAATAGTTTCTCAAGCTTCCTAGAAAGAGTGTTATAAATAGCAGTAGTTTTATCAGCTATGACTGTAATAAACATGGATGCTGGGATTTTATCTACTTGTGTATATATAGAGAGACAGATTTTGCGAAGTCTTTTGAATAAATGATCATAAGCTTGATCTCTAACCAGGTCTGTCAGGTGGTTAAATTCAGAAATATGCAGTAGTACAACGTGAGTGTGGAGAAAAGATCCTACCGTTTATTTGTTGATTTTAAAGCGGTAAACAGAAGTTACAGAAAATTGAGATCAATTTTGCAATATGAATTTTAGTTATTATTACCACAAAGGTAACAATTAATGCAACTTTCTTGTAGACATGACTTAACAGAAACTCTCAATCACCAACAGTGAAACTATACTTCTTATGAATGCCTACTCCTCATATTTTTTTTCTTTTTAATTTTTTTGTTCACATAGTTCCTAAAAGGTGGTATTTTATTTCAGTTAAACCCTTTCAGTGATAAAATATTGACCTGAATTTGACAGTCGAGGCAAGCTCTACTTCAGCTGGAAGAGATTAAATGGAACAGAGTGTAACTTTTGAGGGAGCTATATGAAAACAAAAAGATAGAAAATGTATTAAAGCTTGATGTTAGAATCATGAACGATAATTTGCTTAACCCAGTTAAAATATTTGAAATTGTATAAAATATTTCTGACGACTTTACCTGAACCTGAGCTAAAGAACCTGAAAGAAGGTAAGGTACCCCATATCATCTGCCCAATTAATTCTCATCACTTTTATCAGATTATAAATTAATTATTATTCTCCATTGGAAAAGAATAGAAAAGCTAGACTCAGATGGGACAGTCACGTGTCAACATTTCTTCATACCCAAAAAACAAAAAAAAAATAAAATAAGGAAGAATGTTAATGCAGAGAGAGAGAGAGAGACAAAGTAGAAAAAAGCTGATGGATTTTCCACCAAGTGCAAAACGGATTCTGATTCTGAGTTTGAGGATGTTTTTTGAAAAATTTGTGCCTTTTTGTAAATGCATGATAATGTATTAGTGTTGTTGTGATGATAATTTTGAATTTGGATGGGATTAATTAAAATTTGACATCTTGGAGAGATTCATGTAATAGTTAGTATACAGTATGCTATGATGTGGTCCCAACTCTTACCTAACAGAAACAGTCTCGTAGGAACGTACTTGACCACCCACGGGTTTTTGTGTTGTCTTGTTCAGCCAACGAAAAACCCTTCTGAGTTATGATTTCTCACGTCCTTTTTTTTATTTTTTATGGGCATAAAGCGTTTCTTTCTTTTTTCATTATTTTTTAGCTTTTACATACATAAAACCTCTCGATCGGTTTTTGAATCCTTGCCTAAACATAACCAAAAGGGAACAAAAAAAAAAAAGGTTTGAGAATCTAACTAATAAAACTATAATACATTCTTTTGCGTTTGTTGAAGATGTTTGTTTAAAGAAGTTTGGCATAGAAAATGCAACTGAGTTTCCCACAAAACTAGTAATAGAAAGTCTCGCAACGGCACAAGACATGAGAATCTATCTATATTGATATATTCTACCCAGGCTTTGAGGACTTGATGAAGATTAATACTCTGTTCTCCGTGCCACACGAATCCGTATGAGCCAAGGATAATAACTAAAATAATGCTGCGATGTTTGTAACATTTTTGAACATTGTCTGCAATCAAGGGCCCCTACCATTAATTACGATGCTAAATGAAGTTTCAGGGTATTCCTACACCAGAACATGGCCTGCTTTCAAGCGTTTCACATAAACCTATGACCCCCCCCCCCCCCCCCCCCCCCCCCCCCCCCTTTTCCATCGTCATGTACAAAACCAAAACTACCAATTGCAGGATGGATTTCATCACAGTATTTCAATATTGTTCTGTAATCATGAAAAGAAGTAAACAAGTAGCGAAAATTATATCCACATATGCTTTGAATTGGCACGCCTCATACATCAACTACCAACTCAGACATGGAAGCACAAATCGCACTCGCATACTTTCACAGCGCAACAACACAATAATTGGCATAATGCAAATGAAATTAAGAAACATAGTATTTAATAAACCAAGTAATTCTATAATAACAGTACTGCACTTATGCCTCCTTGTTTTCCCCCGCAAACATCTATATCCACAGCCCCAGGGAAGCAAATAAAACAAGTAGTCCACCCCAAAGAAATGGGGTAGAGAACCAGCAAATACGGTACAGGGGCACAATCCAGTACTCAGAAGTTCCTGGATTCTAATTACAGGCAAAATGAATGTTGTTTGTCCATCAGCATCCAGTGCCTACAACTTGTACAAAAAGGAAATTTTACCTATCAATAGATGGCCAAGAGGGTGGGTCATTGAACATAGAGGCATTTCCGGGTAGCTAAAAGCAATTAGATCATTATATAGGAAGAAACTATCCCAACCGTTTTTTACTAAAGCATATTTAACAGTAACATACATATCCCATGGGAAGAAACTTTCCCTAGTCTAGGAAGAAACTTACCAATAGCATAGAACAACTGTTTGAAACATTTATACATAATACACTCACAATTCTGCAATTCAAATTTTGAAGTTTCAATAACTAGAATACATCCAGAATTTCTTCATTCAACAAAGGACTGCCTTCTTCTTATCTTAGAATGAGAAATATCAGAAGTTTTGTTGTAGCCATTACTCATTCTCTTTATAAGCAAAACTATACTTGTAAAAACGGATTTCCATATAGGACCCATTCCCCATCTTGCACTTGTTACACGGGGGAAAATCCTCTAATAGAGATAAGGGCACATTTACAATTTAATCCTCTTTCATCAGTAGCTTATAACACGGTTCGTGAGGTTTCAAGCGTGAAGACTTCCATTTTTCCAATAAATGCATATTAAAGTCTGCCAAGTTGCAGTGCCAGGTAGACTAAAAGTGCATGTCCCACTTTTGAAATTGCCGTGATATGGCTGCTCATAGCACATTAACAAAACAGAAGGTGCAACAATTATAGAGAAATATTTGTGATGATAGGATAATTTGGCTGTGTGCGTACAATAATTGTGTGCAAACATTTTAAAGCAATAATCGAAATAAATTAAGTTCATGAATATCCCCCCACTAAACCCAAAAATAGTGATAACATAGTAAGCTATGTAGATTATTTACTTCAACTTCTCATTTTATCCCTAAATAATAGGTTGAATACACTTAACCGATGGGTTCACCACTCACCCATGACAACAAGCATGAGCACAAAGAACAAAATACAAAATTCACTTCTCAACCTCAAAAAATTGTCCAATTAATAAACGGCTGTGTCATCACAGGCACAAAATTAATAACAATGGGCACTCAAACAAAGATATTTGAGAAAATACCTTTTCCTTCAATTCTATGCAAGCCCAACTCATCCTTCAATGCTTTCTTTTTCTGTTTGACTATGGGGTTTCCCCTCATATAAAGCTTAGAATTGCTCACGTAATTGGATGTGCAACAATAAATAGTTAGTCAATGTAAGCTTTCCTTCATCAATCCTACATCAGAAAAATGAATGGGACCTAACCCTCAAGAAAGAACATAATGTCTACCTTTATGAAGAAATTCAAGTTCGTAACTGACATTTTCCCTATATGTTCCAATACATCCATTCTAAAAAACCCTCACAGTGAAAAGTGCTTCAAAATGTATCATCAATTAAAAGTAAGCACTCAAGATCTCCACCAAGATACCTATTCAAGGGGTTTTCTATAATAATATGCATGAGACACAAATAAAGAAGAAAAAAGATGTCTGCTTCAATCAATTTCAAGTGAATTTTACCAAGAAATAGAAGAACATATAGCAAATCAGTAAATGTTCAGTGCATTAAACAATCGAAAGAATTGACTTTATTCAAAGTAGAAACAACCAAAAAGTTCCACACAATCTAAGAAAACATAACTTAGACATTCCTCATATAAATTTTGCAGAATAAGTCATTCATTAATCACACAAGGGGCAATTCAGTTTTCTTCACTAACTCAGGATTAATGCCCTCTGAAATATGCTAGCAACAAGCACCAAAATTCTACCCAAGTAAAAGACAATGCACATGTAAACCATTCAGTAGGGACATAACACAATAAATATAGCAATTATTTCAGAAAAGCCTCCATAAAAGAAATTTGGTATTACAGAAATAACAAAAATAACTATTACATCTGCAATAGAAGCATGGTTTATCACTCATGTTGCCAACCTTAGTATAGTTTGATAACACATATAATACCAAAATTCTACCCTAGATAAACTAGGAACCTGCTCAAGGGGATGCACAAGGATAGTAGAGAGAAAGAACCAGAATCGGCAAAACGTGCAAAGCCATACGCTCAGGCATGCTTACTAAGCTATACTCATCTGAGATGAAGTCCACATCTCGAACGTCTTGCAGACTCCACATTAAATCAGTAGCATCCTCTGCTTTTCTTTCAGTGCTGCGCCCATTGAATCTGCTTAATATCAATCCCTTCCTTCACCATCTCATAAAGTGGGCTCATTTCCCTCAACTTTTCAACCTGCTGCACTGTAAGCTCAATGGCCTTATCAATCTCTGCCTCTGTAGTAAACCTCCCAATCCCAAACCTAATAGAAGTATGTGCCATGTCCTCATCCACCCCCAATGCTCTCAAAACATAAGAAGGCTCCAAACTAGCACTAGTGCAGGCACTTCCACTTGAAACTGCTACATCCTTCAAACCCATCAACAAACTCTCTCCTTCTACATACGCAAAGGAAACATTCAAATTCCCTGCATATCGCCTCTCCGTACTTCCATTCACCACTACTCCATCAAGTTTAGCTTTAATTCCATTCAACAACCTCTCTTGCAAAGTCTTAATTCTCTTATCATCATACTCCATCTCCTTCTTGGCCAGCTCACAAGCAGCACCCATTCCCACAACTAAAGGAGTAGGCACAGTTCCACTCCGAATTCCCCTCTCTTGTCCACCACCATTCATTTGGGGCTCCACTCGGATTCTGGGTCGCCTGCGCATGTACAAAGCTCCGACTCCTTTTGGACCATAGATTTTGTGTCCGCTCAATGACATTAGGCTAACATTCCATTTTTCCACATTAACCGGAATCTTCCCAAAAGCTTGCGCTGCATCAGTGTGAAACGGCACATTAAATTCCCTGCAGATTTTCCCAATTTCCTCCATCGGCTGAATCACACCAATCTCGTTATTAACCGCCATAACAGACACAAGCCCAGTATCGGGCCTAATAGCAGACCTTAATTTCTCCAAATCGACAATCCCATCATTCCCCACAGGGAGGTAAGTGATCTCAAAACCTTCCTGCTGAAGATGACGACAAGAGTCCAAAACGCACTTGTGCTCGGTTTGAGTAGTGACGACATGCCGTTTCTTCTCTTTATAAAATTTCATAACTCCTTTGATCGAAATGTTATTCGACTCAGTAGCCCCCGAAGTAAAAATTATTTCTTTAGGAGAGGCGCCGATTAAATCCGCCACGTGAGCACGGGCAGTCTCCACGGCGGAATCCGATTCCCAACCATAGAGGTGAGTACGCGAGTGTGGGTTTCCGTAACGCGCGAGATAATAAGGAAGCATAGCATCCAAAACCCTAGGATCCACTGGAGAGGTTGCTTGCATATCCAAGTATAAAGGCCGAGCGGCGATTTTCACGCCTTTTACTGTCATGACTCCGTTATCATCATTCAGTTCCGGCACGGCGGCTGCCGCTGCTGCGGCGGTGGATAGCTGGCGGGGAGCCGATAAACCAGGAGTCTTCGCAATTGTTCGGCGAAAGCCGGTAGCCAGAAGCTTGGAGGCCATATCTCTGGAATAAATTTATTCGACGATTTTCGAAGATAAACAATTTATTCTTTTGTTTTGTTTTCTATATGTTGTCGAGAAAAAGAGAGAATCAAAATTGATTGGGGATTTTAGGGTCACCGACGGGCAGAGATCCGTGGAGGACACGTGGCGAGTTTCTGCCCTTAAAGGTACAATGTGCGTGTCATAGTAGGCCACTTAATGACAATGATGAAGGGCGATAATCATGGTTATTATGATAATGTTCTAAACGACACCGTTTACGTTAGCACGACGTCGTAATTTAGTGCGCAACCAACGAGACGCCGTCGTTTAAGGTACGTAAGTAAGACGCGGTTGAAAATTGAAATGATGGCAAAGGAGAGACGAGTAAGGCTTTGAGTAAGGCTGCAATTTGCGCTTGTTAATTAATTTTTGCTATATAAAGGAATAGCCCAATTATAGATTTGAAGTACTTGTGTGTGTATTACTTGCAACTTGCCAGATCCAAATCTGAGCAGCAAGGCGTTTCACCAATATAGATCGAATCATTTATTATTTCAAATACATAAACGGTTCCTAGTTTCTTTTTTCGCTACATTACTTTGCCGAATAAGGAACTCTGCTTTCTGCCATTATTTTGTAATCAATTTCCTCTGTTTTCTGAGTAAGTTTGTTTCCTAATCCTTCTTTTAATTTTGCTAATCTTCATTCAGGGAAGTTAGTTTTTGAGATCTCTTTTTATTTCAACTGTAGATCCATATTTTGTGTCACTGGATCCCTGAATGATTTATGGCAGTTATGCAATTCTTTTTCTCGTTACTATTTTTATTTTTTTGTTTTGTTATGGCTATAGTGTAAAGTGGTTGGTTTCGGAATCAGAAATTATCAAATTGGCGAGTGTGAGTATGGTTAGGATATTGAACTTCTGTGATGAACTGAATCCGTCTCATGCATACCAATGGTGGAATAAAATACTGTAGATCTAGATTGTCATTGGTCTCCTCCTTTTTGTTAGTAACTAGTCATCTCTAATTTAAATAGCACTTTGTACTTTCTATTTCTTCTGTTAATTTCCGTGCCTTATCTGCATTTCTCACCTCTTGTTTGGATGGTCTTGCCTCTCCCTTGAGTCTCTAGTATGTAGTTTAATTTGGAAGTGGTCTTCCTAGTGCTTATATTGGGTGGTTTTATAGAACTCTTAGCACTGACCTTGATTAATTTTTTACTCGATTAGCATACCCAAGTAATTTTTGTTTAACTTATAGGCAGCTTGTTGGAGGAGATATATGTGCTAAGGTTTTAACCATGGTCCGGTCATCGCCACGTCAGCATCAGAGATTAAAAAGTTTTAAGGTAAAGCATGCTTTACAGATATGTCTTTTGATTGGCGTTGGGATCTGGCTGCTTTACCAAGTCAGGCATTCTCATGACAAGAAGGCAGAGTACGAGGACAAAACTGGGAGTGATGTTATGAAACTAGTGGGGAGAAAAGCCCTGCCCGAAGTTGAGGACATAGATACTAGAGATGTGAGGCAAAAGGAGGAAGAATTGGAAAACAAGAATGCAGATGAAACTAAGCCAGAAGAAAACACTGGAAATATGGTTGACGATGAAGCGACTCAAGGCCATTTTCAGGATAGAACAGAAGAGGGAGCTGAGTGGAGGAGGGATTCTGTAGACGGAGAGAAGGAAGCTGGAGAAAACAAGGAGAATGTGGGTGAAGAAAGAGAGGGGGAAGAGAGCACGGATAATTTTAATAACAAAACCGAGAGTGAAGAGATTAAGGAGAATGATACTGAAGTAAACAAAGGGAATGATGGTGAGGATAAAGAGAATGTAGAGAGCAAAGAAACTGATGATGAAAAAAGCAAAGAGGGGGAGAATGGAGACAAGGAGACTGAAGAGAAGAAGGAAAATCATGGTGATACTAAGGAGAATGAGGAAAGCAGAGAGACAGAAAGCCAAGAAAAGGCTAGCCAAGACACCCAACAGAACACAGGTGAAGGGAAGGAAAATGTGCGGGAGAATCAAAACGTAGAAATTAAAGAGGTTGTAGAAGAAAGTAATGGCACAGAAGCTAAAGAGACGGAAGACAAGTTACAAAAGATTGAAGGTTCATCTTCAACGGAAGCTCTGGTTAGTGATGGAAACGATGGGCACAGTAAGGAGGCAAGAGAAGAGCATTACAAGGGAGATGATGCTTCTAGTGCAGTTGTCCGTGAAACTCAGAACACAACACCGGTAAATGACCAAACTGATGTTGAGAAAACTAATGAGGCAGAGCAGGTGGAGAACAAAGAGAAGAATGAGGCAGTTGATGTCAATAAAAATGAAAATACAAATGTGTCAGAAAGTGAACAGGTGGAAAAAGACAATTCACCAAATGTGGCAAATGAAGAGGGTGGTAATGAAAATGGCAAGCAAGGGTCAGAAAATGGTTCCCAAGATATCTCCACAGAAAAGACAGAATCAAATGAGCAGCAGCAAGGCGAGTCTAAAAAATCAAATGAACAGCAGCAAGGCGATTCTAACTCTAATTCAGTTACTTCAGAAAGTCTCGAGTCGTCCCCACAGAATATTGCCAATACACGTCAGAATCAAAATGAATTGGCAGAAAACAAAGTGTCAATAGGAGAGGAGTCAACTGTGAACAATTCTGTGCGGGTGCAACCAGAGAATCCCAATTCAGATGTCAATGGCCAGCAATCAGATTCAAATGCAACACCTTCCATCACAACTGAAACTGTAAATTCAACTAATCAAGAATCAACAGATTCTAGCAGTTCTGAGTCTATTGTGTCCCATGGACAAACTGTTGACGCGGATAAATATTCATCAGAAAGTCAGAAGTCTGAATCCGATGGCAATTCTGGAGAAAAAAATCAAGAAATTACTTTGGCGTCGAACTCAGAAAATACACATGCAGGGCAGAAAGAACATGTTGAATCTTCAAACTCTCAAGAAAAAGATATGACCTCCTACACAAACAAGACTGTTGGTGCTGACCAGAGTCAGAATGAGAATGCTGATCAAAGCAACAAAAACAACGGCAATGCAAATGGTAATGATCATGCTGATGGAAACCAGAAAGAACAGGTTGATTCCGGCAGTGGTGATGCTAGCCAGAATGAGAACAATGTCGTTGAAAGCAAGACAAGTGATAACAGAAATACAAATGACAACATTGATGCAGGTCAAGAACATGTTAGTTCCAATGAATCTTCAACATCCCAAGAAGGGAAAGAAGCGAACTCAAATACCAATAGCAGTGCTGATGGTACTCGGAATGACTCGACTTATTCATCTCAGGATGCCGATACTTCCAATTCTTCAGTTACTCAAGAAGAAAAAGAGGCTCGTACAGATTTGGGAACATTGCCAGACACAGGAAACCAAGAAACCGCCGGTAGGGAGTCGGCAGCAGAGTGAAATGTCATCTAGGTCATAGTTTACTCAAAACACATATTATTGTCATGAAGATTTTGTTTTCTTGGTCCTTCTTGAGATAACCAGTAATATTTGTATGGTTCATTGTCTTACTGTTGTGCTTTACCACAACCATAGTGTATAAGAATTTATTACTGCTTTCTGTTTTATTGGGAAAAGTGTTGTAAGTTAGAAATTGAGCTTCTGATAAATCAAATTTCTCTATACATCACTGTGTTTCCCTTCTATTTGGGTGCATATATCTAATTTGCTATTGGTTTCAGATCAAAGGCATCTAGCAGGGGTTGGACACACAGGAAGTTTTTACAGTCTAACATATTTTGAGAGCTGATTGAGATGAGGTAACTTGCCTTCTACCTTAATCCTATATTTTTGCTTACAACTTACAAGCATATGCAAATCATCACAACTCTTCTAAACATGAAATTGACATTGAAAATACTCGTACCTAATTCTGAATCTGAAAACAAAACCTCAGGCTTTATAATAACTACTGGGCAGATAGAGCATAGACATGATAACCAACAACTGCTTTCCTTCTAATTTTTATTTGGTCCCTTACTTTGGAAAATTAATCTCTGCTTTGATATATTTGGTTGATTTGAGTGTGAAAATAATTATATTTAATTGTTTTATATCTATATTATATGTTATTAAGAAAAACACTGAAAATCAAATTCTTTATATTAATTAATATTAGGTTGTAAATATATACATAGCTTGGGAAGTGGTTAATCACTTATTCAACTTTGTTTTGGGAAACAAGAAAATTGTAGATTTTATGTATTTCAAATTAAAATATTATAAATTTAAATTTTCTCATTCAAAATATATTATAGTCAATGCACATCACTCCGATATCTATTTCAGAATTTTAATGGGATATAATCGTGTTTAATTTGGAGTTTTTAACTTCTCTCTCTATATATAAGGCATATAAACAAAGTTGAGATGAGGAGAATGACCTAATTGTAATGAATTTGTAGTAAAAAAAAAAAAAAACTAGTTTCTTTTCACCTTTGTTCATCAAAAGGTTCGATTTATAGCCCCATGTTATTGTAGTTCTACCGTGATATGGAATATTGGGCCAAAGCCCAAAAATATATGTGCTCTTTTCTATTACTATTCAACATTTTACATTTGAGAGTTTTGAATACTTTTCAAACTTTGAAAGTTTTCTTTCTGTCGGTCCATTTCTTTTTATGGCAATAATAATTGATTTCTTTTTCATTAAAAAAATTGATTTCTTCATTTTTTTTTTGAAATGTCTCTTTTTCAATATTTTATTAAATTTTTTTTTTCATAAGTTGCCATTGATTTAGAGTAAAATAACAATGGATCAGGTAGGGATGAGCAAATTTCGGTTCAAACCGAAAAATTGAACCAATCAATTTTTTAATTTGATTCGATTTTTTGGTTTTGAATTTTAAAAAAAATTAGTTTTTTGGCTCGGTTCGGTTTTTAAATAAAGAAAAATCAAATCAAACCGAAATTTTATATAATTATGTAATTTTTTAATTGAATAATTATTTTATACATGTAAATTATCTTATTTTGAGTTGTAAATTATATAAGTACATTTATCAATTATTAATATCTATTTTTAGGTAATAATTTAGAATTTTGACGATTAAATTAAAAATCGATTAAATGAAAAAAATTATTTAACGGTTTTGTTGTATTATTTATTATATATTTTGAGATTGTATCTTTAATTTGAACTTTTATTTTATACAATTTAAATGTTTTTACTTTAGTATATTATGATTTATACTTTTTCATAATTTTTAGATATAATTTTTTATTTTTTAAAAAATAAATTTAATTTTTGATTTTTCGGTTAACCGAACTAAACCGACCAAAAATTTTGATTCGGTTTGAATTTAATTATTCTATAAGTTTGATTTGGTTTGATTAATAAAAATATTGAAAGTTCGGTTTTTGATTATTTCAGTTCGGTTATTGAACCGAACCAACCGTGACACATGGTTAGGGGCAGCCATTAGTGGTTTCAATTAAAATCAGGTGTATGAAATTGACTTGAGTATGAAATGGGACAAATAAATATTGAAAGAAAAAGAATTATGACAGTTAAATGGTTACGATTTGGTGCGAATTTAGAAGGAAAAAAAATATCTTCACTGGTTTGAGTTGAACATATATTATTTGGATACTCAGTTTTTTTTATAATGTAAAAAATTTTAATTTTGATCGATTAAAAAAGTAGTCAAACTTTCAACGATTTAAATAATCGATGATTCTCGAAAATCTACACTTAAATTTTACTCACTTTTAATTAAATTCACAAATTAAAAAATTCTACAATTTAACACAACTTTTAGTTACTTATATTTCAAATAAAAAAATTATCGAAAAATTCGTCCAAAACTAGCTTAATATTATATAGAATCTGATTGATGAATGTTAATAATTATTATCTAAAATATTTTCCATTATACAACATTAATGGGTGATGAGGAAACGTACTAAAAATTTAAAGAGAGTTGGTGAAAAATAAATCAACTTGAATTTATGGTCGCAGCCTTTTTTAAAAGTCTAATTATGAAATCTGAAAAGTGAAAATAAAAAATCAACAATGGAGGTTCAGAATTTGCCAAATATTTGCTTATAAAAGGGAAAACGTGTCCCATTTCCAATTAAAACATGTTTTGAATTTTTTAATTGATATCTTATGAAATTTAAAGAGAAAAAAAATAGTTAGATATTACATAGAAATATTTCTTGATCCACATTAATACGTGTAAAAGAATAAATGGATCAAACGGATAAATTTGTGACTAAACCTGTTTATTTTCGGATTTGGATTGAATCTAATCCAACTTGGTAATTTTTTTTTTTAATCTTTGTCTAAGTCTGATTTGGCTCAGTCTGGCTCGGGCAGAAATTGTTTGAATAAAAAAATTAATTTTGTACAAATTGTTATCTTATGTTATATAAAATTATACAAATATACTATAAAAAGATATAATATTATTATAGATGTATAAATTTTTTGATATTTATCAATAAATTTTATTTTTTTTATGTTCATTTTTACATGTTTCAAATTATGTAATTAATGTAAATATAAAAATAATATATAGTCAGGCTGAGTCAGATTGCAATTTATATGTAAAACTCAAACCCAATCCTAAAAGAAGCGAGTTTTTTTGAGATTTGGACTACAGCAGACTTATTATTTGTTAAAATAATTATTCCAGTCAGAAAATTTTGCGGCTAGATCGGACGAATGCCTAAACTCCATGATTATGTCCACTTGTAACCATTGGATCAATTCATTGGCCGTTCGAAGTTGCATGTAAATTGATCTATTATATTTTAATCCGTTTATCATTCAATTAGTTTATAATTTGATTTATTTTATAATTGTATGGCATATATATATATATATATTATTTTATGTTATTTTATTGAAAAGAAATGAAAAATAGACTAAATAAACTTTATTAGTTCGAATTTCAAACATAAAAATGGATAAAATTATACACTTTCCACAGTCCTGAGGTGAAAGAATTAAAAAATGGCTGATAAGGATTATTAAATTCTGAAGCTTAAGTTTTTTCAATGGATCAGACTTAAGTTTTTTAATAATTTTTTAATCAAAATTACAATTCCTTTTTTTTATTAAAATCACAATTCCAACTACAATGTTCTAACTACTTTTATTAAAAAAAAAAAAAGGGAAATCCTAAAAACAATGTTCATAAAAAAATCTCAACAGACTTTATTCTGTTTTTAGAAGTTCAAAATGATTTCAATTTTCAAACGGTCACAAATGTAAATTTGAATTCTAACCCAAACCTTTCGCCAAAGGAAACGGTGTCGCTTCGACCTTCCCCTTTTACTTGGTTCTACATCTCGACAATTCAACTCAGTCTTCTACTCTTCTCTATTTCATTTGGCAAAAGTAGTAGTGTTCTTCATCGCTGGGTTGGTAGCTGGGTCACACTCTCCCACTCGAAAGATCACAACTTTATTAAAGCAAAGGTGCAGAGAGAGTGACAGAAAGCGAGGGAAAGTCCCAGAAAGAAAGAAACAATGAAATAGCAAAAGCCAAAAAAAGGTTGGCTATTTGATTCCTACTTGCATAAGGGTACCAAATCGCGAATTTAGGGTTTTACACTTCTTGTTGGGCGTTTGGAGTCTGGATATGGCGAGCCCGATCACTCCAATTATCGGCAGAACTTTATCTATAACTCCTGGTGCTAGGGTTCTGAATACTCCTCTTAGCAATGAGACGATCTGGAAGCGGCTTAAAGAATCTGGATTTGATGAAGAATCAATCAAAAGGAGAGACAAGGCTGCTCTCATAGCTTATATAGCTAAACTTGAAACTGAGGTACTTGGTGTTACTTGATTCTGGGAGTTATGAATTCTTTGGTTAATTCTATACCAAAAAGAAAAATTATGTTTCTTGAAATTTGAGTCAATTTTTAAATGTCGATAAAGTAATGGGGTTTTCGAGTTTTGGAAAAGAATGGTTGAAACAATGCAGAGGGTGGTATCTTGTTTTGTTGATGTTGTAACCAAATGAATGGGGTAGAGAATTATTCACAACCTTGATTACGTTAAGTCGAAAAAATCAAAATATGTAGCTCGCTGAGTTGTTTGTTGGTACTTCCTTTTCTTTCTTCATTTTCATTTATGCAAGCGGAAACCTTTTCTTATGGAAATCTCTGGACTTTATTTGATTCTATGAAAAGAGGGTCATATTAGATGATTTGCAGGGGATTAGCCAAGAAAATTACGGGATTTTATTGTAATGCGTGACATTTAGCTTCTATATTGACCATAACCTAGGCTTGTGAGTGATTACCGATTATGGTGGATTAGAGCAACTACCTGTAACGAGTAAAGAATGCTATCAAGTTTTCTGAAATTTGTTAAGGATACGATACATTCTATTTGGCATGTTATCAGTTTCATGTACCCTTGATTAAATACTTCCTCCGTCCCATGTCATCCCATGTCAGTTGATATCAACAGTACTTTAATATTTTCATTAATCTTTCTATTTTTTACACATTTTTCTCTCTTTTTTTACAGATTTTTTCTATCTTTTCTATATTCATTAAATATAAGCAATGATATTATAGTCTTTTTAATTTAATTTTTAATAAACCGAGAAAAACTAATGATTACCTTACTATGCGTGAAAAAAAAAGCACAACTTCTATTACTGAAGTTTAATGTTTTATTAGCAGGATTAAATCCATCTTTTGGAGGTGTAGCATCTAAATTCTTGTATATGGCCTTAATTAAGCTTTTAATTTAGAAGGCATTGAATTTATTTCTTCTTCTTCTTCTGCTTCTTCTTCTTCTTCTTCTTCTTCTTCTTCTTCTTCTCTCTCTTTTTTTATTTTTTTATATGATGAATGCTCGAGGTCTTTCCTCCGAATTCTGGTTTGCATTTTTATTTTTTGTGATGGTTAACTGTTATTGTTATACTCAATGTTATTACTCACTAGAATTTCAAAATGTTTATAACCAGGCACAAAATTATGTTTGTTTTTAGTATATATATTGTTAATTAAATTGTTGGCTGTTGCACCTAAATGTTCATCCTTCAATCATTTTACATTTCTGAAAAATGTCACTGCTTTGGAGAGCGTTGGTGCATTTTCAGGGATATTCTTTTTCATGTTTATTCTTCCATTCCAGATGGCGCTTGAATTTATTTCACATTTCTATTTTAGTAATCTCGATTGAGCAGAATTATGAATCGATTTGAAAAGTTAATTTTTGATTCAAAATTGCCAATTTCTTCTGGACATTTGCACCTGATTATAGGCTTTGTATTGTCTTCCTTCTGGCGACGTTTATGAGAAACTGTGAATTAAATGCACAAAGTTGAGCTTATACTCATGTGGCAACTTTGATTTTATATTGTGTGTAATCCTTGTTATAGTTGATACTTCTGCAAGTTTGTCACTATTGCTTTGGTTATATGTGCATACATTTTTTTTTAAACTTTCCCTTAGGCTTCTTATTATACGTTTTGATAATGAAATGCCAGCTCGATTTGTCAATTGTTTTTTCTTCAGCAATCTAAACAGTGTAACTTTGCAGATCTTTGACCTTCAACACCATATGGGTCTTCTCATATTGGAAAGAAAAGAATTGGCTTCAAAATATGAGCTAGTCAAGACCTCTGTTGAAGCAGCTGAATTAACACATAAGCGTGAGCAAGCTGCCCTGAAATCTACTTTAGCTGATGCAAGGAAACGAGAGGAGAGCTTGAAGAAGGCTTTGGGAGTTGAGAAAGAGTGTATAGCAAGTGTAAGGTCTTCACTAAGTTGTTCCTTTTGACTTCATGCTTTTTGTCACTGTATCATACTTATTCTTTCTGATGTAATTTTGCAGATAGAGAAGGCCCTGCATGAGATGCGTGCTGAATCTGCTGAAACTAAGGTTGCAGCTGAGAGTAAATTGGCTGAGGCATACAGTATGATGGAAGATGCCCAGAAAAAATTTATAGATATGGAGGCAAAATTACATGCTGCTGAGGTTTTACAAGCAGAAGCTAGCCAGAATCGTCGAGCTGCTGACAGAAAGCTCCAGGAAGTTGAAGCTCGTGAAGCTGATCTCAGTAGGCGTATCAGCACATTCAAAGCCGAGTATGTATTTGTAGTCATCTCTTTTACTGTCTAAAATTTAGTTAGCACATGAAATTTGAATGAAGAAGATGGGGGGCTATTGTTATATATCTAGTTATATTTGGTCTTGCAATTGGTTGGATTTTTTCCCATTCGTTCGAGGAAAAGATAGGTTTACTAATCCTAATAGTTTCTCAGGTGATGATGTCAAATGAATGGATGTCTAGACTTTTCCTAATAAGTTGCTAACTTTTCTTTTCCTTGTTTCCAGTTGCGATGCAAAAGAGAAGGAGATTGAGCTCGAGAGACAGACGTTGAGTGAGAGTCAGAAAGTTCTGCAACAGGAACAAGAAAGTTTACTTAATGGACAAGCTTCTCTAAATCAGAGGGAGGATTATGTTGCTAGCAAATCTCAAGAGCTAAATTGTGTGGAAAAGGAATTGGAGGCCTCAAAGGCAAATATTG
The DNA here is from genome assembly GCA_037975025.1 of Excoecaria agallocha. Classification (NCBI taxonomy): domain Eukaryota; kingdom Viridiplantae; phylum Streptophyta; class Magnoliopsida; order Malpighiales; family Euphorbiaceae; genus Excoecaria; species Excoecaria agallocha. The sequence continues at coordinate 121,687,401 of CM075807.1, read as the reverse complement.
AGAAGGAACGTCGAGCCTTGAATGTTGAGAAATCCAATTTGGAGCTGACACTGACATCCATATCTCAAAGAGAAGAGGTTAATATCTTTTTGTGTGAATTATTATCCTTCGAAAATTTTTCCATTATGGAAGATGTAGATATTCTTATCTTCTTTTTGGGCTAATGTAGGCTGTTATTGAGAGAGAAGCTCGGCTAAACAAGAAAGAACAAGAGTTATTTGTTTTGCAGGAAAAAATGGCAAGCAGAGAATCTGTGAGTTACTCTAGCTTATTCTCCATTTTATTAGAATTGAGTAATATATCATATGCTGATATTATGTGCTATTTTTCCACTCTGACTAGTTTTTTTTTTTTTTATCTTCCCCCAATCTCTGATAGCTGTAATGTGTATTTGTGAATGACAATGCAGCTTGAAATTCAAAAAGTTATTTCCAATCATGAGAGTATTCTAAGAACAAGGAAATCAGAACTTGAAGCTGAGTTGGAGATGAGCCGCAAATTGGTGGAAGATGAAATTGAGGCCAAGAGACGAGCTTGGGAGTTGAGGGAGGTGGATCTTAGACAACTGGAGGACATTTTGAATGAGAGGGAACATGAATTAGAGGTTAAGTCAAGGGTTTTGGCTGATAAGGAGAAAGAAGTAACTGAAAAGACAGATTTTCTTGATGAGAAAGAAAGAAATCTTAATGCTGCTGAGAAGGAGACGGAGTCGAAGATAGCACTTATTCGACAAGAAAAAGAAGAGGTTAATAGAATGAAGTTGGACCTGCAGAAGTCGCTAAATTCTTTGGAGGAAAAAAAGAAGCAAGTTGATTGTGCCCAGGAGAAACTAGAGACTATAAAAACTGAAACAAGTGAGCTGTCAGCTTTGGAAATGAAACTTAAAGAAGAGGTTGATATGGTCAGGGCTCAAAAAGTGGAGCTTATGGCCGAAGAAGAAAGATTGAAGTTTGAGAAAGCTAAGTTTGAAACTGAGTGGGAGCTGATTGATGAAAAGAGAGAGGAACTGAGGATTGAAGCTGAGCGCATAGCTGAGGAGAGAGAGGCTGTTTCTAGGTTACTCAAGGAGGAGCGTGATGGCCTAAGGCTAGAGAAGGAAATAATTCGAAAACAGCATAAGCATGGTGCTGATTTACTTAATCATGAGCGGGAAGAGTTCATGAACAAGGTGGAACAGGAGCGTGCTGAGTGGTTCAATAAAATTCAAATGGAACATGCAGATTTCTTGTTGGGTATTGAGATGCAGAAGAGAGAGCTGGAGAACAGTATTGAGCAGAGGCGTGAAGAGGTAGAATGTTATTTAAGGGACCAAGAGAATGCCTTTGAGCTGGAAAAGAAAAATGAGCTTCAACATATTAGTTCTCTTAGGGAGAAAGCGTCCAAAGAGTTGGAGCAGGTTGCTTTGGAAATGAAGAAGCTTGATTCTGAGAGGATGGAGATAAATCTGGACCGCGAGCGAAGAGACAGGGAATGGGCCGTTCTGCATAAATCTATTGAAGAACTTAAAAGTCAAACTAAGAAATTAGAAAAACAGAGGGAATTATTGAGTGCGGAGAGAGAGCAGATTTGTACTCAGATTGAACAATTGAAAAAATTGGAAGATCTGAAATATATGTTGGATGATATGGAAGTGGCAAAGTTACAACAGATTAACATGGAGTCTAGCCAGCAGAAAATTTCGGCAATAAGATATTTGAGGCATCAGTTGACTTTAAAAGATGCTGATCTGGTTTCATTTAAAAGAGCAGAAATCACTGACAATGGAAATAAAGTTGATTCCCCATCTGGGCAAAAATTAGATGTTGCTTCATCCCCTAACTCAGCTCGTTTCTCTTGGATCAAACGTTGCACTGAACTCATATTTAAAATTTCTCCAGAAAAGAGCAACGAGAAGTTTCTGATATCAAATCAAGATGACGAAAAATTGACTTCAGCTGGCCGAATAGAATCTTCTAATGGATGTCATGAACAGAAGCTCAAGTCAAAAGTGATGCTTGCTAAGGGTACTAACGATAAAGAATCTGAAATAGAGAATGCCAATAAAGTGATGACAAAATCATTTTCTGAACATGTGCATGAGACTGGAAGGAAAAGGAGAGTTGAAAGCTCCCCCGTGGATGTTTCTACCGATCCACTGTCAGAGCAAAGGCAGAACAATAAGAGAAGGAAGCAGAAAGAAAAGGGTGCTTCAAATGCAGCCAAAGTTGCCAATAACAGCAGGTAATATTTTCCTCGAAGAATGATTTCCAACTTTCCCTCGGACTTTTGCTGTAATTGATGCATGTAGTTTGTTTACTTGGCTAAACATTTTAATTCAATATCCATTGTCAGTGTAATGTCAACCCAGGAAAATGCACCATGGGATCTGCATTCAACTGACAAACCTGCTGAAGATGCTGATGCCCTAATTGCTGATAGAATCATTGAAATGCCAGAAGTGATTTGTGAGATACCTGATGTAGACAATTGTGCCCAGCAAGAAAAACTAGAGCAGCTGCTGAATTCAGGAGTAGCTGATGAAGGTACCGCTCAAGATGATGGAACAAATGGTAATATGAATCAGGGATTTGTGGAGACTTTGCCAGCAGGTGACCCAGAAGATCAATTGGGACATGATGGAAATGGTGCTGAGCAACATCAGGTAACTGTTAAATTATTTGATACCTTGTTATTGCATGTGAAGTCACATGAGTATGATATGCTTCTTGTTTAGTCTGATTTTGACCTAACATCCTGGTTTTTAAGCTGCTCTTACTTGCTCACGTGAGCTACACGTTTCTGTTATGCCTGTGGAATTCCCTATATATCTAATGTTCCTGGTATGTGATTGGATTATGTGATGGGTTAAATGGATCCACTAGGAGTTCACGCATAATTGTAATCCAGGTTACATGGCCATTCTTTGTTAGTTAGGTCTCATGTTAGTCATTGCTGTGGATTTACCATTGTTCTTGGTATGCTTTTTTATGACTTTATCGAACCAGGATCAAAAGTTTGTATAGTGTTAAATTAGACTGAATTTTTAAATATTATTGAATGGAAAATGGGTGTGCGCATGTGTATTCTGAGCATTAGTGTCATCTGCAAAAATATTGAAGGATACGAGAAACCTTTAATTGTTATATTTTTTTTTTCACTTTCATGTCTTGCTAGTGTTTTAGTTATTGCTTTACTAAGAACGCAATTTATTTAAGAGTTAGTTGGTTGTCTGATTTATATCGATGCCTCGTCTTTTTTCCTGTGTGTTAAGTTGGACAAGGGATGTGAACTATTTGTTTGTAATTTACTACTTTTCCCTACTTTCTTTTTTCAATATTTTACCTTCATTTGTTATAAGCAAGGCAAATGCTGTAATTTACCCATCCATATTACTGTTTTCTGGAATGTCTTTTAGTTTTTCTTTATGGTGACCTACAAATTTATGCATTCTTGTTTTGCTAGAATCAGATAGATGCATCTAAAACAGATGACCCTGAGGTGGAAAATTCTGATGTTGCCAAATCCAATAAACTGGGGAAAGTTAGTCAAGATGTTGGAAGAATTACAAGATCAAAACAGAAGCTTTACAGTTAAAGTTTTTGCCTTTTGCTGTAGTTTGCAGCTTGTATTTTTTATCAGGCTTGCATATACAGGTATCTTTGCCCTTTTTGGTTTTGGTCTCCTCAGTTGAGCAGTACTCAATACAGCAGCGAGCAGCCAACTAACTTTCTCATCTGCTGCGTACTACAGTGGTGAAAGCACTTGCATAAATGTCCGACTTGTATTGGGTGTGTCTCCAAACGTATGATAGGAGAATCCTAAAGTGGGTGTGATTTTTGTACATGTTTCCTATTTGTATGGGTTTTAGGGCTTCCTTGAATAGTGTGTTGATGTTGTCTTTAAGTAAGGAGGTGTGGGAACTATGTATAGGGAATTGTCTGTCCATGTCTGGCTTGTGGGTCGTGTCCTTTTCTTTACCTAGTTGAAAGTCTTCTTGCATAGTTAAATCCAAATACCCCTAACATCGTTTTGACAAGCATTAAATGAGATGTTTTAATTTCTGTATAGCCATCAAGCGGGAAGGAATTCGTGTATTTTGCCAGTTTATCAATCGATATGAATGTTTAACTTAGCATTGCTGCAAGATTAATGTTTTTAGCATTATGCTTTCTTACTTTTATGTAAGATATCTTTTAATTGAGATTATTTAGTTTAATCTACTTAATTATGAAACATTTTGCACTCAAATATTTTAAAGGACAAGTGAGTATGGTGACTCATAATTAACCTTTACTCTCTCTCTTTGGTCAAGCATTTTCTCATTGGATTTGTATGGTGGAAAAACTAAATTAAAAAATAAACATGTCTATTAATTGTTGATAAAAAGAAAGATACCACGTCAGCATGTGAGGGTATCTTATCTAGTTGACTGGTCTTGAGATGTAAAGCACTAAAGCCTAGCCACCAATTTTTTAATTTACTGTTGCTTTGTAATTTTCATTTGACTTATGATCTATATATATATAATTTGAAGAAGAAAAGAAATAAAGAAAAACTGAAAGACTGTCAATCTTGATTCTATTTTCTATGGCTTACCACTTGAACTTTTGATAACTTCAAATATATGGTAGCATGATATTTACCATCAAAATTACAGCAACATATGAAAATTAAAAAAATATATATATCATAGGCCTAAACTTTAAATTTAAAGCACTTATGGTTAATTACATGTGAGAATTAGGAGTTCCTATTTGAAGATTTGTTCTTTTTGTTAGTGGATATAATTTTAAACCTGCTTGATCTGCGAATTCAACCTCTACATTTTTGTATTTAAATTTGATCCGGTCCATTAATAATTTAATTATGATCCGATCCGTTTTTGTTATTTCAAGTTATCTGAATTCGATTTAATTTATTACGTGATATGTTTGAATCACAATCCACTCCGATCCATTTATATTTACATTCTTTTGAAATTATTTATATTTTATATAATATAAATATAAAACTAATTTTTTATAATTAATGCATGCAGACTTTTTTATTTTTAATAAATAAAAAATAAAAAAAAAACAATATTATAAAATTAATTCATTTATGACCCATAAAAATAAAATCTTGATTTCCATTTTACGCCTAGACTTGCATCTAATACGGGGTTAAGGAATATTATTATTGAAACAAAAAGAATCTATTGTGAGATTAAGGAGTACTTATATTGCACATGTAATTTTGTAAAAATCTGTTTTTTTTTTTTTTTTTCAGACGGTTGCTAACTGTTTGTTTTTTGTTTGAGTTTATCATTTGTCCCATAAGAGCAGTGTATCAGAATATGTATCTAAATAATGTCATACTATTATTTTTTTTTCACGTGGTCTTGGTAATTGAGTTTTGTTTAACCCCAGATCTTAATTAATTTTTCTAATCTTTTAATTAATCTAATTTTTAATTCTAAAAACTTTCCTAATTTTCTTTTTAAAGGGCTTTGAACACATCCATATTTTCCATAGCAGAGGCAGACCTCTTCTCTTTTGGTTTTTCGTCTTCCTATTCTTTGTTTTTGTTATACATAATACAGAAGAAAAGAAGGCTTATTAAGAGATAACTATAGCTATCTATATATATCCATGGCTCCTATGCCTCTCCCTTTACTGCAGTGCTCCTAAATCCATTTTATCTCCATTGCAATCTCGAAAAAAAAGAGTCTTAAAATTGAAAACCTAACATAGCTAGGTTAAGAGATAATTAAGCATGCCATCTCATATAGGTTTTTATGGCCCTGACCTGTAAATGGACCTTTATGAGTCTCTAGCTGAATTTCGTGAAACCATTTCATAGAAGTTCATTGATATCTACTTTTTATAAAAGCAAATCGACTTCGATTCTTGAATAATCTACATCGCTCCTGCTTCAGTTGAGACACAGTCACACGCAGAAGAACAAAATGGATGCCTGCGCCGTCTTTGCTTCTCTACACCCAAATTACCTCTTTTGCCCTTCCCGCACCGCTTCTTCTTCTTCTTCTTTTCCTTTTCCTTCTTCTGACCTTTTCTTTCCTTCTCCTTCCTCTCTTTCTCTCAAGGTAATTTTTTCCCTCTCCTTCCTTTCCTTTTTTCTGTCTTTTTCGCTGCCGCTTTCTGCCAGTTTCATTTTATGCATTTTGATTTATTTTGCAGCTTCATAACCGAGGTCCTTTTAATGCCTTGGAAGCTGTGTCTCCTTTTAAGAGCGATGCCATTGTATCTGATACTTATAGGTTTGTACTCTTTTGAGGTTTTTGTTTTGTTTTGTTATTATAATCGATTGAATGAGAAATATGTAATGTATGTTTGGAATATGCAATCTATGCTCATGTCTTTTGTTGGCCAATGTAACTGCTTCGACGAATTTGCTTTGTTAGACAATTTTTTTTTCAATAACATCTTTTGATTTTGTGACAGTAATGAAATATTTTAAATTTGCATTAGCATTTCTTGTAGACCTGTAATGGTCTTTCATAATTTGTGAAGCTTCGAGGTTAAATTCTGAACATTGTTGAGTTTGGGAAAATGGGTGAAATCAATGAACCCATGATTTTAGCTATCTGGTATGCTTGGCAGCGAGGTTGAAGTAGGATAGCTGAAGTAACATAAATACTGCCTAAGAATTGTGAAATTTCGTTAATTACGTGACCAGAACTAGTGGTTGTTCGATGGTTTATTGCTTATTCGAGTAGGTATTGAAAGCAATATGAAATTTGATTGATGTCCCTCTTCATGGACTTGGCTTGGGTATAAGATATCCATTTAGAGGTAGATTTATTTAGACAAAAGTTTCCACCAACCACAGTAAGGTTGACGACTGTAGGATGCATGGGAAATAGATTGAATGAGCTACAGTCACTGCCACTGCTGACATGCGGGTCTTAGGTAGAATCATTAAGATGGAGTAGTGGAGTCCTCTGGGGAGCAAGCACAAGTTTTTTCCACAAAGTAATTTGCTATCACTGCTTTATATTATTATGAAATATACCTTGCATAATGGAAAGGGAAGAACTCGATGTTTAAAGACAAGGAAAAAGAAGAATTCTGAGGATTATCATTCTACCTATCAACTTCGGTTTCAAGGAAATTTTAAATTCCAACATATGTTCTTGGTTTATTGTATGTCAGCTCATTTATGTTAACAATTATCATAAGAAAATACAGCATCAAACATTTTTCTAATAAATATGAAAATTCACTATTTATTAAAAGGTAATGGAGAGGAGAAAAAGGAAATTCCTTTGACAAAATATGTATAATTTGTGACTTCAATTGTGTTTCTTTGTTAAAATATGTATAAGTTGTGACTTCAATCGTGTTTTATTCTCATGATTCTTTTTTTTCATTTATTTGTTGGATGCAGCAGTGAAAGAACTGAATTAGCTGATATAGATTGGGACAGTCTTGGGTTTGCATATGTTCCCACTGATTATATGTATATCATGAAATGTGAGAAAGGTGGGAGCTTTTCCAAGGGTGAATTACAGAGATTTGGGAATATTGAATTGAGCCCCTCAGCAGGAGTCTTGAACTATGGCCAGGTAGGATATTGGTATCATTTCTTCTCATGCTATCTACTCTGCAGATAATATCATATTGCCTACATATGAAATTTTTTATTTCCTTCTCTGTAATTCTTACCATCTGCTTTGCATGATATGGGATCTGTTTTTGATTTCTAATAGACTTGTTTATTTATGATTTTCCTAGGATCCATTTTGTTTTGTTAATTGATCGGCTTCAATTTTACTGAGGTTTTAGCATTATGCTCTTCTGCAAAAATGTAGTGGTGTTTTTAGTTTCTGCCTTTCTGGTGTTGTGCACTCTTTCTGTAATCTCTTTCTACCAAAGAAAGGCTAATTCTTGTCTTCCTTTTTTTTTTTTCCTCTTTTCTTTTCTAATTTTTAATCCTCTGCTGGTATTTTCTATGGTCTTGATATGGGAATTTAAATTCGAAAAAATCAAGAGTATATAGAAGAGAAACTGGAAGAGCATGTGAGAGGGAAGAGATCGGATTGAAGTTGCTTAATTCCCTTCAACTAGATCCTTTCATCTTGACAAACTTTGTTTTGAAGATTGGAGAATCAAATGCTTTCAATCTCATTTAGTTGGCATAATCTGTTATTTTCACTTGTGATTTATGAAAACATTTTCCCTTCTCATCTGTTGCTAGGGATTATTTGAAGGCTTGAAAGCCTACAGGAAAGATGATGGTAATATTCTGCTATTTCGTCCTGAAGAAAATGCGTTGAGGATGAAAATAGGTGCAGAAAGGATGTGCATGCCATCGCCAACAGTTGAACAGTTTGTCGAAGGTGTCCAGGCAACTGTATTAGCCAACAAATGTTGGGTACATTATACTCTTACATTATTAATAATTTTGTTGGTAGTGGGAGTAGATTGCTAAATTCTGGTAGTGGGAGTAGATTGCTAAATTGTAGTGTGTTGTTTCAGGTTCCCCCTCCTGGTAAAGGTTCCTTGTATATCAGGCCATTGCTAATGGGAAGTGGAGCTGTTTTGGGTCTTGCACCTGCTCCTGAGTACACCTTCTTAATTTATGTTTCACCAGTGGGAAACTATTTTAAGGTTTGTTTGCTTCCTCTTCCATTGTGTGATTTAGCATTGCTGCAACTTAACTCTGATCCATTTCTGTACTCTTGGTTTTGGGTTAACTTCTCACCATCTTCTGTTTGATTAAAATGAGTGAGAATTTGCACACACGCAGGCATATTATATGGTTGCCTTTGTATATAGATGGGCAAATCTCTCTCTTTTTTTAATTTTTTTTCTTAATTTTTTGAATACTTCTTTTCCCCTTTGGAATATCTTGTTTGTTGTATGATTTACCAATTTTAAATTATAATCTAGTCACATTATATTTGATTGGAGATCAATGCTCCATAAGAGGTTAATTTGGTATTGATTCTTTGAAACTAGCTAGTAAATTACCCATCAAGCAAGATGACATTGTTTGGTGATTTGTGAATTAATGATTATATTCTTTCTGTTTGCTATGTTGCCTCTATGAAAGAGATCATTCATACTTTGTCTTTCCCTTTGTGTTTATTCCAAGTGCAAATGCAGAAGCATGGATATGTGCACATAACATTTAGGCTTAATAGTAAATGACCCCCTATACTTGCCTATTTTTTCACTTGGCCGCATGTAACATATATTTTTTTTAATCGTCCATTACAATTCCTCACTAGTCCTCTATGAAGTCAAAATCTGTTCCACTCAGCCTCTTTTTATGTTGATGTAACAACCAAATGCTGACATGGAGCTGGAATGCCATGGCAGCTCACATCAATTCTACGCCAGCTACAAGGGGGTGTAGTTTATAGAGGGCTAATGAAGTAAAAAAGGCAAGTGCAATAGGCAATTTAAGAAAAAAAGAGTGTGGTGAGATAAGTGAAAAAAATTGGCAAGTACTAAAGGGAAAATTATCTATTAGGTCTAACATTTAATAATTATAAAGCTTTTTGTCCTACTTATGCATGTTGATAAAGCCTTTGAGGAGATTATTTATTGTTGGACGTGTACATGTGTCACTGCTCTAACATGTGGCAGATACAACCATGTTGAACAGAAAAAAACTGAAGAAAATAGCCAGATTCACATGTCCAAAATATCTTTATACTTGTCAACAGACTTTACAAGAAGATTTGAGGAAGAGAAAGACTAGAAAACAAGAATATTTAATTATTTGTATGATCTTTGGTTATGTCACACATTCCTCTCTAGTGGTTATTCAATATGTTCTTTTACATGTTTGATCGCAGGAAGGAGTCGCACCAATAAATTTGATCATTGAGCACGAATTGCATCGGGCAACTCCTGGTGGTACTGGCAGTGTTAAGACAATAGGGAATTATGCTGCGGTATATTAGTCCTGTAGTTCTCAACTTAATGTGTGTTTATCATTTTCGAAGACCTTTCTGTTAGATGCTCCTTTATTTCCTGCAAATGGAAATTTATAGTTTTATACCATTTGAATCTTTAATTGATGTAAAGTATTTCACAGTTTCTTAATTCAACAAGAACAGTGCAATATTAACACAATGCTTCAAATTGATTTGAATTTGTTTTTTAAAGAGATATTTGAGAAAAGTGTTTTCTTTTTATCTCACATTTCTCTCCTTTTCTGTGTTGATTGTTATTTATAGGTCCTCAAGGCACAATCTGTTGCAAAAGCCAAAGGATATTCTGATGTTCTTTATCTTGATTGTGTTCATAAAAAATATCTGGAGGAGGTTTCATCTTGCAATATTTTCGTTGTGAAGGTATTTTGAATAAGGAAATTGCAGATTTAGTATAAATATTATTTTTCTGCTTGACTTGTATGTCACAATTGATTTATAGGTAAAAGAAGAATCGTGAAGCAGAGATTCCTACTACTTTTTATGGAATCATGTTCCATCTGTAGTTGATAAGTTTGTGTTTGGAAATTGTGCTATCTTGACTTAAAGTTGCACATAATTATAGTGTCATGATGCCCCAAATTTGTAGCTGGTCAGTACCATGATAGTTAAAATTTTAGCATCACACTAAACAACTGTTGCCGCTGATTATCTAATATTGCTTTCAGCATGGGCACTTGCTGCTGCTGTGGCCTATTAGTGCAATCTATGAGTATGAACCAGCTGCTTCAACTGATTCTAATAATTGAGAAAACTACTCTTTGGACAACCTCTCGCCAAATAATTGTTGATGTTCCAACAAAACCTTCGAACACTTTATTATTGACAATGCCCACTTCATTAACTTACTATTTTGCCATATTTATAAATGCTAGAGATCAAATTCTATAGAATTCTTCAATTTTTTGAACCAATAAACATGATGCAATACCGATTGTCATCTAATTTTTTGCACGATGCGTGAGGCTTTGGATGTGACATTTTAGTTAGCAATGTTTACTGGATGTCAAATATTCCTTTTGAGCACATAATTATTAGAATAAACGATAAGCACATGCCTGCAAATACACATGGATTTATTAAATTAGATACTTTCTTGTTTTATGTATATGCTTTTGTTTACAGGATGATCCCTACGTAGAAAAGTTATGAATTTTTTTCCCCTTAATCTAGTGTTTCGAAATTATAGCTGGTTGTTAAAGTGTTAGTAAGACATTAGAGGGGCCTAGCTTAGTCCTCCAAGACTTGGCAACTGTTAATTATAGCTTGTTTTATTTTACCAGCAACTTATTGCTGAAGGGCAGGGACCGTTATTGTAGTGTTATAATTTTATCTTTGTTCTCAATTATTATTGTCTTCATGGTTTGGTTGTGAGGAATTCTGGGTTCTTTGCATGTATGGATTCTAATGTGTTAGGAGCTGATTTGCCATCCTTGGGTTGACTTTCTTTGGATTTAATTATGGCTGCTTAATTTATGGTGGTTTTCTACTATGTCTGCCATGTTGAACTATGCGTTGGCAAAAACGATGCAATCAGAGGATTCATTTCTTACACTTAAGCAGTATGTTTCTTAGGGTTAGAGCTAATATACTTTATCTCTCTCTCTGTTTTTGTTTTTTTCTTAGAATAATGTTATCTCCACTCCCGCAATAAAAGGAACAATCCTACCTGGCATTACAAGGAAAAGTATAATTGATGTTGCTAGAAGCCAAGGATTCCAGGTATCTTGTTTTAGCCAAAAGAATATATGTAATACCCGAGAATGTATATCTTGATTATTCGTTTGACATTTATGTTTTTGCTGGAAATAGCATTATATTGTACTAACATCATATCATAAATATGGCAATTCTAGTTTATGATTATTACCTTTTTCTTACTGCAAAAATCTGAGATGAAAATTCGTTAGTTGATTGCAGAGTTGGTCAATTTTGTAGTTTCATGCCTCATTCATCCCACTTAATATAGACTTTCAGAAGGATTCCTCGCTATGGTTAGAATTCAAACATAGGATAGACATGCAATGAAATAGTTTGTGCCATCATTGCTGTGTTCCTTTCAAAGTTATCCTCTGTTGATGATTTGAGCTTGGCTGGGCCTGGTACATGTCGACCTGGAAATCTAGAGATTTAAATTGAGGATGTATATGTGTCGGCTGAATGGCCTTGGTGTACCACATATAATGTTTAGTTTTTCCTTCTCATCTCTCTCACTGTAGCAGGAAAATGTGATTTTAATGCTTGTAATATAAGATATGCTGAATTTATTTTAATTCTCCTTCTGCAAATGCCTTTAATAACTTTTATCCAGAAAAAAAGGACCTGATTTTAGTTATTTCTGTTCATTGTGTTGTTTGTCACCATCTTCTTCCCAAATATTATATCCAGATAACATTTATCTTGCATTAGTCTATATTAGTTGTCATTTGCTGTTTCTGCAGTACCCAACAGGACTGTCAGTGGAATCAAATATTCATTGGTGTATTGCAGGTTGAAGAACGGCTTGTAGCAGTGGATGAATTGCTTGATGCAGATGAAGTTTTTTGCACCGGAACAGCTGTGGTTGTGTCGCCTGTGGGCAGCATCACTTACATGGATAAAAGGTAACAGCAAATCCTTGAAATAATTAGGTATATTAATTAAATTTTGTGACAAAATACTTGAAACAGCAGCTGTGAAGCTAGAAGGAAAAAGAAAAATCGATATCATGCAGAGGAAAAGATATATTCGTTTGCATTTGGCTATTGAGACAACAGTGACATGTCAAGTCGAAATTATTCATTTGAAATCTGGTTGCATTGGTTAACCAGTTTACCACACATCATGAGTGATTTGCCTTGTGCATATAGCACCATCTGTTGGTTTGTGCACCAAAAGCACTCGATGAGTGGTGAAACATGAAGTCAGAATGTTAGTAAAATACTTCTTGATGAAGTGCGCCTAGGGAGGTGCCTTGTCACTTATTTGTACGAGGATTTGAGCTATTATGTGATCTTCTTGTGGCAGATTTAAGAGAAGTGAAGTTGATCTTTTGATTTTTGCGCAGGGTGTCTTATGTCAAAGGCGGCTTTGGTCCTGTTGCACAACAACTGTATACCGTGCTTACTAGACTACAGATGGGGCTTATTGAAGACAAGATGAACTGGACTGTTGAGCTGAATTAGGCATACTGGACCGACCAATTTCAGTTTCCAGTTTTTGTTTTTTGATATTCCAGTTATAGTCTAAAACCTTGGTTTGCTTTCCTTTTCTTTAGTGATCTGTAGATAGCTATTCCGGACTCTGTTTAGTTTTTGAATGAACTGAATGTGCTATGTATGCAAGAAGATGGAAAAGATTTTGTTATAAATTTCACCTCAGTTTATTCATTGCAACTAAAGCCAACTTCCTGGATATTATGGAACCCAGCATTTTCATCAAAATCATCCAGCAAGTCATTTGCTCTAGCATGGAATGCTGGTACAAAACTTGAGTACGTGAGTATATGTATATACATATTTTTCAATAGTAGTATCAGACCATTGAGATGTAATGTTTGTGTTGTATGCATTGTTATGAGCCCATATAAATATGGATGCACCATTGTTATGAATCTTAGATGATAATGTTTACTGAGAATAATTATACTGCATTGATTCAGAACCAGGGGTCTAAAGAAATTCTGTTATCCGTTAAATGGATTTTGATTAGCTAAATTGAAAGTCATTAATATTTGATGCCACTTGATTGTATCTCACTCAAAATCTTTGACAAGCCAAAATAGGTTAGTGGTAAGAATTCATTTTTTTTTCTCCTCCATGAAAAGAGTACAAAAGACTTCTGTACAACTGAAATTTCCAAGAAAATATCTAAAATTTCACACAGAAATTTCGAAAGAACTTAGCAGATAGAAACGGTCTCATAAAGATACTAGTAAATTCTACTGATGCCAAAGGAACGTAAATTCAATCAAATCTGTAATACCATTCAACCTGAATTGTGAGGATTTTTCTTTGTATTTTTTAATTTCTTTTTGACTTGAGGCCTTTCCTTTTCCTTCAGAAATTTATTTTCTTCTTTCTTTTAGTAGCTTCTTTTATGCAAAGAAAAAGATAAACAAAAAGGTGCAAGAAACGCGTTGGTGAGTTGGTTTCATATATGAAAGAAAATCAGATTTATGCTTAAAAAAACTAAAAAAGGCAATTTAAATCAGTCCATTAATAATGGGTTGCTTTCATTTAATTGGATAACAGAATAAGCATTAGCTCACTCAAGGTTGGTTGCCGTCAACCTAAACTGTCATTTCTCCGATTTTTCAGACAATAGTCTATGCTATTGCTATGCCCAAAGGTTTTTACTTTTTGCTGCTCTTTAATGGATTCATCTGCAATCTAGCTATGAGCACGTCATAAATCAGTCAAAATCTGAACCTTTTTTGAACCGTAATTTAGCCCTTAAGCATAAACTTTGGTTTAGATTCCATATTTCATTGAATTCCAGTTCCAACCTCCAAACCGTACTTTTTAAAGTACATAATGATATTTTTTGTGCTTTAAGAGGGTTAGTTTGAAAGATAAGAAAATTAAATGATTATATTTACTCTAAACTTTAATAGAACAAGGAAAAAACTTAGTTTTATTGGAAATTTTTATTTATATTATGACTGAAGTCTTAAAACTAATTTCAACATTTTTTTCAGTATTTTAATTTAAAAATCAAGTAAACAATGATAAAAAAAAAACAGTTTTACTATAGGTGAAATGGAACAAATTGATCTTAAATTAATAAAAACTTTGACGATTTCATAGTTATGGACTTTTTTTTTTTTACTACCTATATACTTTTATATATTATCACATAAATGATTAATCCGAAAAAGCTTCACATAAAGTTAGAAAAAGAAATACAGAAAATACAAATTAGAATAAATTATGCACGTAAGGATATTTCATCGTATAATCATCCATCACAAATAAATTTTTGCTTTATCTTTAATATCTTTATCAGTTATTAACTATCATCAATCAATAACTAATTATTGGTGCCGTTCTATTTTTTTTTTTTTAATAGGGGGAGATGGGGAATCTTAAAATATACAAATTCCCTTATCATAAAGGAGAAAAGGAGTCCAGCGACTCGGAAAATTTCTTGCCCTTCATATCACAATCGTTCTAGAAATTTACAATTTGTCAAAAAGTATTCTTTTTGATTTTTACACCGATATAATATTTCTTTTTATACAAATTTTCTGTTTTTTTGGATTAATCATCCAGTATCCGAACCTCACTGAACCAGCTAAATCCGGATTCAGGACATTGTTGTAGGTTAAGGTTTTTTACTCATTTCCATGGGAGTTGTATAAAGTCGATCCTGAAACCTCTCATTCTTAACCTAGCCTACATTACCACCAGACTGTCATCCTATGTATTACAAATTTTCTGTTATACAATACACTAATAATAATCTTTTTGAATGTTCATTTCTTTTGACAACATGCTTAGAAATTTCATTTTTAAGAACAGTAAACAAATCTTGAAAATAAAAGGATGCATAGTTAATGATTCAATCACATCCGAGTTAAGGATACAATGGGTTATTTCTCCTATTTTGTAGAATTAGATTTATCTTCTTTTTATTTATTTATAACTTAATGTGCAAAAAATGAATTTAATATTTCTCAAAGAGTAATTTTACCTATAATATTTAGTTATATGCAATGTTATCCTTAAAATTATCAAAATAATGCAAATTTGCTGCTAAAGTAACAAAATCGTTAATTTGACTGTATTCCGTCTTTTACCGCTTACGTGTGCACATTGCATCATTTTAACGGAATAACGTCAAACTAACAGTCTCGTTATTCCAGAAAAAATTGAATCATTTTAATAATTTTAAGAATAACATTGCATGTAACTAAAAATTAGAAAAAAAATTGCTTTTTTTTTAGTAAATATTAATGATATTTTTGCACATTTGGCCTTTATTTATTTATTTTTATTTTATAGCAAAGGAAGAAGGCTTAGTTTGCTCATTTTTTGTGATTATTATTTATTAGTTTGATTCGAAATTAATTAAGAATATATAATAACTTTAATTATGCATTTACTCACTTATTGTGGAATTATACAAGGGGCTCAAATTGTTTAATGGAAGTTCTCATTATTACTCCTCAAATAGCCTCCATGCGTTGAGAATATTGTACGCCAATGGGAAGTCAACCAATTTGTTTTATACACAAATTGATGTTGCTTAGGGTTTGATGTCAAAAGTTTTTCTTTTTCAGAAAAAAAAAACAAATTGAATTAAGGGTGAAATTAAAGTATAAAATAAAGATAAATCAGTTATAAAATTGAACTTGTATGCTGATCAGATACAAATATTATTCCTAAAATATATTATTTATTAATTTCAAAGGATAAGATATAATCGATGCATCTTTTCTTCTTTAATTAAAAATCTAAAATTCAAGTTCTGAATATGAATATTTGAAATGAAAAACTTTGACTTCATTTATGGGTATATTCGAAATAAATCTGCTAGAGAAAATCCTATGTCGAATAATTAAAAGAAATGAAAAGGTTTATGTAGTGAAATTAATTTTAGAATTACTCAAATCATTTTGAAGCAATGATAAGATTTCAATTATTAAAATCGACTCTCCAAACTTACACTGAGTTTACATGGTATTAGAAATATAAAAGAAATAAGTGTTATATGATTGTGGTTTTTATGAATGAAATATATATATTTGAGGTCCAAAAATCAGAGTAAATAAAAAAGAAATTCAAATAAAAAAATAGAAATAAAATAATCCTGTCAATCCCTTATTTCTATTCAATATTGCACAATTGATTTAATTTCTTAATAAAAGGAAAAACTAAGTCAGTATAAACAGGCTGCATAGCAATTAGCATTAGCTTTTTGGATTGTCAAATTAACAATATCTTAATGTTTGGTCAGAAAAGCAGCTTCGTAAAGCATCACCAATAATACAACAAAATGCCTTGAGAAGAATATCATTCTTATTAGCTGTGTTCAATCACAAATATTACCTTTCATATCAGTAAATCACAATTTCAATTATTTAAATATTTCTTTTTTATTTTTTTAACAATTTCATTTAAATAAAATATTCATATTTTACAACCCCATATTTAATAATCTAAATTTCTGACTGTTTCCTTCCTTTCGTGTTGAAAATGTTTTCACTTTTTTACATTATTCAAGATTTCAACTTTGTCATCCCGTGTAAATTTTAAAATAAAATTACAGGAAAATTTTATTAAAATAATTTATTTTCCCTTGATGCTTATTTTGGAGTCGATTTATCCTGAATAGCTTTATAATTCCACCTAAGATAATCAGAAAATTTCAGAAAATTTTTACTATATATCATGCTTGCTTTAACGGATATTAGAGTCTTAATTTTATAAAATTTGAATGTAATTTAAAAAATTAAATTAGAGTAAAAATATAAAATTAAAAAACTAAAGGAAAATGAAGGGACTTTTTATTATTGAATATCATTAGTTAAATATACGTGATTATTTATTGACGTTTTCATGTCTTTGCTCAATTGAAAATGTTTAATCTTTTTTGGTTAATTTTAGACTTCACTAAAATATTGAAAAGCAAAAAAAGACAAGCAATAAGGTCTTAATTTGTGATGCGATGGATGTGACAGTAGACCTTCTTTGATTTATATGGTAAACTATGACCATATTGCTAATGCTATTCATCTACGATTTCTTTGATTATGTATTAATAATTTAATTGGGCCCCCAAAATGGATTACTAATTGTTCAATGATTTGATTAAGTAAAGCTTCTATTATTGTTTGAAAATTCTCTTAATTATATTTTTACCAGTTAGTTTTTCACGCTCCGTGGGAATATCAACAATAATTTATTAAGTATTTATATTTGAACTAAATAAAACATAAATATTAAAAATTTGAATATTAGATTTCTGAATTTTTTTTTGAAAGATGCTAAATTTTATTATAAAGTAATTAATAATATCTAATAACATGAAATTGAATATCGTACATTGAGTTTCAATTAAATTAAATTTTGATTTTGCAACTTAAAATTTAAATTTCAAGTGAAATTTAGTTCAATTTGAATGAATTTTAGTTGAGTCTATTGATTTAAAAATTTTGATTTTGAATTTGTATTTGATTTTTAATTGAAATCTAATTTTGATTTAGATAAGTAATTTCTATAGTGGGAATTAAATCAATTGATTATGAATTTGTTCAACAGAATTAAAATAGTATTTAATTCTATATGTATATAAAGATTATAATTTGAGGTAAATTCAAACCTCTGATTTTATTTTTATCACCATCATTAAATTTGGGTAAATTTTCTTGTTGTCTGGTTATTTTGGTCGCCAAACCATAACATGAATATCCATATTTAATTTTTTGACATCTTGTTCTAAACCTTCTAGATATTTGTTTAACTTTGATGGGTTAAATATAAAATCATCAATTGACGTGGTAATGTAATTCAATTTATTCACACAGATAATTCAGTAAATAAATTGGAAAAAAAATTAATAGGTACTATTTTATGGCACGTTGATTTTCAACAATGAATATGCTATCCTATTGCATATCGATTTCTAATTTAATTAATTAATATTTATGTAAGGAGCATGTGCAATAGGAAGGGAGACAAACAGTGGATCACTAATCAAACAAGGATATTTCTTGGCAAGATTAATGTTTTTCTTTAATTTTTAATAATTCATTATCTAAAATCTACTAGCTAAATAAATATTTCCTTAATTACAAGTATTTAAAGATGTTACTTAGCATTTAAACCTAAAACCTTTAGTTAAAGAAAAGAAAATATCCTTATATTTCCATTACCATCTCACCTTTTGATGTAATGAAAATTTATTTATTTTTTAATTTTTTTTCCTTGCCTACATGGCAATTAACTTAGATTAAATCTAAATAAGTAATATCGGATTGAAGCATAGATTGAGTAAAATTCCTGTTACATCACAACTTAATTAGGTAATAAATCGCTGGTATGTAATTGCGTAGATGTGACTACCTCAATTGATTATATGCATTTATGTATTCGACCTTATCTAATTAAGATTAAGCATTTTTAATTAAGTGGTGAGAATTAAATTCTTGCTTATTATGGTTTAGGATTGATGTCATAATTACAGTTTATTGCCCAATATGTAGAAACTACTCATTTCGTTCCTTTTTTATATATCATTTTTAAGTAAAATTTAAATTTTATTTGTTTGTTATTTTTAATCTTTCAATTTAATTTAATTTGTTTTCCTAATTTTTTTCGTTTTCAATAAAATGAGAACCAATTAGATTTGATAATTTAATTTTAATCACGTAATTTAATGCTAAATTTTAATCTATTTATTATTTTTTAATTCTATTGAAAACAACAAAAGTGACAGATAAAAAAACGGAGAGAGTAATATTTTAAGTTTCAACCTAACCTCAAACATTAGTTTTTAAAAAAGTTAGCAAAAATCAGCGTAAATATTTTTAAGGTTTAATAATTAATATGTTAAATTTACTTGAAATTATATTTAATTTTATAACTGATATTTGAACATTTGTCGTTTTTAAATTACCATCCGAATTTCAAATATTATAAAAAAAATACCGCTTAAATTTCAAATAATGATAATAATTTGCCATCCGAACATATAAAAATGTTGAACAATATATATTGTTATATATTATTTAAATACAATTTTAAAATTTTTTAGATATTTAACCTATTTTTAATTTTCGATTGTTATTGTGATATATTTTAACATTGTCTTGTAAAACACATGAAATAACTTTAATGTCTACATAATTGGATTATCTCATTACCTATTCTCATTTACGTTTAATCGCTCTTACATTTTTAATTTAGCTTTTTAAAACACATTTCATTATTATAAGTAGAAATTTACATTAAAAAAAGAAATAAAATATAAAGAAAATAAGACTCGCAGAAAACTACAGTTGTCTGAATTGTAAAAGAAATAAAAAGATAAAATAAAATAAAATAAAATATTTGGACTCTCTCTCTCTCTCTTGCAATGGCAAACGACTTGTTGATCAGAAAATGGAATGGTTCTTGGGGAGTACTGGATGAATGACGTTGTCCACCATGCATAAAATCACAACTTTAATTATTTACTAAGGAATCGTTCAACTTTGTTCATCTAATAATCTTAATCTGATCCACTACATCCCTTTCTATATTGTTCCACTAATTTCACGGCTCTGATTCCATCTTCATAAATCCTACTGAATATATTTATATATATCTGTTGTAGATTCTAGACTTATAAGAAGGACAAATAAGAAAAACCTTGTTCTACTGTTCTGGCATTTCTAATTTTCTATTTTTAAAACATTATTTATTTATTTATTTATTTTCCTCCTAATTCCTCTTTTTTGAATTCTTTTTAGTCTCCTCTCCGTATCTCTCTTTCTCCAGGCAGCTATTCTCCTACTTTCTCTTTTAACTTTCTGTTATATATATATATAAACATTGTATGTCATTTGCCATTATCATCAGAGTAAAGTTGAAAACTTTTAACACTCTATCAACCAAGAATTAATTAATATGGGCAGAGCTCCTTGCTGCGATAAAGCTAATGTCAAGAAAGGTCCTTGGTCTCCTGAGGAAGATGCTAAGCTCAAAGCTTATATTGAGCAGAATGGCACCGGGGGCAACTGGATAGCCTTGCCTCAAAAGATAGGTAATTTTCTTTATTTTTACTATAAATCATACTCATCTTGTTCTCAATAAAATCTAACTATAATTAGTGTTAATTGTATATAGGCCTCAAGAGATGTGGCAAGAGTTGTCGACTTCGATGGCTGAATTATCTCCGACCAAATATTAAACATGGAGACTTCTCAGAGGAGGAAGATAGCATTATTTGCAGCCTCTATATAAATATTGGAAGCAGGTATTTATGTTTATAAATATATAGTTAATTAATTAACTAATTAATTTGTGAATTTTGGTGATAATTAATGTGTGCTGATTAATTAATAGGTGGTCTGTTATTGCTGCGCAACTGCCTGGAAGAACTGATAATGATATTAAGAATTACTGGAACACAAGGCTTAAGAAGAAGCTTTTAGGGAAGCAAAGGAAAGTGCAAAATCAAGGTAGCCGAGAGATTAAGAGAGAGAACCGTAGCTTTATAGCTCGGGCCGCCATGAATCAACAGACTCCAATACCCAATTACTGGCCGGAGCTGCCATCATCAACAGTGGTCATGCCTGTGATGAATCCAGTAATTCAAGGACAAGATTCTGACTTGTTAGATCAAGAATCGCTTGAGAGCTTACTAATCAAACTAGGAGGAAGATTTTCTGATCACCATCAATTAGAATCAAACATCACCAACACTGTTAATTACCCTCTTGATGGTTCTTGCAGTAGTACTATTACTCATCAAGATCAGCCATATTCAAATTCAATGGCGCCTATGCTTTCTTCTGCTTCTTCTTCAACCATGGAGACTACTTGTTCTCAATTGGCTAGCAACAATTATGCATATCTACCGACTGAGCTAGACGGAATGGTGTATGGGAATCATCAACAGTTGCAAGGAATGGAGAGTTTGTATGCAGTGAGTTCTGGGGAAAGTGGTAGCTGGGGCAATATGAGTCCTTTGGATTATCCTCAACTTGTTTCTGAGTTTGAAAATTGCCTGCAAAGCCTTCCTCAAGACCATTCTTCCTTTGAAGTTTCCAGTTACTTTGGGCCACAATAGCCTATGTAAAATAAATTTATTAAATTAGTTTAATTAAATATCGTAGGCATTTTGATGTTGGAATATTCATAATATTCTCCTGAATTCTTTTGTTATCTTTACAAAAATGATTGGAGTTGAATTGTTTTTGTCTAAATTATCCTGTACGTGCAGTTAATTTATTTTAATTACTATTTAATCTCTGTTTAAAATAGATATGAAATAAAAAAAAAAGAAAAATTAATCAGTACTACTAAATTTATATAATCGTACTTGCCTTAAAATAAATTCATGAAAATGTTCCTCAACAATAATAAAAAGTAGGAAAAGCTTTGACGTTTTTGGCTATGACTTGCTCGGATCTACTAAAGTAGGGCATCCTAAAATGGCTGCATTCCTTTATTGTTATCTTAATGTCTGCAATAGATAACATTAAGAGCTCCATGAAACGCAGATGCTATCACTTCATTTCATATAGTTCCAACTATAATATTATCATGACAACCTCAACCAAGTTGCCTGCTGGGTTATTTAATTTTTATTTATTAAAAAACATAATAGTAAAAGGTTATGAGTCAAGTGGGCAGTTCTTGAATTATATGATTCAAAAGAACATTATAACAGAAAATAATTAGTCTTTATCTCAATAAAATCCTTGGATCCTCGTATCTACACATATGAACAACTAGTGCCGAAAAATCACATAAAATTCATGTACATTCCAGTCCATATGGCCCGTACTATTATATTCTCTTCGGTTTTCGATGAAAACCTTTGTTGGCAGTATTTTATGGGCAGTACAATTTTATGGGTAATGGACGAAAGGTCTCCATTTATCAGAGATTTCACCATTCTAGTGAGCTTTGATTCAGTAGCAGCAAAATGTGTAGAGCCTGAATTTCAATAAAATCTATAATAACTATAAAAACGTAATACATCACATCAATCTTAGCTACATATGTTCAGTCATTCGTTGTTAGTGTTTCTCTTTGATAGATTTTAGAGTAAATTATTGAAGCCAAGATTCTAAGTAGTCCTTTAAGCTGTTTGAAGTTTCAAACACAAAATCAATGTGGGAATATTTATCAGATTTTTGTGATTGATGCTCATGTAATTTCCATGAATATTCTTCTTGTACAAACTTTGATATAATTCAATGGAACCCTTTATTTTTTGAGGAAAGCTATAACCCTTAATTTCTTACGAGCAATAATATCGTGCGTTTAATCTTTTATATTTATTCATAGGATTTTGAATTTGCATTTCTTAAAACAATTCTAGTGTTGCTAATATTAGAACTAATTGACATGCGAATTTGGTCTTAAACTAATATATATAGTTAATTAATCTTTTCAAAAGATAAAATGATTTAGCATAGTCCGAAACCATACCAGTGCATCATAATCTCAACGCTAAAACAAAATTTTAAGTGCCATTCATTAATGTTTACTTGAATATTAAACCATTTAATTTAATAATAATGTGTTATTTTTTGCAATCCAATTCATGAAAAATATGAAAATAATCTACATAAATAAAATTCTCTCTTGCTCATGTAGCAAGTTTTCTCTCTTACTCTCATAGTAAGGTTTTGTCCTGTGTCTTTATTTTTTCGTTATGGCTTCTTCATCTGTTACGGAAGAAATCACCAAGCGGTGTGGACAGGTAACACTAGAAGATAATCCAGATGAAGGTTTTGTCTTGGATGATGAAGATTTTGTTGATGAAAACAAGGATCTATCTCTCTGTCTCATTGGCAAAGTTATCTCAAATCGATCCTTTAATACAGCAGCGTTCAAAGCAATAATGGCAGAGGTTTGGCAACCGGGTACGGGTATAGAAATTTAGGAGTTAGCTCCGAAGCTGTTTAGTTTTCAATTATTTCATACAATAGATATGAATATGGTGTTAAATGATGGTCGTTTGTCTTTTGAACAAAAACTAATAGTCTTGAGGAAAATGGAAATAAGTTTACAACCTGAAAACATCGAATTATTTGAGGTAGCTTTTTGGGTGCAATGTCACAACCTTCCTATCGGTTTCTGGACTCAACGAATAGGAAGGAATATAGGAAATCATATGGGCTCATTCATCAGTGTTGATCCAAGAAGTTTGGATGGTAACTGGAAATCTTTCATGCGTATTCGTGTTATGTTGGATATAAGAAAACCTCTAAAGATCTCTATGAAACTTAAGAAGTAGGGTGGCGAATGGGTGGTGATAAACTTCAAATATGAGAGACTTCCACATTTCTGCTTTCTATGCGGTGTTATTGGACACTAGGAGAAGTTCTGTGAGAAGAGATTTGAGATAAACCTGAGCAATCATGTGTCAGAGTACGGCCCTTTTCTTAGAGCTCCGGTGAGGAAGGCCATATCGTACGCAAGGGAACGGTGGTTCAGGGCAAACATGACAAGGCAAAAATCTGGTTCAAGTGATTCCGAGAATCACGGAGATATGCATGGCCAATCGGGAAATGTCAATATAGGGAAAGAAGTAGGGTTGGATCAAGACTCTAGTATCCTAGCAACAACAGACTCTCTCACCAGAATGTGAATATGGCCTTGATTGCAGGAAATCAGCGTGATGGAAGGGATCCGGGCTTTAAATATGGCAATAACAACGTGCGTGGGAAGGATGATAATATCTTAAATAGGAGGCTTACACGTGGAATAGCAGAGAATGATTTAGAGGACCCACGTAATGTTTGTGTCTTGGCAGCTGATAACAAACGGCATTGTTCGGATTTAACAACTTCGGCTACAACATCAACCTCTTTTTCTTGCGATTTGTAGGATCAAGGGGCTGGAGATTTACTCATGTTAGAGGCAGGTCCTGATGTTCAGGCCTGCCTTTAGCCATGATAGCCTTAGCCTGGAACTGTTGTGGTCTAGGCCAACCACAAACAGTTCTTGAATTGTTGGAAACGGTCTCCTCTCTTCATCCCTCCCTAATTTTTCTGATGGAAGTTAGAGTTTCTCAAGTTCAGATAGATAAAGTCTGTCGTCGTATTAATTTCAAAAGTAAGTTTATAGTTCATGAAAGAAGCTCTGGTGGTGGTTTGGCTTTGCTTTGGAAGGATGATCTCTCAGTCTCCCTTCGTTCTTTTTCTATCTCTCATATCGATGTCCTCATCTCTTCTTCTTCCCAACAACCTATTCGTTTTACTAGCTTTTATGGAAACCCAAGAAGAAATCTCAGACATCTCTCTTGGCAGTTGCTTTCTCAGCTTGCTGAGGTCAATGACTGGCCTTGGGTTGTTATGGGGGACTTCAACGATTTACTGGCAAGCTCTGAGAAGTTGGGTGGGAACCCCCATCCTATCTCAAATATTAATGCGTTTAGAGATATAGTCCAAGCTTGTGGGCTCTCTGATATGAGATTTTATGGCTATCAATTTACTTGGGAACAATCTAGAGGCTCTTGTAATTGGATCAGAGAACGGCTCGATAGAGGTTTAGCCAATGATGATTGGTTTAATTCTTTTCCAGACTCTAGCATTACTCATGTGGGCATGGTGCATTCTGATCATATGGCTCTTTTATTGTCTGCTATGTCAGGTAGCTCTACTCACAATTCTCTCTTCCTTTTTGATAACGTCTGGCTCCAAGATCAAGACTGTCATGATTTAATTCACAAATGCTGGTTAGATGATCATGATCTTCCAGTCACTCAATGACTTAATTCTTGTGCAAGGAATCTCAGCTCTTGGAGTTGTTCTTTTCGAAGACGATTTCAGGAGGATATCATGCATTGTAAACAGGAGCTTAATTCTTTGAGACCAAGAACTGATGTTGAGTCGATAGCCAAGTTTAAACAAACTAAAGAAAAGATGGTTGGTCTTTTATTTCAAAAGCATAACTAATGGAAACAAAGGGCGAAAATACAGTGGCTCAAAGAAGGTGACCTTAACACTAAATTCTTTTATGCGTTTGCTTCTTCCAGAAGAAAGAAAAATATGATTCATCAGCTTCAAGATACAACGAGGAATTTTTTAGATTGGAACTCGGGTCTTCATCAACACATTTTGGATTATTTTGAAGCTATATTCCAACCCACATCGGTATGTAATTTGAATTTTATTTCTCACATCAAGCCATGTGTTTCAGTTGCTCAGAATGAGGAGCTACTCCATCCTTTTGAAGAAGCTGAGGTTAAGGATGTTTTATTCTCAATGCATCCTGATAAAGCTCCAGGCCCTGATGGATTTAATTCGGGATTTTTTCAATCTCAGTGGGATATTGTCGGTCCAGCCATCTCATCTTTCATCCTAGATGTGCTTCATACTGGTAATATGCCTATTGAACTTAATGAGACTATTATTGTTCTTATCCCAAAAAATAAGCAACCAAAATTTATCTCTAAATTCAGACCTATTGCATTGTATAATGTAGTGTACAAAATTCTCTCAAAAATGGTTGCTAACCGTATGAAAGATTTATTGAATGTGATTATTTCGGAGAATCAGAGTGCCTTCATTCTAGTAGATTGATAACATATAATGCTCTTCTTGCATTTAAAGTAGGACACTACCTTAATTGTAGCTCCCATGGTAGTACTGATACTATTGCTATGAAATTAGACAAGACAAAAGCTTATGATAAGATGGATTGGCGATATTTGAAGGGAGTCTTGGAGAAATTGGGGTTTGATAGCAAATGGATCAATATTATTATGATGTGTATCACTTCTGTCTCTTATCAGGTGTGCTCCAGTGGTCACTCTATGGGCCCAATCTTTCCTCAAAGGGGTTTGAGACAAGGGGATCTACTATCTCCATATTTATTCATTTTATGTGCCCAAGGTCTTTCTGAAGGTTTAAATGATTTGGAGAATAGGAGTTTGATTCACGGTTGCAAGGTAGCCAAAACTGTACCAGCCATTAGTCATCTCTTTTTTGCGGATGACTTGTATCTTTTCTTTAAAGCAACGTTAAATGAGGCATTGGAGATCAAAAACCGTCTTTCTAATTATGAAATTGCTTCAGGTCAATCAGTTAATCTCCAAAAATCATCCCTGAAATTCAGTAAGAATGTTGATCCTTTTATGCGCTGCCTGTTTTGTGATCTTTTAGGGATATCTACCTCTCAGCAATTGAAGAACTATCTTGGCATGCCAATATATGTGGGAAAAAAAAAGTCATGTGTTTGCTTTCATTAAAGACAAAATCTGGAAACGGCTTAGTAATTGGAGGAATAAGTTCCTGTCATGGGGTGGAAGGGAGATCCTGATCAAGTCAGTTTTACAATCGATTCCATCGTACATCATGAGTATATTTCTCATCCCTATTAACATTTGCGACTCTATTCACCGGATGTTTAATAAATTTTGGTGGAATTCAAGTGGTTCAAACTCAAGAGGCATCAACTGGTGTAGATGGGATCTTTTATGTGCTCCGAAAAAATTGGGAGGGCTCGATTTCAGAAATGTTCAAGAGTTTAATGTAGCGCTATTGGGAAAACAATTTTGCAGAATTCTAACCAAGCCTAGCTCTTTTGTCTCACGTGTCCTTAAAGCAAGATATTTCCCTAACAACAATCTCTTGCAAGCCTAGTTGGGAAGAAGACCCAGTTATACTTGGAGAAGTATTTTGGCGGCAAAAGACTTGGTTACTCATAATTTAAGGTGGAGAGTAGGGTCTAGTGAGCAAATTTTGATTTATAAAGATGCGTGGCTGATTGATCCGTTGAATCCAAGAATCACCTCTAATCCAGTACCGGCTCTAGTACACTCCTCAGTCTCTGCCTTATTAAATGGTAACGCTTCCTGGAATGTTCCTTTAATTCTAGAGAGTTTTTGCAGAAGTGATGCGGAAAGAATTCTTAAAATTCCCCTTCCCACTTTGCCTTGTCAAGATGCTTTGTATTGGCCTTTAGAAAATTCAGGTTAGTATACAGCGAAGAGTGGATGTCGTGCATTACATGGTATGGTTCAACCTCTGTTAAATTGTAATTTTAATTGGCAACGACTTTGGAATCTTGCCTTGCCTCTCAAGGTGCGTATCTTTATTTAGAGATGTGTTGTTGATGTTCTTCCTACTAGAAACAATCTGTTCCAAAGACATGCAGTAGATTCCTACTTGTGTCCTTTTTGTTCTCCTCCTTATACTGAAACAGTTCATCATGCGTTATTTTCATGTCCATCTACTCAAGCGATTTGGCATGCAAGTCCTTTAGGACTATGTTTTGATATCAATGTTTCTTTGGACTGTATTATTGGTAGCTGGTTTGAGTCTTTGTGCTAGACGAGGTTCATCAAGCTTTATTTTTGATGTGGTCTATATGTTTCAGAAGAAATAAATTTGTTTGGGAGCAGAATAGGATGAGCAATGGAGCAGTCCTGCATATGACTAGATGTTATCTTTCTCTTTGGGAAGTAGTGCATCATAAGGATTTTAATTTAAACAACTCTCATTCTCTTCCTTTGTTAGAAACTTGGACTCCTCCTCCTCCTGGGTATATTAAATGCAACATTGATGCAGCCTTATTCCAATCAGAAAATCGTGTTGGCTATGGTTGGATTTGCAGGGACTCTTTCAAGAATTTTATTGTTGCTCAACATGGCTCTTTCTTGCCCTCTTGATTCACTTATTGCGGAGGCAATGTCATTCAAGGAAGCCTTAAAGTGGTTAAAGGAAGAAATGTTTGATCAAGTACAGATTGAAACTGATAGTCTTATTCTATATCAAGCACTGTCCTCTCCAGCGTTGAATAATTCTCATTTTGGTCTTTTAGTTCATGATTGTATTTCTTTAAGTTTTTCTTTTAAAAGTTGTTTGTTTTCTTTTGTAAGAAGGTCTGGGAACGACCTTGCCCATTTGTTAGCTAGGACTTCTGTTGCTTCTCAAGGAGTTAGATTTTCATCTCCTCCCCCTTGTATTCAGCAGTTGCTTTAATGAAAAAGGTCCATTGACTTTCAAATATATATATATATATAGTTAATTAAGAGAAAGTCTTAATACCGAAATAAAACTTAATTTAGCAACACTAAGCTTGTCACAGCGTGCATGTATAAGATCTACACAGAATTTTTGCTCTTCCATAATTAAGTCATTTAACATAAATAACAATTTGGTTTGCTTTAATTATATATGGAGAAAGCCATAGCAATCACATTATTATTAAGCAATATCTGGTGGAGAAGTGAAATTTTAAATTAGTGTGGCTCAGTATATAATAATAAAAAAAAAAATGGAACAGCCAATTGATAAAATGCCAATCCAAGGCATCTTATTGTGCTATGCTATATATGAAAAAGCAAAGAAAGCGAAATGAAGACTTTTGTTGGAAGAAATATATAGAGAGAGATTCGTACCTATGCTCTTGAGTCAAAAAAAAAGCACAAAGTGAGATAAAATTGACCAGGTCCTTGGTGGCCTTATTGGGATTCAAGATCATTTAATTATTAACTTAGTCAATCAATAATTTTCCTAGTCAATCAGTGCCAATTTTAATAAACAATTTTAAAAAATATATTAAATGGAAATTCATTAATTAGTACTTTTTTTTAACTTTTAATTTTGTTTATCTTTTTAAAATTGCGATTATCGATTCAGTTTACCGGTAATAATTATTTAATAAAATAAAAAAATTTCATTTGATTGGACGATTTATATTATACAATACATATTTTTATGATGCAACTAACAGTGATCTAAAATCACAGATATTATAATTTGGATTTGTTTATATATAATTTGTTGTTGGGTGGATGATTATTGTTGGACATGGACTTGTACTTAACTGTTCATCAAGATTTTGTCAAAATTTTGTGATTTGAGTTTCATCACCATTGATCCTATGACTAAGCTTGGTTTAAACTATGATGTCATGTAAAATTCCTCATTGTCAAGGCTGTTTCGAAGCAGTTACCATCCTACACATGCCTTAACGTGAAAGGGAAATGTTTCTATTCTTCTTCCATTTTGATTATTTTCTTTTTTTTTTTCAGTACCATTTAGAGTTTGAACTTTGAATTCACAAACGCACAAGTTTGACGTACCGATATAATATTGGTAAATCAAAACTTATTGATTTATCAAATAAATTTATTTCATAGTGCACTTATCGACTTGTCCTTCTAGTTTGTATACGATTTTGCTTAACAACATTATACCCAATCAAGAAAAATAAAATCGAACTCTATCATAATATATTAGAAAACTTAAAAAGTCAATTTCCGAATCCAAGGTCCAAGTGAAATGGGCTAAAGTTAAGCAATGAGTTTTAATTTAATGTTGTAGATAATCTCGAGTTCGAATTCCAATCGGATTATATATATATATATAGCATAAAAAAAAAACTACTTCGATACCTATAATACAAGATAAATTAGATAACAAGAAAATCTAAGGATTCATTAAACAATGTGTAAGAAATAAATGATGAGTTCATACACAGAATTATTAAATAGAATTTACTTAAGGTCAAAAACCGACCGACCCAACTAAGTTGAGAATTGAAATTAGATATATTATGTAGTTGTTACAAGTTGGATCAGAATATTAGTTTCCACCTTGACTTTCATCCAAAACTTTTGTCTTATTGGCAAGGATCCAATTTCTATTATATTCGTAAATAAATTATAATTGGTTGACATAATTTTGAAATTGTAGCTAGCTAGTTGATTTTGTCAATATTTGCATTGGTATAAAACAAAACCCAACTCTCAAAATCAATCGTTAAAATAAAATTTGCATTAACATTCACAATCATCCATACCGACACGTTGAGCTGTTTCCATCTTTTGCTTGTTGATAATTAAGTAGCAAAACAATTTGCAGTTTTTCGTTATTTAAAAGTCGCATAAATCGCAAGTGGCTGAATAATATAAATTTACGAATATTACATGCTAACGGGCACAAAATTTCTCTGAATTTCTGAACCATCTATCTATACATTTAATAATTAATTGCACTCTGCTTATCCCACTCTAAAAGAATAACTTCCCTTTTTCATTTGTCTTGAAGTCTAGTTCACTTTATTATTATTATTATTATTATTATTATTATTATTATTATTATTATTATTATTATTATTATTATTATTATTATTATTATTATTATTATTTTAAAAAAATAATTCAGATATAATAACACAAATTATATTTCACATGATGTCCAGCTTTAATAGTTTAGATTTCCCCATTCTCATCCAGGGCCGGAGCCAGAAAATTTTCTATGAGGTCGTAAAAAAATATTGTTTGAAAGTTAAGAAAATAAGGTAAATTTTTATAGAAACAATTGTTCAATTTGACTTATTTAAAAATCATAAATTTTTGAACAAATTATATTATATTTTTTAATTTTTTTGCTCATGCCATCTACCATAATTTTTATTTTTATTTTTTGTGATCTTTTTATATATCATATATTTTTATTATAAATTATAATTTCTATTACAATTATAAATGAATTATGTAAAAATAAATAAAAGAATGTTATTTAGATGACATGAGATGAATTAACCATATATTAAAAGTTGCATGCAAATTTGTTTTAAATTTTGGTTTTCGAGACAATTGACCTTTATTAAAGAGTTTAAAGATTAAATAGAATTTTTAATTGATTTTTACAGGACAAAAGGATATGTAAAATATGGAAAAAGTAAAATTTCTTTTGATAAAATTAATTGATTTTTTTAATAATCACTAATTATCTTTATCTAGTAAAACAAAGGATTATATTGTTACTGATTTTTTAATGAAAAATGCGTAGTTTTAGTTTAAATTAAAACATAGTTTGATTTTAACATTTTGAGAGCCAATTAATAAAATTTAGACATTTAAGAGTTAAAATAAGAATATAAATTTAATTTTTAGAATTATAAACTTTTAATATATACTTTATTTATTTATATATATATACAAATTTGGAAGGATCAAATTAAAAATATATTTTTCATTTTAAAATTTTAGCATATACTATATATGAAAAATTTCAAATTCGGGTTTGCCTTGTCCTTGTTATTATCATATTCATTTTTTAAGGTCAATTTAATATTCATATTCAACATAAAATAAGCTTTATGCTAACAAGATTAAGAAAAATGAATAATAAAAGATAGGTTGAAGCTTAAAAGATATTTACTAAGTTGAACTTTTTAAAAAAATAATTATTTTTTAAAATTCTAGTTGTTAAAATAAACAAAACATAAAATTGTGTTGTATTTTTAAACCATGTATCTGTTCTTATCTACAACTTAATGGTGGTATAGATTTTTTTACAGTATTTTTTTTTTTAAAAGAGTCTTTAACAAAACAGTTCACCGTATTTTATATTCAATTAGCCGATATATACTGATTTTGATAATTATAAGTATATTAAAGATAAAAGTTGTATTTCATCAAGTTATATCAAAAAAAGTAGATAATTGTTTGATAAATAAAATTCAAAATGACTTATAATTCAAAAACAGTTTTATAGGTTATTTAGTAACTTATATGATTAAAAATAACTTTTTAATAACAAATATTTAAATTATTATTTTATAATTTTTTTTTATTTATCTTGACTCAACAGTAAATATTTTTTGTATTATTTTTTTATATTAAATATAATTGTTATTATAAAATAAAATAAGGGATATTTTTATCAAAAAAAAATTTAAAACAGTTATCCTTAAAAGTTAAAATTTAGCTTTTTTGAAAAATTTCAATTTCTAACTTTTTTCAATATAAAAATTTTTTATTTTTTATAAAATTGATTTTTTAAAAATTAATATTTATCAAATACATATTTTTATTTTATAATTAATTTTTTATTTAATAATTAACTTTTTATTTTTTCAAAAGCAATGTCAAACGGGCTCTAAGGAATACACGAGTAAATTGTATAGTAATAAGTTTGGACCTATCAAAACTTGGCTCAACCCCGTGTGACCTGCTTTTTTTCTATCCAAATCCAATTTTATCCTTGTGGTCTATAAAGTGCCCGACTAACCCGTATTGTAATTTGACTCATTTATGATTTGTTTGAATCACACTCAACTTAATCCATTTATATATTTAAAATTTGAATTTTTTTATATAATGTGAATATACCAATTTATACATGCATAATACAACCGTCAAGAGCAAATCGGATGAACGCCAACTGTCAAGAACGGATCGGATCGGATGATCGCTATTGTCAAAAGCGGATCGAACGAACGCCAACCACCAAGAATGGATCGGATGAACGCCAACCGCCAAGAACAAATCGGATCAAAAAAGGCATGAAAATGCCTTGAGAAATTCTCATCCATCGCCAACGGCAATAGTGACTTTGAAAAATATCTCAGATAACATAAGCAACCGTAAAGCGGGTTAGTAAATATTTATAAAAAAATTTTGCATAATTAAATTACAAAATTTTCAATCGATGTCATATTCCGATTGATGCATCTATTCCAGTCATCCAAAGACGGATAACTCTATTTAATTCTGATCGACGTCACATCCTGATCAATATATATAGCCTTCGATCTTAAAGATTGAATTGCGTGGAGCGGGACTAGTGATAATATTCAAAATAAAATTAACTATAAGATCGACCCATCAAAAATCCAAGAAGAGACCTAATATCAGAGATCCAAAAAATTCAATACTAAAAGGTACAAATATAACAGGTACACACATAATGAGAGAGCTCTCTCTCTTTAACTCTTCATACTCTCTCTCTCTATTGAGTTTTCTCTCCACACTTCAATAGCTAACTTAGGCATCAGAATATTAAAGTCCGGCAAGATCGGGTTAGTTTTCTTTTTTGCAGGTCATTAAAACCTCTTTTTTCATGATCAGTGATATCTTTTTACAGTAAAATTTTATATTTTATCAGACCTATTTGGATCATGAATTAATCTTATCAAATTCGAGTCGATTCATTTATGATATGCAAAATCCATCCATAGTAGCGGAATCCATTTGCCACATATTACATCAGTATTAATAACATTTCCTAAAATCTTCGTATGCATACAAAGTTCTATTCGTGTATAGATTGATATAAATAGTATATAATATAAATCCACTGTACATTAATTTTGAGGTCAGTTCATATATATTGTTATTTCTAATATGTAAATTTAAATTTCAAAAAATTCTCTTTTTATTTTAATTTTTTTAATCAGTTGGTATTTGAAATCCACTTATCCAATTAATCAAGTGCTAATTTCTAAATACTTGGAAATATTACATTTTTAGAATTTGAGACTTCTTATTAAAAAATGAATTTATTTTTATCTATTCCATCTTATCTCCTGTAATTCTAACAAAATCACATTTAATGGCACATTTGAGATGACCTATATATTAATATAGGCGGTGAATGTTGAAAAATCCTTTTAACTTAAATATGACAGTTTTCTAGGCTTGAAAATTGAGGAGTAGATAAATGGAAAAATAAATGGTACGTTGGTGGTCGGGGATTCATTTAATTTGAAGATTGATGAGACTCATATTTCTTTGACCCAACAGACCTTACCATTTTCTTCTGAAACTTCCCAAATTAAGTCGCCATTAAGGAAAATTTTCGCTTTATTTTATTTTATTTTATTTTCTGTGTGTGAATCATGGAAAAATTCTTCCTTCCGAGATTTTTAAAACCTTAAATTAATATGAATGCCCAAAAACAAATATACCTGTATATGTTCCAAACATTCACAACAAACAGCTACACAACAAATTAATTTAGTGGAAGCTACTGCCATATAATTAAATATATTTAAAGCTAATTAATCAACTAGCTAGTGCGTGCATGAATCATGATCCACTGCAATTCTTAATACCAACTAGTGTTGTAAGTTTTAAGTATCCCGCTTTCACTACTTAAAAATAATTAAGTAACTTACGAGTTAACTTTTACCATTAAATTAAATTTAAATTCATTTTTAATATAATATTAGAACCACCAATTTTCTGATAATATTAAATTATACAATATGTGTATTCTAATTTTTTTTATATGTACGGCCTAAATGTTAGCGGTATGTGTTAAATATCTTAGCTTTTTCTTATATAAACAGTTCATGATACTTATTTTCAAATCCAAGAGAAGTAAATTTCAAGAAATTGAAGAATATCTCTAATTCAAAAAAAGTGGCAGCTAATCAATAAAATCGAATTATGTAAGCAGTGACATCAATGGCAAGAGAATGGGATTACTAATTAATAATGGACTGCACATACAATGTATTAGCATTTCAATGAACAATGTCAAAGGATAATAATGAATTTATATATATATATATAATTTGTTTTGATGGAGCATATGCTATATTATTATTTATGTTAATTCATCAACGTGGAAGCAGAATTTTTCCTTCTTTTTTATTTTATTTTCAATTCTTATATAAAAGTGCATTAATCACAAATATACGTAGTACATACATAGTATACACATCATACACATGTAAGTTCCAAATTGGTTATGTTGACCAAAAAAAATCCAATTGGTTATTATGGCCTCCAGCCTTATTGTATTTAGAAAAAAAAAAACTTTACTTTATAAATCTTTTCATTTATTTATTTATTAAATGAATATTTAATTTACGATTAATATAAAAAAATTATAATCAGTTTCATATATTAACAGAATGTGATTCAAGGCTTAAACATACCATAAATATATATTTAGAGACTGTATTATATATATGACGATCCTTCAATGCACACATTATAATATATTTTAATGCACATATTATAATATATTTTAATTTCGAATTATCGCTCTATAGTATGGGTGAATACCATATTAACACATGAATTTAGATCAGCTAATTACGATAGAATTTCTCATATAAAATATATTTTTCTTAATCGACCTGTAAGACATGGACTGAACAAGTAATACATGAATGGCCAATGATAAAAGAATGCAAAAATCCCAA
The DNA here is from genome assembly GCA_037975025.1 of Excoecaria agallocha. NCBI lineage: Eukaryota > Viridiplantae > Streptophyta > Magnoliopsida > Malpighiales > Euphorbiaceae > Excoecaria > Excoecaria agallocha. The sequence goes on along the minus strand of CM075807.1, from coordinate 121,651,875 downwards.
GGAGAACGATAGCTAATGTACGTTAAATAACAGAATAGAAAGCTGAAGATGCCAAAGGAAATTAATCCCGCCTCATGAATTTTGATAACCCGATAAGGAATAATATTAATCCTGGACAAGAAGAAGCATAACAGGCAAAAGCATCCAAATTTACCTATGTCCAAAAGCTTCTCGTTTTTTTTCGAGTAACTCTCAAAGGGAAAATTATGTCAAAGGCGTGAGAATAAAAATATAATTAATATGAAGCCTTGATTGATGCCCTAAGGTCACCCGAGCCGCGACAAAAGCCCCGAGACGACCTTATTACAAACTTTTTATTATAATATTGTTTGCAATCTTATAATATTCGTTTTATTTAATCCTATACTTTTTCTCGGTTAATTTAATTTGTTGATATCGACACTCATTAACATGGAGAATAATTCTTTATTCTGTTTTGTTTTTATCTCGTTATAAAATTTTTAAATTATTATGTTTTTGATAGATTATTCCATTTCCAGGAAGAATTTGTTAGTGTTTTTTTTTCATGGATTTTAGACTATTGAAAAAGAATGAAAAAGAGATGGCAATAGTTCATAGGATAACATTTTTATTTATTGTTTTTTTTAATGCTTTGTTGGCTTGGGGTTCAACTCTTGCATATACTTATTAATTCATGGATTTGGAGACCAGGGGCTTTTTTTCTAAATCAAATTTATGAATTTATTTTGCTTGTACAATAGTTTAATTTATTTTACATATAGACAAAATTTGTGAATTTATTTTATAAAATTAAAAAAATATATGTATATATAACCTATAAAAATAATTATTTTCATATTTATATTATAAGAAAATTATAAAATCACAAATATTTTAAAAATGTAAATTTTTAGTAGGGTTTTGCTCACTTTTTGTTGTGGGTTGGGTCAGTTAATTTGCCACATCTGGTTGTTAGACTCGTATTAGGGTTAAAGCAGCCCAGAACGACCTGCCCCGACTGAAAATTTCACCAAACATTTAGAAAAGCCCAGCCCAAATAGTATCCAAGATCTTTAGAAGACCAATTCCACCTTTTTTTTTTCAGAGAATTAATTACATTTCTAAATTTATTAATATTTTATTTTACAGTAATTGCTCATAATATAGTAATAATTTATTTTAATATGGAATTAACTACAATTAAAAAGAATATATCTAAAGCTTACCGTTAATGGTGTTAGTCTTGTATTAGGATTGCAGTAGGATCATGAGTTCGAGGGCTTTAATAATAATAATAATAATAATAATAATAATAAAGTTTAATATATATTTTTTCCCTCAATTTCTTACGCTTAAAAACTTGCTAGTGCCTATAATATGCATGAATTTGACAAAAAAAAAAAAACCTATTTCTTCCATAATTAACCAAAAAAAATACTATACGTAATTTTTAAAATACATATATTATTTCTAATCAATTATTAAATTTATTGTTATTAAGCCAAAGTAATGTAAATGAAAAATGAAAAAGAGATAATTTTAATGAGTGAAAAATGAAAAAAGATCTAAAAGGAGAAATGAATAGAAAGTGGTTATTATTATCATGTGTCCAATATTAAAATAATTATTCCATAATTTGTCCAGAAATCTCTTTCTAATCGGTTCAATTCTTATTTTTTTAATAACCGTTTCAGTTTAGGTATCGTGATGGTCAATTGTATCAATTTCATATCATTGATCTTTTTTTTTTTTTTTTGGGTCAAATTTAAGCATGTATCAGGATGTTTGCAAAAGTTAATTGCACAAAATATTCTTTAGGCCAATTTTGAAGAAAAAAAATGTATTAAGCCTAACAATGACAGTGATAGTAACAGTAGCAAGTTCTGAAGCTAGTACATATTAGGGGTAATTGAGGACCAAATGATTTGTTGTGCATAATGTGATTTGGGCCCACCTTGAAGGCAATGTTGAGTTTTCATATGAAGAATGGATTATGGAGTAGGGGCATGACTTTTGGGCTTTTAATGGTCTTTAATTTTGGATGGCTAAATTTGTGATTGGGTTGGAGCCCAATACCCAAAGCTGACCCCAAAAAGTATTGTTTCTCTGCCAGCTCCCAATTGAACTCTGAGCTACAGCCTCTTATGGTAGCTCATCTATATTGACGCCCTAACGATTTAACTTAATTAAAGATCTTTAGAACAAAAAGAAAACAACATTTCCCAATATTACTATTTGGATAAATATTTTTTCCAATATATAGAAGGTAGATTATTGCTAATACATGTGATTTGAATTTCAAATATTTTTTCACGGAATTGTGATCTAATCTAAAAAAAGTTTCATTTTGCAACATGTTTGTATTGACAGCTGACCGAATAAGTTTAACATAATATTGTAAATTTTGATCTGAATTCAATAATATGAGTTTTGGAAAATACAAGAAATTATAGTATCAGAATTATAATATTTTATTTGTAACTATATGCATATCTGAATTTTGTATCTATTTTTTTATATATATTTTATGTATATATATTTTTATTATGTGCTTATCATAATGATTATAAAATCACTTTCAACTCGTCTAATAATTAGGGTTATAAACATATACACAAGCACAAGTCAGAAAGAAAATAATTGAGCTAATCTGAGAGCATATAGTAGAATAGGAGTGCCAATGTTATTAAAACCGGACTAGAACAAGAACCGTACGGCTGAGGATTTGTGGTTCGATAAGTTCAACCGGATTTTTTCTATTTTTAAAATATTATTAATTAATATAATTTTATAAATACTACTATATAAAAAAAAAACAATCATCAAATATTAAATATATGTCACAAATATTCTAATAATAAGTTACATAACATAATTTCAATTTTATTATTACAAGTGATTAATTATGGATTTTTGAATATCATATGTTAGAAATATAAAAATATAATTATATCATGAAAAAAATTTCTTATTTAGATGGAGTACTAATGAAGCAAACATAGGGAACATTGGCCTTGCATATATGAGTATAATTATATTTTATTACAATGAACCCCAAATAGATAATAAGTATATTAAATTATTAAGTGACATATTTAGAATTTAAAATACTATTTTTTTCAAATAAATAAATAATGAAATATATATATATATATATATATATATATATATATATATATATATATATATATATATATATATATATATATACATATACAAATACATACATACATATGTGTGTGGAAATATACAAAAAATTATGATTTTTTACACATTTTAGCCAAAAACCCGATTTTACCCGGTTCTTTCTTATTTTTCCCATCCAATTCGGATTTTTGTCAATCCGGTTTTAAGTAGTTAAACCAACCTGATGATTTATCCTTACAGTTCAACCGGTCAATCCGGTTTTAATAACATTGAGGAGTATCCCACACCAACCCCATTAAGCATGACAATTAACTCCAAAATGATCCAAAAGCAACACTTTATAGCATTAATTATATATATTTGTTTTGATAATTAAGTTAGGGATGAGTAGGGTTCATCAAGCTGTCCATTAATGAAAATTGAAGGGTACCTGTGAAGCATAACGTACAGAGCGGGATATTAGGGATATCTTCACCACTTTTCAAGCAGTCCAGAAAGGTTTTATAAAAAGAGATTTTAAATGGTCTTTTTATGTCTCCAATATTTAAAGGCACTCTTCGGATCCAAATATTTACTCTCGGAAATTTCCTGGAAAATCCCCCCCCCCCCCCCCCCCCTATATTGTTCTATTCATTCACACCATTTTTTTCCTTTTCTGCTAAAATAATGTTTACTTAAATAGGATATATATAGTTAACTTCATTTGATTGGAGATAAATTCTTGAAATTTATTGCTGAAGTTTTGAAACTAGAAATATGTGATCTGTCTGAGCGGATAAGTTGTGGAAAATGGGTTCATTATTGACTGAGAAACTGTCTACATATACGTACAGTTTGAATAGAAAGAAACTCTAGCTATCTCTATAACTTGTTCATCAAGATTAATGCAAGCAAAAAGAAAACTCTGTTAGAAACATGGAGAATTTAATTTGTCCATCAAGAACCTGACATCTAAACAAAAATTTCAAACGTACAATCACCCTTTTCTAAAAGTTCATAAACTTTAATATGTTCTTGTCTTCACTTTTTAAAAACATAACAAAGAAAGAAATTTTAAAAACAATAATCGAATGCCCTTCTTTGTCTATATATATATATATATATAATTTTTTGCTTTAAAAGTTAATGATGAATAAGTCAAGAAAATGCGGTGAAGTTGTTTCCATAACACATATAAGGAAATTAAGGAGAAGTTTCATCAACCAATAAAAGAAAGAAAAGAAAAAGTAAATCCTCTGCTAATATTTATTTTTTCCCTCTCTTCTAATATTAAATTTTCCCTTTTTACTCACCTCGCATTTATAACATAAAATACAGAGAACATCACTTGTTTTTTTCTTAATTATTAAATTTTTATTGTTAAATTTTCTAAATAGAATATATTCACCTAATAAAACACACATTTCTGTATTAAATTCTTGTTTATTATTGACTAATCTAAGTTATTTTTTTTTCAAAACAATAAAATTCGGAACAGAGACAATTCTGAGCCTACAATATTTTATTTTGTTCCATAAAATTTTTAAAATTCTTGAGATTGACAATTCTAATATACATATGGGCTAGGCCTGAGTGCCTGTATATATGAAACTCTTACCAATAATATAGAAATCTTAACAGAAAACTAAACACAAATAAACTAATTTAATTTTTTTTCTGTATCATAATATATAATATTGTGATAGGTGAAGACAAAATAATAATAAGAAGAAACCATCAAATTACTGATTTTTTTTAATGAACTATCTTGTTACTCAATCATTCCAAGACGGAATTAATGTAAATGAGGATACTAAAATTTTGTTGGTATGGGCAATTAGTGTAAGAAGGGAGAAGAAGGCATGTTCATATGGTCCCTCTTTGTCTGCATCAACACAGGCATCACCCAAGGGATGGCATACCAAGTTGCTCTCCTTTTATGTGCCAATTACACTGACTAAATTAAACCTTTATGCCCTACTCTTTTTATTTTTCTGCTTTCACACCCTCTCTTTCACAGTATTATTAAATAAATATTAGGGCAGGTGTTCTATGTTCCCTAGCATGTGCTTGCTCATGTGAAACCCACATGACTCCCATACTGTAATCTTACTTGTCATAATCATCCATCTTTATCACTAATATTAACTCCATCAGTCATAATTATTTCAATTATTTTACTTTCAATAAATGAGATGGGATGGTTGAATAGTTTATCTATTTAATCAAAAAATTTAGACTGGGAATGATTTTTAAAAAATAATATTGAAATTATTTTCAGTGCAAATATTTATGAGTTTTTTTATAAAAAAAAAATTTACAAATTCTGAAATTAAATAGGTTACGTTTTGAACATAATTGATTATCATTATTTAATTGTTTCATGATTGATTTAATAACTGTTAAATTAATGATATAAAAATTACATAAAAGTTATTGGATAGTGCATATTTTGGCCCATAAATTATGCCCTAACTTTAGCTACAATAAAAGATTTACTGACTCAACAAAATCAAAGTTTTACAGGGTCAATTCTTACCAAATACAATTTAGAAAGCACAAATCAAAACAAATTTTGATTTAAAAAAATTGAAAGTAAAAAATTTACGAACTCAATAATACAATACTTATATATATGGTTCAAATGCCAGGAAAATAAAACGTTATTGGAAAATTAACTACTTTAATTAATGTTTTATTAGTTGTTATTCTACTACTGATTAATTGATTGTTTTGGATTAAAACATTTTGGCTGGCCTTTCTTGTCACTGTCCCTATGTTATTAGCAACATAGACATTTGGCAGTGGTTAATGTCTAATTGCGATGTTAGTGTCTAAGTGAGATTATAGACATATTCTTTCTTAATCAATTCTTTTCATGTCTTGATAATTTCATGCTTGTTACTATCAACCTAAAGGTGTTAATAATTGATCATTCTCTGTTGGTACATATAGATCGTAATATCTTATACCATTTATTTATTTTTTCCTTTTTAATTCCATTTTTTTAATCCTAACCAGAACTTGTTTTTAATTAGTTTTGCGTTGCTTTATTTTCAAGCAATGAATATTTTATGAGATTTAAGATTCATTAAGTTTTTAAAAACCAGAATCTCATTGCATTAAGAACAAAACTACTTTAACCAATACCCTGTTGACATTTGATAAAAATATATATTAACATGTTAATGATAAGTTATAAAATTTATTACGAACACCCCAATGTTAATCAAAAGCTAAGAAATATCTACGCACATGGATTCACGTATAGAGTCAACAAGAAAAAAGGAAATCGACCAAAATTCCCATTTATTTCCATATTTTTTTTTTGTATTTTCTTTACTTTGAAATGGACGAAAATTTTCCTTCTTAATTAAATAACTTTTTTTTGGAATAATTAAATAATTTAATGTATATTCGGAACCACTAATGAAGAGTACCAAAATCCTAATCACATGCGAGTATCATGGGTAGTTTTGACAGGTATTCGCCGCGTATCATGCAGAAAACAAAAACAAAAAGAATGCTTACTAATAATATATATTGATTTTCTCTTTAAAATAAAATAATATATTGATTTTGTATTTTAAAAGAATTTGCATATCTTTTTCTTTAAAAATCAATTGTATATCCAATTATTCTTTTGTATTTTCTAGATATTTTCAACTAGGATGGTGATACTTTTATTTATTTATTTATTTTTGTCTCCCCTAAATAGCACATGGAATGGGACTTTTTCTACTCCAGAAACGAATATAAAATATAAGAAAATTTAGAAATAAATCTTAGGTGGCTTTAAAGAAATTAAAGTTTTGTTACAAAATTATATTTTCCGATTTATTTATATTTTATACATTTTTATAACATGTTCCTCTAAAATTTATTTATTGAAATGTATTTTCATCTTAACTCCGTAGTAAATTATTGAAAACTGACAACGACATTGGAGTCCAATAATTCCATTGATCATGAAATTATGAAAAAAATAATACCAACACAAAATGGAACTTTAATCTAGCCAAAAGACCCTTTTGTCAATGTTGTACAATTGTGTCTACCGTCAAATCAACTTATTTTTGCACAGCATTATATATATATATATATATATATATATATATATATATCGTAATATCTCATTTCGCATTACTGGCAGAATTTATCTACAAATAGTAAATCCTAAATAAAAGGTAAAATCTACGGTCTAAATATCTTTTGAAGAGAAAATATGAAGAGAGAAAATTTTTGCAGAATTTTAGTATACGTAAAAACTTTTAATTTTTCAAAGCCTATTTATTAAGTTTTGTGCTATAAAATAGAAAATTATTAAAGAAAATAATACAAAAAGAAAGTTACTTTTTTTTTTCAAATTAGGAAATTTTCCTAATTAAAAGATTTGATATGGATATCTTTTCATTTCTAATTTATTTTCTTTCTGATATTTATCATTTCTATATCGGGATAATTAACATATTGATATAGATCTGTTTACATATCGCGGGTCATGGGAGCATTTAGACTCCATCACATAATTAAATGAGATCATCACAATTTTAATTTTGTGGCTAATATTCAATTGAAAGTAAAAAAATATTAATTTTAATTTTTTTAATCACATTAGCAGTTATAAATAGATATTATTCATTTTTTATATAAAAAATTGAATGAATTAATAAATTTATTTTATATAGTAAATTCAAGAGTTATTCTTCAAGTTATGTCATATAACATGTGAATACTAGGTCAAACTAGTGTTAGAATCCCCGCCATGCCCAAGACAACAATAATTGTGACAATTTAACTAATCATGAAAAAAGTTAACTAAATCTTGATATATTTTTTATAAAATGATGTTTAATTTAATTTTTTTCCAAAATAAGAGAACTATATATTAAAAAGATGATGAAAATTAAAAAGATATAATTAGACTGGACTACTACATTTGAATTTAATTGAAATGTAGCATAAAAAAAAAGATAAAAATGATGCATGCCTCATCCTCATTCAATTTTTTTTTTTAATTTTCCTTAAAAAAAACTCAAATTTGGGTAAAGACATTTTATTTTAATTAGCGAATTCATAATTACCAACGTCACTAAAAGAGAAATTAAATTTAAGACTTTATATACTTTTAGTCTGAATATTATCTATCATAACTACGGTTGGATAGACATTTTGTTTAAATTTATGATCAATTGCTCTGCATTTTGTTTAAATTTATGATCAATTGCTCTGCATTTTGTTTAAATTTATGATCAATTGCTCTATCATTGATACTAATCGCACATAGTTTGTTACCTGATGTGTGTGTATATATAGAAAAATTCAATTTAAGAAATTTTCTTTTCTGTAAGGAAATAGACAAAGAAATTTGTGATTGAGTTCTTGGCTCAGCAGAGAACATGTGAAAAGTGACGCAATGGCGGATCCCAGATGACCATTCATGAATTAGTAATTAATTATATATACATATAACAGGAGAGGTAGGTATTATATTATTGTTTCAAGTATATATCAATACATGACGTTCATGTTAGCATATCTTTTAACCAATTTATATATTATATTATCTTCAACCTTGTAAATTAAATAACTTCCTATAATTCCTATTAAAACTAAGCAAATTATTTATCATGTAACTTTTTCATATCTTTATATGGATTTTCAGTTTAAAACCATGTTGTGAAACTATCAACACTATGGATGCATAAAATTTTTTATCATTAAATTAATAGTCTATATTATAAACCTTATGATAATGAGATTCAATTTAATATTATATATGATCAAATTGAAAATATAATATAACTAATAAATCAATATATATATAGAAAATAAAGTATTTCTTTAATAATTTAATTTAACTCAAAAAATAGAACCCTATATAATATCATATGCAGCACATAGCTATGTACCGACCAAACTATCTTTGAGATACCAATTAAAGTGTTTTTGTTGCTTCAACTAATTAAACTACACATAATTAAGTAAATATTAACAAACTCATAATTAATTATATTAACCACTAATTAGAGGTTGCATAATATGTATATTTTTAGGATCATATTATTAAATAATCTGAATGATCAGATGTTAGTCAACGTACTTACCATATAATTATATTGAAATTAAAAGCTCTACTCATATTGTTTTAGATTAAGTGCTTTAACTTAAACTAAACGAAATCTTCAACCCCAATAATTGGATATCCAATGCTATCAGCAAATAATAATGGCCTCATTCATATGATCATATTTTGATACCTTTATTTTAGTTTTTCCTATTTATAATTATGTGGCCAACTAACTATTGAATGGCTAAGTACACATAAAAACCAAATAAAAAAGAAAATGATATTCTTTAAATTTGTTACTAAAATTGTTGGCAATATATAAAAATGGTCATGATTAGATTCTTTAACTAAACAAATTAATGAATTTATTATTGATATTATTTTAGGTTTATTTAAAGAAAGTTTAGTTGATAATTCTTGTTTTTGGCTGTAAATGGATCCTACATAGGGACATGCTTTGTTTCCTAAAACCGAGTCATATATATTGTAGACAAGCCTTGTGATTGGTTTGAAATTGGCCGCAAAAACGCGTAAACGTCTTCAACACGAACTTTTTAGACACTAATTAATCTTATAAAAAGTTTTTTTAAAGGCATTATATACATGCATTTCTCATCCAAAAGAAAAGGGAATAAAAAGGAAAATAAAATAGATTTATAATCAAAGTTAATTAAATAAAACAAAAAGAATAAGCTTTGGACTTTTATGGATTGCTTGTAAAAAACTCTTACTCTCTTGCGTCGGTGACGACGACTTTGAACTGTAACAGTCATACATTGACTTCACATTCTTTTCATCTTCTTTCTTTATCTTCAAGTTTTTCAGATAAAGATTAGATATACATGTGTCACTCTCTTAATCCATCTTTTAAAATCATCAATTTGAATTTGTGATGCTGTTGGAAAAAAAATAAATTGTGATGCTGATAGAATTCTATTCAATGTGCTAAAAAAATATTGAAAAATATTTACTTAGACAAAATCTATAAATAAATTTATGCTATTTCCTTCATTTTTTTGTCTGTTATTTTTATTATTTACATTAAAATTAAAAAATAATAAATAAATTAAAATTTAATATTAATTTATGTGATTAAAATTAAATTATCAAATCTAATTTATTCCAATTTTATTAAAAAAAATTAAATTGAAAACTCAAATTAAATTATATTAAAAATTTAAAAATAACAGATAAATAAAATTTTAATTTTACTCTAAAGTGATACATAAAAAACCCGGATAAAATATAATCTAATCACAAATTATGATTCACCCATGCAAAATCTTTGCATAGCAAATTGTAATTGAATTGCTCAACGAATTAATTCATTCATAAATATAAAGTAATTAAATATTTATTTGTACTAACTTAATACAATAATTCGGAACAAAAAGTAAATATATTATGTACCATGTTTGAATCTCTTAACCCTAGAAAGTGGAAAAGCATGCGTATTTTGGAATGGAACCCTAACATTAACTGGGAGTATGGCTCTGGTATATTCCTTTTGACCTACCCATTTTCAATTTAATAAACATTTTACCCAGAAAAACTTGCACCAACCACGTAGATAACTCATTAATTTGCCGATACGTGTAAAAATGATAGATGAACACTCCTTCTTACACGGCTTAAACAAAGCCAAAATTATCACAGTAGTGTGACATTATGACCAAAGATCAAGGTCGGTCCAGACTCAATTAATGCCTGCGTCACCATTTGTGGCGGAGGACGTCGGCGAATCACCTGATCTTTGCTATTAATTGTGATAATGATTTGATCACATGTCAATTATACCATATAATTGAAAATAAGAGGATTTTTCATTTTTGAATTGAAGAATTTAAAATATTTCTTTATTAATTGTAGAGGATGGAAAATTTGATACGAAAGATATCTTTACTTGTACATGGACGAAATTTTAATGTAATATATAGCATAAAGAGACACTTCAAGATCCATATTCACAAATGGACCTGAGTGCACTTCCTAAAATTACAAAAAGAAACACTAAAAAAAAAAAACTATCCCACTAGAAATATATATATTTTTTTTGTTATGGGACCAAAAAAAAAAAAAGATTTTGTGTATGCATGGTTCACACTATATGATGACAAAGAATAAACAAGAACCAAAAAGAAAGAAAAAACCCAGACTATCGATCTTCTTGCTCACGGCCGTTATCGAACGATAGCCGGAAAACCCACTTGGTGAGAGATATTCTTCTTGAATTTTTCATCATCTGGTGAGTGCTTTGGTTGCTATTCATGGACTCCACAAAAGATTTCAATCGCTCCATAGCCAAATTCAATGTTTCTTCAGACATGTTAGCGAAGCAGACACGGAACCAGCCTGGTTCTGTGCAATGGCAAGAAGAACCGGGAGAGATATTTAGCTTGACATCGTAAACAATCTTTTTCCATAGCTCCATTTCTGCTTCGAATGTGTGTGATTTCAACAAATGCTTCATGTTAACCCAGCAAAATAACCCGGCATTGCTTTTTAAGCAACTGATACCGGCTTTTTCGAGGCCTTTAACAAGTGATTTTTGTCGCTGTTTAAGCCTTTTTTGATTCTCTGATACGTAATTCTTGGTGAACTTCTTATCAGATAAAAGAGCAGAGAGAAGATACTGAGTTTGTGATGATACTAAACCGAAACTCGACATTTTAGTAGCAGCAGAAACAACCAATTCATCATTCGAATAAATTGCACCCACGCGAAAACCAGGGAGTCCAAGATCCTTTGATAAACTATACACAATGTGAACTCTTTTCCAAACTTCACTATCATCACACTTTTTAATCTTCAAAATTTCCATTATGCTCACAAATTCCGGTGAGCTAAACACTGTGCCGGAGTAAATTTCGTCGCTAATTAGATGAATCGCTTTAGCAGTAACGAAGCTAAGAAGAAGATTCAATTCGCTGCGAGTCATTGTTGTGCCTAAAGGATTGGAAGGATTGGTGACTAACACACCCTTAACCTTTAGTTTGCGTTTTTGTGCTTCAAGATAAGCTTCTTCTAGAGCTGATGCAGTGATTTGAAAGCCATTAGAGCTTGTGCACTGAATTGGTACAATTTCAACTCCTGTTCTCCACTTGAGATCTCTATCGAACCTACAATAAATTGTGGAAATAAAGATTAGAAACGTACATTTTACGTATAAGAGATAATTAACTTAGAATTTAAGTAATATATACTTACCCAGGATAGTATGGAGTTGGAAGAAGAAAGGCTTCGCCGGGTTCGGCAAGGCAAAACATTAGAGTTTCATTAGCGGAAGTTGCACCAGCAGTTAGGACTAGGTTGTTCTGGTTAAAACTGACTTTGTTTCCTCTTATTTCTGACATGAAATCTACCAATGCCTGCAAAATTATTCAATTCACAATTAGATATTATATTTTTAAAAAATAGGAATTAATAGTTAAAGGGACATAGAACAAAGTTAAAAGATTGATCGAACTTACTTTCTTGAAATCAGGAAGGCCATGATAGTCTTGAAAGAGTGCAAGCTCTCTAAATATGGACTGTCCATCTTTCTTGAACCCAGCTGCGTCTGGGTTATTGGCTAGCCATTTCTCAAGAAGATCAAAAGACAGCTGTAAAAAAAAAAACAACAACTTGAACGTAAGAATATATATTACTATATGTATATAGATTACCAAGAAATCTTTTTTGCTTTTTCGAGAAGAAATAAGTAAAATAATATATTTTCCAATTCTTTTACCTGATTTTCTGCAAGACCCATCTGAATAATCCCTGTTGGATTCTTGATTTCATCATAAGGGTTCTTCTCATATTCTTCCCATCCAAGAAAATAAGAAGAATCTTGGCCATGAGTGTTGCACGTGGCTTTCCTAGACAAGAGCCACATTTTGTTATGGTATCTAAATACACACAAATGAACAAAAGATAGATTGAAAGAAATGTATGAGTTTGAAAGGAAAAGAAAGGGAAAATTTTGAGAATTGTAAGGTGAATAGAAGAAGTAGAAAGAATTTAGGGGTTGGTGGTGTAGTGGAGACGTCTATAGCCAATTGTGATCTATATATAGTGGCTTAACCAGAGACAGAATGACAAAGACATATTTGACCATACAGACAACATTTCTCTTGATTAATAATTATTTAGATTACAAGTAAAATCCTCAAATCAATACTTACGCGCTTTCTTCACCGCCCTAAGAGACATTGCTTATTTTCATGTTTCTATAATTTGGTTACCACTTTCCCAAATTATATGCATCTCCAATAGCATTCTCATCTCTTGTTTTTTTAATTGAAAAGTGTAATTCACCAGCTACAAATCTCGCGTGGAGCCAACATGTAATAATAGCGATCAAATGATAATATAATTAGTTTATTTTAGACATATGTATAATATATTGTAGAATCATGTAGTAAGTAGAAAACAAATAATTAAGATTTAAGAAGGAAAGAGATTGTTTTAGCAGTGTTTTAATACTACTCCGACATCAAATCCTATAGAAAATGCCATTTAGAGTGACCCACAAAAATAAAACGAAAAATACTTAGCCTCCCCAGTGGTTAACTTGGAAGTGTAGATTGGTTCCACCTTAGGGTCCATATGTTTCTGCGTTTTTGAACCCAATATCCTTCTTATGTCGGCCACATTCTCCCTCTTTAACAAGCTTCATTAGTCCTTTTGCTTATTTTTTATTTTTTAAAAAAAATTATGAACAAAATAAAATTAAATTTCCTTATGTTTCTATTTACATCCGATAACTAACAGTGTTTAGCAATTTTTATTATAATAGAAAAAGTCCTTACCAATTTTTTCTCCCACGACACAGGTTCGGACCAATTTGATTTCAACCGGATCGGTTTATTATAGAAGCAAAGTTATTGTTATTATCATTAGATTTTTTGTTGCTCCTAAGTAATTATTTTTAAGTGGGGAACAACCCTTTTTCCGATTGTGAACAAATTAGAAAGGGATACAAGATCTTGTGCAGGTGATTATACAATAATAAAATACTATACGATTCTTTTTTCGTTAATTAAAGGCAAGTCGGCGAGGATTCTTCCATTAAGGGTATTTAATTTTATGATGAAATGAGAATTTAATGTGAGGATATTAATTTAAGTCTTACTTTAGTTAAGTATTCATAAATTTGGTGCATATATATATATATATATATATATTAACTAACCCTTTTTCTCAAATTATCTAAATATAACTAAATTCTCATTTGGCACTTCCAACAATTTCACGGCCTTCATTATTTGGAATTTATTTATTTACATTATTATTAGTAGTATTATTTTAAAAGTAACATACATGCAATTAGCAATTTTATGATATGGAAAGACCATGGAGATTAGTTGGCTTTGTTAGTTATGAATATTTGGTCCAAACAATATAAAGAAAAGAAAAAAGACCCGGAAAAAAGAAAATCAAAGTAAGCAATTATTATTAACACTTCTACCAGTCCTTTCCGCCCTTAGTTTTTGGCTACCTGATTTCCAAAGTGTCCCACCGTAAATAGAAAATTTTATATTTATATGATTGTGTAATCAGCAAATTTCTTAATAACTGAAATAACTTAACCACTTATTATTTTTTAGAAAGCTTGCACAAAAATTGAATAAAAAGGGAAGAAAATATAATTTAATCTAACGAATTCATATTATATATATATATATTTTTTTTTGTCTAATACATGATCATTTTATTTATAATCACTTATATAATATAATCCAGTCATATGTTATAAAAAAATAGGTGTTAATGTTTAAAAAAAAAGGTGAGAAAATAGTGGAATTGTGTACCACTAGAGAATTGAATATAGTTTTAGAAAGTAGGTAGCAAGGCAATTAGTCCGCTCCCAGATTTTGAGAGACTTTCTACTCTTTCAGGGATCGTAATCTTTTCTGTGCTTTATTTTTGTTTTACATGATTTTGAATCAAGAGAGGAAGTGAGGGACAGCTCACGAAATTTATAATATTTTTGGAATTTTATGATTTAATACCCGAAACTGCTAGTTAATTAGATATTAACTTTCTCTCGAAGAAGAAAGAAAAGAAGACAACCCACTAGCTAGGAACCATCCTAGAAAATATTCTAATTTTACCATCACTAGATAAAATATTATAAAAATTAACTGATCGAAAAAAATATTTGATAAAGTTTAAAATATCTTTATCTTGTAAGAAGAAGAGTTGTTAGTCGAAAAGGCGGTTGGACGGTTGGACCTGCAAAAGGGAGTATATTGTCGGATTCAGGTATTAGCACTTCGAAACTTAAATTAATAGCTTTAGAGTGAGAATGCTTAAAATGAGAGAGAAAATCTTAAAATTTCAATATTTGGATTCATCGTATTTTAGGCTATTTATAAGAGTTATTTGGAGGAGTATTTGAGTACTTTGAGAGGTGATAACCGGCAATCAGAGTAGGTGAGCGGCGATGTGACAGAAAGTAAATGGAGAGTATGAGCATTGACTTGTGCCAGTGGGTTGATAGAATAGGCTGTCCCATCAGTCCGATCGAACACCATGCTTCCCTGTATTATCTTCCAGCTCACGCTTTGCCTTTTTATTAGTGGATTTGGGCCGTCCCACATGTTATTGGGTCACACTAATTGGGCCTTCAAAAATGTATTTTCTATAGTTATCAATGCTAAACAAAACGAGTATTTTGATTAAATGTTCAGTTGGTAAGTATGTCGGCGATAGTATTGATTACTCTAAATACATGACGGATCTCGACATATATAAATTTTTTAATATATAAAATAATAGTACCGTGAACAGAATGAACAATGAAATTGTTCAAAATAGCCAAAATTAAACTTCTATTATAGATTTAAAGCCCTATTTTTTCCTATTTATTTTTCAGATTTATTGAAAACCCAAAAAAAATCTCAAATTTTAACAAAAAAAAAAAATGCACTAGCACCACCGACAAAAGCTGAATATCCACCTTTTACTAGTTAGATATTAACTTTTAATAGTTAGAGCATATAACACTTCATTATACAGTTAATAAGCTAATTTGTATGGACTACTATTGCGTAAAACTCAATTGTCTTTTGGCTCTCCTTTCTACTAGTTTTTCTCGTCCTTTCCTTGACAGGAGCTTTTTGCTTTCTTTTTTTTTTTCACCGTTTTACCTTTAATTTTAACTTTATTAAATTAATCATCTTAACATTAATATTTAATCAACAGCATTTCAATATTTTAAAGCAAATGCTTAAATGCCGAGGGAATATTTTTTTAAAAAAAATTCTAAACTCAATAACGTTAATAATAATATAATAATTATTATTATTGTCATCATCATTAGTAATAGTAGTAGGCTAAAAGCAGTACTGGTACTATTGTTGATCCTAGTACTACAGTACCTTCTACCATCATCGATCATCATCATTATGAAACTGATTTAAACCAACATAATTGAAGAGAACGCTTTAAAGGGTAAATTTGTTTAATAATTAGTATCTAATTAAAAATATAGTATATTTTGGATTGAATTTCTTTAATTGACGTTTATATTGTAATTGGTCATTATACTTTTCTTGCAACTTAAAAAAGAAAATATTTTAAACGAAAATTACCTATACAGTATTTTATGAACAGAATTGGAATAGCTTTTTAAAACTAATAATAATAAAAGAAAAAGGGATCGTCTTTACATTATGAAGTGTTGGTATCCTAGATTTAAATAAAGAATCCACATATTTGAGAATTGAGTACTCCAAAAATCGAGTAGAGCTAAAATTAGATTACTTTATTTTGGTAGTATTTTTATTTTTATTTTTTTTAAAGAAAAAACATTAAAAAGAAGAACCATTTGGTCGCTGGAGAGGCACAATTTAATTGGTTTACAAGCCAAGAAGTCATAGAAGTAGAATCATCAATTTATTGACAAACATTGTATTGTAATGTGTTCATATTTGGGAGTGGGGTTAAAATGTCAAAAAGCTTTGAATGTGACTAAAATTGATTAATGAGTAGAAGAGGACAACAGTGTTCCAGAATCTGGATTGCTTTAAGCCAAAATTTCATGGACAGCAGGCTTAAATCCAAAATTTAATGCTTAATTTAGTAGCTAGCTATAGGGTCCCCCAATTCTTACCATTCGGGTCTCCCATTTTGGTAGAATGACCTGATTGATGCAATGAGCTTTGACAGGTCCAACCTTACTTATCAACGACAAACCCTAGACATGATATGAAATTCCTCTCTAATTTGAGGGGTATTATGCAAACCCTAATTTTGTATTTTTGCATACCTAATAAACTACGTGCAACTGTTCTTGTGTTTGGGTTTGATATCTCTTCATTCAAAAATTCCAATAATCTTTTTTTAGGGCAAGAAAATTATTGGATTGTCTATATGCTGCCGAGAATTTGTACTATTCTTGGCTTTTCTTTAAACCCTTTCATGAGGTTTGTTTAGTACAAATGCAACACCAAAACCTTCTTCCAAATTTATAAAATTTCTGATAGAATTTAAACTTCTAAAAGGAGTATGAATCAGTAGATGGTGATGGCATCATGAGTTGATTTTTTTTGGTATATGATTATTGGCATTCAGAAGTTTATAAATTTTAAATCGTTTTATTTAAATCAAATTGATTTATTATAAAGATAAATATTTTTAAATATTAATTTTTTTTTATTTATAAACCTCGTACCAAAATACTTAAACCAATTAATATCAAAATTGGATCAATTTGTTAGTGATTGAAATTTTATAGATAAGTATTTTGTGATCAAGGTGGTGTAAAATGATTTAAGCAAAAGGGAAAAAAATAAAAATAAAATAATTGAAGATGGCCACGTGGTTTGTAGCAGAAGAAGGGTTAATAGGGCATGTGAAAAACTGGTTAAGATGCCCCCACAAAAGATTAAGGGGGTAGAAAATAGAAAAAGGACCAAATTGAAGAGGTTATTAGTCCCCAATTGGTGACAACTAACATGATGCTCACGTTAGCCCATTCCTCATAAACAACCTATGAGACATTGTCACGCACTATTTATCCTTTGCTTCCTTCTCTTTCAATAACGTAGGCCCCCTTCTCCTTCTCTCTGCCATCAATGCTCTCTCGTGAAATTTTTGATGCAATTTTATGTTTATTTCAACTTCTTCTTCCAATATATTGGAGGTCAACGAAAACTACACCTACCAACTTAACTTATTTTTTCATTAATAATGCACGTTATTTATTTTAGGAGAAAATTTTAATTGCGATGAATGTTTAAGGAAGAATTTTTAATGGTATAGAAGCTAACTGCAGAATAACTTATGTCATTTACATAGTAAATCAATAATTATCAAGCATAACTCTCTAAGTAATAAATGCATATAAACTTTATATAGTATCAAAATAACAAGAAAAAGAGGAAAGGTGCCGACAATTAAAACGTTGAATGAAATAAGTAACCGAGTCAAGATGAGTTGCAATTGAGAATAAATGTAAAGAGCATATAAAACTAACTCTAAAATGTATAGGTCATTTTAGAACAATGGTGCATCCATCCATCCATCCATCCATCTATCTATATATATTCTCCTAGTTAACACGCTAATGTGGAAGGAAGCTTTTCTTGCTAATCTCAAACACTTGGACTCTAATATTGACTTTGGATTTCCTAATAAATCATATAATTTTTCTGCTTTTTATTTTTCCTTTAAAGAGTATGGACTTGATTAACATAATTAAGTAATCGTTAAGAAATTCGACTATATTTATACATGTTTGATTTTAATTGTACTGTTTAGGCAAGAGCCCGACAATTAAGAATTTCTCTATATAGTTGACTTTTTTTTTTAGATTAAGAAAAAAAAAACCAGCATTTCGAGGTTTGAATTAAGGCAGCAATTGAAGGTTTGAATTGATTTTGGGTTGCTTGGTCAAAACAGTGAAGTTAGATAGATAAATGTGGCAGTATGCTAATTGATAATGTATTATTATTGATTAATTTTTGCATGGAAATTAGTTTAGAAGTTGATCATGATCGGATAAACTCAACTTCACTTTCTAAAATGGGGTTTCAGTGGCCGTCTAGTCATTATCTAAGTAAAGAAGAAGAAGAAGAAGACCATTCAGAAAATACTAAAATATGGGGAATTTCAAAGAGATATTTTTGTTAATCTGCATATTATTTGCAATTTTATTTTATTTTTCCTCCAAATTAAATTTATAACCATGCAATTTCTCTTTTCTTTACTTCTTTTTTTATTTACTTTATTAGAATGTAAAATTAAAATACTAACTCTCTGTTATAAATAAAATGTAATATCCAACGTACTTCTATGATCAATATATATGCACTTAGTAACTAGCTATAAATAGAAACTATTATAACTATATATGTACGAAACATGTATGCGTAAATTAAGGGAAAAAACATGTTACTTCCCTCCTTCCTTACATGAAAACAGCAATTAATTATTTTCTATTATTTTGATTTATAATTTATTGTTTATTTTTTGTGAAAAAAAATGTAGAAACATGTTTTGTTTAAAGTTTAAACTACTTCTATTATTTTTATGCTTATCATTAAATTTTTTTTAAGAAATAAAATGCACAACAACAAAAAAAATACCACTAAAATGTCTCTTGGAAACTTTTTTTTCCACTGTCTTTTAGCTTTATAAAAGATAATGGCGAATTTATTTTCTTAAAAAAAATAAAAATTTAAACCGATACCAATCATGCCCTTAAAAGTCATGTTTTCGTATTTTTTCACAACATTTAATGGAATGGATTTTTTTTAAATGGGATTTATTTTGAAAGAAATTAAAAAATATAGGCTACAGTAAACTTATTTAGGAAAAAATGATACTGGAAACCGGCATATAAGGGTGTCGGTATCTGACATTGTAGAACCTATATATTTGACCCATTGGTGTGATGAAAACCAGCGATATTTCATGCCGGTATCCTACACATGGAACCCGCGCTTAGTTGGAAACCGGCTTCCACTCACCCTACAGAGATAGGTCCAATTAAAGTTAAAAAGTACAACGTTATGTTCATTGCTCAGTTAACATGATCTTCATCTCTTTAACTCAATCCAATTAAATAAATGACCATTTTGAATATTATCAACAAATTAAATACACAAGATTAAAGGTGGTTTTATATGATTTAGAGTGGTTTAGATAACCACTTGATATTATGAATTTTTAGATTTGAATACGCAAGATTAACGTAGTTTTATATGACTTAGAGTGGTTTAGATAACTACATGATATTATGAATTTTTAGATTTGACTAACTTGAAAATTGAATGTTAGCGCAAGTAGTTTGATTTATTTAATTGGATCAGCTTAGCTATTTTCCTACATAAGTTTAGTTAATTGGATCAATTTGAATTTTTTATTTTGAAAAATACAATCAATCGAATTGATTAAAATTTATGTACTGCATATAAATGTAAAGTAGGTGAAAATTTCTCTAAACTGAATTATCCTTCTATTATTTTATTAATATAGTAAATTAACTTTTTTTAATATTTTATTATAACGTTATTTGAAAAATAAGTATAAAAAAACACATATAAACTTGATAGATAGTTCAAAGAGCGTTATAACTCTTACAAAACTTCACAAATTTCAAATTACAATTATCCAAATTAAATACATTAATTTCTTTTATGACATATTTTCAAGATTTAATAGTTTACATGCATTAAAATTATATCTATATTAATTTTTTAATAATAATAATAATAATAATTATTATTATTATTATTATTATTATTATTATTATTATTATTATTATTATTATTATTATTATTTAAACATTTTTTTCTTTAATTGCTATGGGTTATCTTGATATCAATTTATTAATCTATATATAAAGTAGGGTGGAAATTCTTTTAGACAATTTAAAAGACTTGTGCAATGGCAAAAGTGAAGATCATGTTAACTGAGCAATGAATACAGGATTGTAATTTATAACTTTAATGGAATCTATCTCTGTAGGGTGAGTGTTGCTAGAAACCGGCACTAAATTAAGCCGGTTTCCTGCCAAGCATGAATCTCACGTGTCGGATATCGGCATGAAATATCGCCGGTTGTCATCACAACAACAGGTCAAACATGTGGATCCCACAATATCGAATACTGGCACCCTTATATGCCGATTTTTAGTACCATTTTTTCCTAAATAAGTTTACTATAACCCATATTTTCTATTTTTTTTTCAAAATAAGCCCCATTTTCAAAAAAACCCTAATGGAATTGAGTTTCGTGAAATTAATTTACATTTTTAACCTGCATAATTATGAACCTGAACCATATTTTATAAAAATTATAGAGTAGAAATTAGCCCACAAAATTTTTAATTACCATATAATGGTGGCATACGACTTATTTTTATCCATTTTGAAGATCTATATCTATAGATCTAGTGTTAATAATTTATTATTTGAATTTTCTCAAGTGAAATGGAGTGCGAATTACTTCTTACTCATAAATTGGGTCATTATCAATGTACTCCACTACTGTTTTCTGAAAAAAGCATTTACTATATATAAGTTTTAGGTCAAAATTCATGTATATGATCATTTTATTAGCAATATTTTAAGGATATAGCTTCTGACTCATATTTCTTTCTCCACATGAATTTGATATCTCAAATATCTATAGACATTAACAAATTTTGAAGGCATTTGCCTGAAGGATTAACA
Source organism: Excoecaria agallocha (assembly GCA_037975025.1). NCBI lineage: Eukaryota > Viridiplantae > Streptophyta > Magnoliopsida > Malpighiales > Euphorbiaceae > Excoecaria > Excoecaria agallocha. Next base: position 121,630,050 of record CM075807.1, on the reverse strand, counting down.
TCAATACGATAAATTATATAAAAAAAATTTGAAAACAACCGGCTGATAATATAAATATATTTGACGATATATAGATCATTATTCATTGATCCTAACTCTAATTTCACACATTAGAACATTAGAAGAATTAATTATCGTTCAAAGTCGCAATACAAATTTATGAACCAATGACCCAAGTCATTGTCTTGCATGTTTCTTTCAAACTAAGGTACAATTTGTCTTATTGTATATGTATCCAAGTGGGCCAATAAGCATGGGAATGCATGGCCATATGCACACATCAACTGGTCAATTGGTGTTAAAAATCGACTAATATATCCCAAATTAGCTCAAAAAAAAAGACTGTATACAGTAACATATTTCTTAATGTAAAAAGTCAGACGTGTAATATATATTAATAATATACATACAATAAACGATGGAGATAATGAAATTCGCAGACTGAAAATGTGAGTAGGACAATATCGCAAACTAATACATCAACAATTAGTCGTGAAAATTCTAATATCACGTATGGACTATACATTATTAAAAGAGTTGTTTTTAGTTACAAGTCCGATCGATTTTATATTGATCGGTAGATCAAAAATAAGAAAAAAGTAGCTGTGAAAATCCTATCTTCGTCAATTATTTGTAGCAAAATAATTTCCCCATATAAAACAGTCCCCAAGCAAAGCCATGCATGCGGGTTCCCATATATTCCACACACCTAATTAATAGTTGATGACCGATTTAGTACAGCCTATACTGAAAGTGATTGCTCTCTCTGTTTTATGCATGAGATGAGGCCTGCCATGACTAAATCATACTTCCAAGTCTACTCCTGTCCGTTCCCATTTGGAACTTCATTTCATTTCTGATAAATATCCATCGCTTTTAATTTTAATCCAATTAAATTATCCTTTTTATATTATTTAATTATCTATTGCTCAATCGGCACAATTTCTTTACAAATAACCATGTTTATCCAACCATTTACACTATTATTTTTAAGCTAGCTAAATGGGCCAAAAAATAATAATAAATATATGTTGTAAGATGATTTAACTTCTTAAATGAAAAATAACTAGTTCAATAGCATATGAATCATATTATAATAGCCTAATGCATCTAAACTCACAAGATAAATAGTTCATGTTGTAGATTTTTTCAAATTATTAAAACATTTACTTTCCATATAATTAGCGGATGTAAAATATGGACACAAAAGATGGTAATTAAACTTATAAAATTATGATTCTGAACAAGACTCTAAATCTAAGTGAGATTATATTAACAAGAGATTTATTAAATAATTTGATATCTAAAATTTATTGGTTTGATTAATTTAAATTTATACTCAACAGACTTAAGAAAAATGCTTATTTTGAAGTATTTAAAAACTAAAAAATATTTAGTTAGGAAAAGATTCGTATCATTTCGTTTTATAGCTTAGCTTGGGAATGACAAGTAGAAGACATAAAATGGTGGGGTTAGAATTGTATAGTAAGACCCGACACAATCAAGTGGGTGTGTGAAGGCCCATCCGTCCAAATGCAAGTGATCCTGACAGCTAATTTTGGCCAAAACTCTGTACGTATAAAGACACCAATTTATAAAAATGGGCCATAATTGACAATAACATTTTTGTTTTGGATATTCTTGAGACCCAATTAAAGAATTGGACCCATTGCTTATAAGTTCGATCAAACTCAACCCTGTCGGACAGCCTTAACATTTGTTCTTTTGTAATGCCATAGTTGGCATGTTTGGTCTGTACTGCTTCATTTTAGTTAGCCCCTCCCAGTTGCTTCATTCCCAGTCCAGCACTTTTTTTCCTCTTTGCCTTCCTGAAAGTAGTTTGTTCTTCCTTTTTTCTAACGTACCAAATTTTGACTTTGGTCTCTTGATCTACAACTTCTATTGCAATTTCTTATCCTCTCTCAAAGTTTTTTTTTTAAATAATATATATATATATATATATATATATATATATATATTATTTGATACTATTATTTTGAGATTTATTATTACTAAACAATTTTACGAATTTAAGCGATTAAATCGATTTTTTTTCTTCTTAAACCAATTAATTTCTAGTTGCCAATTCTCATCCATTATTTAGGTTAACAAATCCAACTTGTTGCCAATTTATAACTATCAAATTTTAATATTCATTTTACAAAAATTTGATAATATAACATCTTAAAACTTACCTACCCAACCCGCAACTCAAACAATCCACAATCTTTTAGGAACACAACAGTTTATAAATAATATATTCTTTTCATCCATACATTCTCAATTTCATTTCAAACATATTCTATCAATCAACTACCTGCCAATCACACATTTTTATATATATAAATACTGTACCATTACAGACCAATTATTTTACTTCAATAATTACAATTATATACATGCCAATACAAAAAGATAATTCCTAATTATCTTATGTTTCTACAAAATTGGCTCATTTGTTTACTATTATTCCAGCTATTTTTTAGAACCTACAGGCAGTAACAAGCATGTGCTAAGCATTAAATATACTCGGTTGTAACTATAAATTGAAATATTTTCCAAATAAGCATAATTACATTAATTATGCAAAAATTTATTATATTTTCTATCAAAAATACAAATACCAATATTCTTAACAATTTGTTTAAATTTATTACCAATATTTTGGTAAACTTTTCAATTTAGTTAAAAACTTTTCATTTTATTTCAAAATTACCCTTTTTTACATGCTAATTATCAAATTGCCACTAGTTTGCTTATTTTTACTTCACATTCAATTATTGGCTTTTAAAATTACCAATTGATACTTATTTTAACTTTTTTATGTAAAATTATATTTTAATCCTTGCATTTCTTGAAAGTTCATTTTCGGACTGTAATGGTCTCAATGTCGGACTGATCGTGAATAGTACTTTCCGACGGTGAATAGTATCTTCAGGCTGAAAATGACACCCGGAAGTGAAAAATATTTTATTGAACTATTGAAAAGTACTAGTCACGGGTAGTCCGGAGTTGAAATTTGAAGTGAATTTGAGGTCAAATAGGCCTCCGAAAGCCAAAAGAACGAAAACCGAGAAAATTAGGGTTTAGGATTTTTAATTGAATTTTTTATCGTTTTGGCTATTAAAAATATCAAATGAAGTCTAAAAATTATCAAAAATTATATATGATTCTAAAATAATATGTAGAATATTTTGGTAGTAAAAATTAAATTTTTCTGTAACATCGATATTTTTGAATCGGACCGATAAAATTGAATCGGACCCAAAACGAACTCCGATTGGGCTGAAATTTTAAGTATAATCTAATTTTAATGTGATATGAATAATGGAATTAAATTTGAAGAGAATTGAAGCTGAAAAGTGGGAGAAATTAATTAGGACTAATAATCGGATAATTATTAGGCCTAAACAATTAGATTGTTCAAGCCCATTTAAAGCCCAACACTTAGCCCATTTATAAGTCATATATAAGCTGCCTTTCTCCAGAAATCTCCAGCAGCAACTCATTCCTTCTTCATCTCCTTTGGGTGGCCGAAACACACTCCCATCAATTTCCTCTCTTTTTCTTTTATTTCTTCACCAAATCTCACCAAATCAAAGCCTACGAAAGTGATTTCAGCCTCTCTAGAGAACCCTAGCTAGATATACTCTTTGATTCAAGGAAGGAAATCAAGAGAAATCAAGGGTTAAAGTTTAGGTGTCAAAGTTAGGTATGTGAAATTATTGATTTTAATTTGGTTTTTAGGTGTCTACTACTATTTTTAGGTGCCTAGAGTTTATTTTTGCTGTCAATTTTAGCATTTGAACCCAAAATAATTGAGTTATCTTTGATGAGAATTTCGGTTTGTGAAGGAATCCAAGAAGAGGAGCAAATTTCTCAAGCTAAAGAAAAAGGAAAGGAAGTCTAGGCATGGCTAATCCATAGAAAAAGGTGTGTGATTAATTAATCCTTTTATTTTCTTATTAATTAAGTGATTTTCCTTTAGGTTTCTTAAGAAAATTTTCATATATTGGGATATAATTGCAAGTAATGTTATATTCATGTACTTAAGACCTATATATGCTTATTAGAGACCTTAAATGAAGTTAAAAGAATTTGTATGGTGGGGTTGAAGTGTAGGCCGAATGGTAATTCATAAGGAATTAATGTGAATTTGGGTGATTTTAGTGATTTTTAAGCTTTCTAATGCTAATATTAATGTAAATTAATAGTTATGAATTTTTATAGAATTTATGGGAATTAAATGAATATTTTTGGAATAAATTTTAGTTAGGTATTAGTTGAAAAATGTAAAATTTGAATGAAATTATGGCATAATTTATAGATTTAACGGTGAACTAATGTGAAATGATTCATAGATTGTATAAAAAAGATAAATTGTAATTATAAGACACTGATACTGTACTGATAAGGAATGAAAAGTAAGGAAAAGCATGAAAGATTACCTAATAAAAAGAAAATTAAGAAAATATGTGCCGTTAGAAAAAATTAGGCAGTAAAACCTAGTTCAGGATATAATTGGCTGGCCATAGGGATACATATACCGCGGTGCAAGTCATGGCGACTTGCTTTACTATGGTTGGATCGCTGATCTCCATAGTATATATGTCATACGTACTGTCATATGTTCATATGTTATATGAGGAATGATTCTTGGAGGTCATTCTTCATTTTGTTGTGGCCCTGTGGGATCCACGTTTCGCATATCCCGTCTGAGAGTTTTCTGTCGGGTTTGTACTAGTGGCATAGTGATAAGAAAATGTTAAAAATATAAAAGAAAAGCTAAAATAAAAGTTTACTATGAAAAAGGACTAAAATGAAAAGGATTTAGAAGTTTAAGGATAAAATAGTAATTTTTTAAAAAAGGTGAAATTAATTGGTAAAAATAATAAGGAAAATAAGTAATAAGGGTAAAATGGTAATTTGGTCAATTAATTGGGTAAAAAGTCAATCATATAAAGTTAAAGGACTAAAATATAATTTTGCATGAAAAAGGTTAAATTAATGATTAATCAGAAAATTATAAGTTAATTAATAAGGTAAGATAAGAAAATAAGGAATAAAAAGGGAAAACTAGTAATTAATATTATAAAATGACATTTTTGAAATAAAAGATAAGTTCAGGGACTAAATTGAGAATATAAGAAAGTTTATAAGTTTAATGAGAAGTTAGTAGTTCATAAAATAAATATTGCTATTAAATAAGAAAAATCGATAAGAAATCACTTAAACCAAAATTATTAAAAATATTTATATATTAGGAAAATGCTATGATTTTTAGTCACCACTGAGCATGTTTAATGCTCAGCAAGTAGGATTGATTGCGTGTAGGTACAACTAAGTTGGAGCTTGGGTACATAGCAGGAAATTGAAGCTGAAGAGTTAGAAAGAATATTTTTGTGGCATGTATATATACTTATTATTTTTTGTTTTATGAGGATGATATTGTAGCAATAACCGTACTGTGTATTATTTATAGTAGTATGTGGATAAGGAATTGCAGAGAATGAATGACATGCATGTGTTGCTTGACATTATTTATGAGTTGTTATGATTGGATATAAACTGTTGTGCCTCTGAGAGGCTGTGTAAATGTCTGCTTTTTAGGGGGCTAGTTAAGAATATAGCCGTTATATTGCCAAAATTTTATTAAAAGCATAGAAATTTTTGAACAGTTATAGGCTAATGACTGATAAAAGTTATATGCATAAAGGTCGTTAAGCTAAAGGAATTAAGGGTTGTGAAAAAAAATTCCCAACTTATTGCCTGTCCGATAAGACTGTTACAGTAAGGGTGTTACATTTTGTGGTATCAGAGCTTTGGTTTAGTCGATCCTAAGATCGGAATTGGGATAAGTATGATTTAATTACCTGTATATATACATGCCAATTGTAAGTAATAAAGTGTGATGGAAATCTAATGTGTACCTGCTCATTTCTTTTTTATAGTGTAAAGATGTCATCAGATTGAGATAGACAGGTGGGGGATGGTGAAAGTGAAGCTTCCATAGGTACTGGACAGCAGGAGGCCCCACAGCGACAGGCTTCCTCTCCAGCAGTGCCACCTCCATCCCCACAGCCAGACTTCCTTAATCTTATGGCTGACTACATTCAGTAATGATTACAAGCAGGTCAGGCTCAGTCCTCCCATACTGTTGTTAAGGTTCAGCCAGCTCCACCTCGAAGAAGACCTATTTTGGAGCAGTTAGAAAGGTTGGGAGCTGAAGACTTCTCTGGAATGGATCCTTTGACACCCTCATAGGCTAAAAATTTGTTATTTAAGATAAAGAGGCTTTTTGAAATTACCAACAGTTCAGTAGAAAAGAAGCTGAAAGGTATAGTTGCTTTGCTTCAAGGACCAGCTTTTATTTGGTGGGATTCAATTAGGAGACACACCCCAGTGGATCAGTTGACTTGGGACTTCTTTGTGTCTCAGTTTGAGTTAAAATATATCGGGTCAGAATATAAGTTAACTATGCAGGATGCCTTTTGGAGGCTTAGGCAGGGTAATAGATCAGTGGCTGAGTATAAGCGCGAGTTTGAGCGCCTTAGTGCTTACCTTGATGAAAGTCAGTCTACAGATGCAAAGCTGCGACAGAGATTTAAGAGGGGATTGCATATTGAGCTCAAATAAATTATAGGGACCCAACACTACCCTACCTTGAGAGCTATGGTGGAGGCATACATTAAGTTAGAGACTATCCAGACTGAACAGGCTGAGAGACAGTCTCGATTTCAGCAAAAGAGAAAGCAAGGACAATCGAGCGAAAAGGGTGATCAGAATAAGAAGTCAAAGGGATCGTTTACACCCCAGAGCCATCCCCCAGTTCCAGCAGGATAGGGTAGGAGTAGTGCTACTCGTGGCAGAGGTTCAGCTACATCAGCTGCCAGTACCCCTCGGGATAGAGACAGTGGGACAACTACAGCTTGTGATTATTGTGGCAAATTTCATTATGGGGAGTGTAGATTTCAGATTGGAGCATGTTTTCGTTGTAGGTCCAGGGAGCACCAGATTAAAGATTGTCCGGCATTACCGACTGTTTCAGTTATATCTCCAGCATCAGGTACTGGGTCCTCTGCATCGAGAGGTCGTGGTAGGGGAGCTACTCCCATCACATCAGCCTCTAGACCGGCTGGACAGTCATCTCAGGGTCAGAGGAGATCTGCAGGCCAGACTTATGCTGTCAGAGCTAGAGTGGAGGAGGATGCTCCAGATGTGATAGTAGGTACATTTCTCCTATTATCTGATTCAGTTCATGCTTTGATTGATCCTGGTTCGACTCATTCCTATATTAGTACTACATTAGCTCGGGATAAGGGGATGAAAGAGGCATGCTTGGACCAGGATATCTTGGTGAGTAATCCTTTAGAGCATAGTGTAGTGGTAAATAAGGTGTACAAACAGTATCCTATTAGTGCTCAGGGACATATATTCCTGGCAAATCTTATTAAGTTGCCTTTTTATGAGTTTGATGTGATTCTGGGGATGGATTGGCTATCCGCCAACCAAGCGACTGTTGATTATAAAAGAAAAAGAGTCACATTAAAGCTTAAAGATGATCGAAAAATTACAGTGGTTGGTGTGTGACATAACTATCTGTCTGAAGTGATATCTGCTACTGCAGCTAAGAGGTTGATCAGGAAAGGATGTATAGCTTACATGTGTTATGCAGTGGAAGCAAAGAAAGATAGCCAATAAGTGTCAGAAGTGCCCACTGTCATAGATTTTTTGGATGTATTCCCTGATGAGTTATCAGGTTTACCACCTGACAGAAAAGTAGAATTTTTTATTGATGTTGCTCTAGGCATTACACCCATATCCATTGCTCCTTACAGGATGGCTCTAGCAGAGTTAAAGGAATTGAAGATTCAGTTACAGGAATTACTTGATAAGGGATTTATCAGACCCAGTGTTTCTCCCTAGGGAGCACCAGTCCTGTTTGTTAAAAAAAAGGATGGGACGCTCAGGTTATGCATTAACTACAGACAACTGAATAAGGTCACTATAAATAACAAATACCCCCTTCCTCGCATTGAAGATTTGTTTGACTAGTTGAAGGGAGCGGGTGTATTTTCAAAGATTGACTTGAGATCAAGCTATTATCAGATGGGAGTAAAAGCTACAGATGTGCCTAAAACTGCTTTTCGTACTCGGTATGGCCATTATGAGTTTTTGGTCATGCCATTTGAACTTATAAATGCACCGACTGCCTTCATGGACCTGATGAACAGAGTTTTTCATCTTTATCTAGACCAGTTTGTAGTGGTCTTCATCAACGATATTCTGGTATATTCTAAAACACGAGAGTGACATGATAAGCATTTACGAATTTTCCTACAAACTTTGAGAGAGAAGCAGCTGTATGCTAAGTTTAGTAAATGTGACTTCTGGTTAAATGAAGTATCTTTCTTAGGCCACGTGATCTTTGATAAAGGTATTAAAGTGGACCCATCAAAGATTGAAGCAATTCTCCAATGGAAGCCACCTACAAATGTGACTGAAGTAAGAAGCTTTCTGGGCTTATTCGGATATTACAGGAGGTTTATAAAGGATTTCTCCACTATTGCAGTCCCCCTTACTCGATTATTACAGAAAAATACCAAGTTTGTATGGACTGACAGATGTCAAGAATGCTTTGAAAGACTCAAAAGTATGTTGACTGAAGTTCCTATTCTCACTCAACCCGAACTGGGCAAGGATTTTGTGATCTACAGTGATGCCTCCAGAAATGGACTAGGCTGCATTTTGATGCAGAAAGGTAAGGTAATCGCTTATGCCTCTCGACAGCTCAAGACTCATGAGAAGAATTATCCTACTCATGATTTGGAGCTAGCAGCTATTGTTTTTGCATTGAAGATATGGAGGCACTATCTGTATGGTGTGAAATGTTATATTTATACTGATCACAAGAGTCTGAAATACTTGCTCACTCAAAGAGAACTTAACCTCCGTCAGAGACGCTGGTTGGAGTTGATAAAAGAATATGATTGTTTTATCGACTACCATCCAGGAAAGGCTAACGTGGTGGCTGATGCACTTAGCAAAAAATTCATGACAGGTAATGTAAATCGTTTCAAATGAATTGATATATGTAAGTGATATATGTAATTGATTAATAGTGTTATTTGCAACTCTTCGAGCTTTAAATGTTAGTTTGAGTATGGCGTCAGATGGAGCTTTGATGGCAGAAATGCAATTGAGACCAGATTTCGTGTATCAAGTGAAAATGGCTCAGAAAAAATATGGCTGACTGAAAACTATTATGAGTAAAGTAAAGGATGGCAATGAAGGAGACTATTCTCTAAATGAAGATGAAAGCCTTTATTACAAGAAAAGACTCTGTGTTCCAGACCAGGAAGAACTGAAAAAGGACATCCTTATAAAGGCACATCATAGTAATTATGATATACATCCTGGGGGTAACAAGATGTACCAGGATTTGAAATCTTATTACTGGTGGCCAGGAATGAAACGGAATGTGACAAAATTTGTGAGTAAATGCTTGATATGTCAGCAAGTAAAGGCTGAGCACCAGGTTCCTTCTGGATTACTTCATCCTATCTTGATACCGGAGTGGAAATGGGACAGAGTTACTATGAATTTTGTTACAGGATTGCCTGTCACTCAAAGGAAACATGATGCTATTTGGGTGATTATTGATCGACTCACCAAATCTGCTCATTTTTTGCTAGTGTGGATGGATTATCCTTTGACTAGATTGGCAAAGATCTATATTAGTGAGATAGTGAGACTTCATAGGGTACCATCATCAATCATTTTAGACAGGGATCCTAGGTTTACCTCTCATTTCTGGAAGAGTCTACAAGAAGCTTTAGGTATGAGACTCTACTTCAGTACAGCTTTCCACCCCCAGTCAGATGGTCAGTCAGAGAGGGTAATTCAGACTTTAAAAGATATGCTGCGATGCTGTGTACTAGAGTTTGGTAGCAGTTGAAAAAAATATCTGCCTCTTACAAAATTTGCCTATAATAACAGTTATCAATCCAGTATAAAGATGGCTCCTTTTGAGGCTTTATATGGACAAAAATGCAAGACTCCTCTATATTGGACCGAGTTAAATGAAAAGAAATTGATTGGATCTAATTTGATTCGTGATTCAGAAGAAAAAGTACGAATTATCAAAGGTAGATTGAAAGAAGCTATGGATCGACAAAAATCTTATGCAGATCTGAAGAGGAAAGACATTGATTTCCAGGTCGGAGATAAAGTTTTTCTGAAAGTATCTCCATGGAAGAAAATCTTGAGATTTGGCAAGAAAGGAAAGTTAAGTCCAAGGTTTATTGGTCCTTACGAGATACTCCAGTGAGTAGGTCCAGTAGCTTACCGATTGAAGCTACCTTCAGAGCTAGAAAGGATTCATGATGTGTTCCATGTATCCATGCTCAGAAGGTACAGGTCTGATCCTAGCCACTTCATTACACTAGCAGATATTCAAGTACAGCCTGATATGACTTATGAAGAAAGATCGGTAAAGATCCTAGCTAGAAAAATTAAACAACTAAGAAACAAGCAAGTCCTATTAGTGAAGGTCCTATAGCGCCATTACAATGTGGAAGAAGCTACTTGGGAACCAAAAGCGAATATGAGACAGCAATATCCTCTACTTTTTGAATTAGGTAAATGTCGAGGACGAAATTTATTTTTAGTAGGGGAGAATTGTAATGGTCTCAATGTCAGATTGATCGTGAATAGTACTTTTCGATAGTGAATAGTATCTTCGGGCTGGAAATGACACCCGAAAATGAAAAATATTTTATTGAACTATTGAAAAGTACTAGTCACGGATAGTCCGGGGTTGAAATTTGAAGTGAATTTGAGGTCAAATAGGCCTTCGAAAGCCAAAAGAACGAAAACCGAGAAAATTAGGGTTTAGGATTTTTAATTGAATTTTTAGTCGTTTTGGCTATTAAAAATATCAAATAAAGTCTAAAAATTATCAAAAATTATATATGTATCTAAAATAATATGTAGAATATTTTGGTAGTAAAAAGTAAATTTTTCTGTAACACCGATATTTTTGAATCGAACCCGAAACGAACTCCGATTGGGCTGAAAATTTAAATATAATCTAATTTTAATGTGATATGAATAATGGAATCAAATTTGAAGAGAATTGAAGCTGGAAAGTGGGAGAAATTAATTAAGGCTAATAATCGGGTAATTATTGGGCCTAAACAATTAAATTTTTCAAGCCCATTTAAAGCCCAGTACATAGCCCATTTATAAGCCATATATAAGCTGCCTTTCTCCAAAAATCTCCAGCAGCAACTCATTCCTTCTTCATCTCCTTTGGGTGGCCGAAACACACTCCCATCAATTTCCTCTCTTTTTCTTTCATTTCTTCACCAAATCAAAGCCTACTAAAGTGATTTCAGCCTCTCTAGAGAACCCTAGCTAGCTTTAATTTTTGATTCAAGGAAGGAAATTAAGAGAAATCAAGGGTTAAAGTTTAGGTGTCAAAGTTAGGTATGTGAAATTATTAATTTTAATTTGGTTTTTAGGTACTTACTACTAGTTTTGGGTACCTAGAGTTCATTTTTGCTGTCAATTTTAGCATTTGAAGCCAAAATAATTGAGTTATCTTTGATAGGAATTTCGGTTTGTGAAGGAATCCAAGAAGAGGAGCAAATTTCTCAAGCTAAAGGAAAAGGAAAGGAAGTCTAGGCAAGGCTAATCCATAGAAAAAGGTGTGTGATTAATTAATCCATTTATTTTAAGGGTAAAATGATAATTTTTTAAAAAAGGTGAAATTAATTGGTAAAAATAATAAGGAAAATAAGTAATAAGGGTAAAATGGTAATTTGGTCAATTAATTGGGTAAAAAGTCAACTGTATAAAGTTAAAGGACTAAAATATAATTTTACATGAAAAAGGTTAAATTAATGATTAATCAGTAAATTATAAGTTAATTAATAAGGTAAGATAAGAAAATAAGGAATAAAAAGGGAAAACTAGTAATTAATAGTATAAAATGACATTTTTGAAATAAAAGAGAAGTTCAAGGACTAAATTGAGAATATAAGAAAGTTTATAAGTTTAATGAGAAGTTAGTAGTTCATAAAATAAATATTGCTATTAAATAAGAAAAATCAATAAGAAATCACTTAAACCAAAATTATTAAGAATATTTATATATTAGGAAAATGTTATGATTTTTAGTCACCACTGGACATGTTTAATGCTCAGCATATAGGATTGATTGTGTGCAGGTACAACTAAGTTGGAGCTTGGGTACACAACAGGAAATTGAAGCTGAAGAGTTAAAAATAACATTTTTGTGGCATGTATATATACTTATTATGTTTTGTTTTATGAGGATGATATTGTAGCAATAACCGTACTGTGTATTATTTATAGTAGTATGTGGATGAGGAATTGCAGAGAATGGATGACATGCATGTATTGCTTGACAGTATTTATGAGTTGTTATGATTGGATATAAACTATTGTGCCTCTGAGAGGTTGTGTAAATGTCTGCTTTTCAAGGGGCTAGTTAAGAATATAGCCGCTATATTACCAAAATTTTTTTAAAAGCATAGAAATTTCTGAACAATTATAGGCTAATGACTAATAAAAGTTATATGCATGAAGGCTGTTAAGCTAAAGGAATTAAGGGTTGTGAAAAAAAAATTTCCTACTTATTACCTGTCTGATAAGATTGTTACAGTAAGGGTGTTACACGGACTGTTTGTTCACTAAATATCATTTTATCCTTTTTATTCATTTATTTATCACTTTAGCTCTTTACATACAATATTTGAGAAAATTATAATTTTGCCCCTAAATTTTTTATTTCTTTTCAATCAGATTTTTTTTTTCATTCTAAATTTCATTTTTAGCTATCTTTTTGCATTTTTAATTTATTATTATCATTATACCCATAGTACAATTTCGGCAATAATTTTCAGAGCGAATATATGAAATTTGGATCCCATAAGGCCATAATACAAACTGAAAAATGATCCAAAATGATCATTTCTCACAAAATAGAGTATAGAACAGAACATATACTATGGAAAATCAGTAATCCTACTATAGCAAAGCAAATTGCCATGAATTATACCGCGGTATCGGTATCCCTATGGTTAAGCAATTATATTTTTAGTTAGATTTTGACCGTCTGACTATTACTAAAGGCAAAAATTCACTTAATTTTACTTTACTTTTAATATTTTCAACAGTTTTAATAGCTTGTTCAATACAAAAATATGTCAGTCAATTTTTTCATTATTTTTGCACAATTTGTGAGTTATTTCACAATAATTTATCATTTTTCACTTATTTAATGAATTATTTCACAATAATTCAACAAATACGCTTTATACATAATCAAATCCTTTTCTCAAAAATACTTAAATAATTTTCATAAATTATACAAAAATTCATGGACGCATTAATTCATTTCTATAGTCATTTTATGGCAAATTCACATTACACGTGTTCTTAATTCAAATTCATGGATTCAGTTACTGGTCGATACAATCAGATTGATCCAATTCAACAATTATCGATGTTACAAAAAAATTAACTTTTTACAATTAAAATATTTTACATATCATTTTAGGCACATATGCAAATTTTGATAATTTTTAGAGTTCATTTGCTATTTTTAAATACTCGATCAAATCTAAGTCAACCTAATTACTATTTAAACCGAACCATTTCGTTTTTTGTATTTTTAACTTTTGAAAACATATTTGATCTCAATTTAATTTCAAATTTTAATCCCGAATTAACGGTAATCAATATTTTTTGATATGTCTTATAAGATTAACATTGTTTTTCATTTCACTATATATATATATATATATATATATATATATATATATATATACACACACACACACACACACAAACACACAAAAATTGTGGGATCAATTAAGATGTAATTATGAGTAATATCTCAGACAAATGGAAAATGGAATCGGTCCATCATTAATTCAACAGAGTTTGTAATTATGATCCAAGATATTCTGATGGGCTTGCTTGTTTCTTTCTAGCTAACCCTAAGCCATTTGGATTTGGGCTGGACTCTCCATTTTCAAAGTAAAGAATGCATATTTAACTTAAGGCCTTTGAGTGATGAGCTTAATGGGCTTTAACCACTCTTATAATTTAGAATGACGTGGGATAAACAAACATTTAAAGCTAAAGGTGCATAACAATTTTTAAAATTTGATAAAAAAGGTAATTTAAATTTAAAAATAAAAAATAAGTATAAAATTATATTATTTTGATAATATTAATAATAATATTATACATAAATAAATATTAAAAATAAAATTATTTTTTTGTAAGTATTAAAACATTTTTGCATATTAACCTTTGGTCCATTTAAAGGGCAAATTTGCTTTTTTTTGGACAAAAATAAGAGGCAAGTTTACATGTTAATTTTGTCTTATTAACAAATAACGATGGATCCCATTGTAAGAAACTCTGCATGTAAATCACAAATAAAATATAATAATGGAGAGCTAAAACATTTCCCAAAGCATTCGAATTCAAACAATGGATTAAAGAATACAAACTTGAAGAGCGATGATACCATTGAATAAAAAGAATTATCCACGAACCAGTGGAGTTCTAAATACAACAACGGTGACAGTAACAGAGCTTTGAAGCCTTGAAGTTGCACAGATGAAAAATAAGGTAGTGAAATTAGTTTCTTATTGATTAATTTTCATATGATGAACTTAAATCTAAATGATGCATCTCAGTTTTTTCTTGGAAAAATGTTTTGATCCGATTTTTGATTGCGAAGTGTAATCTAGATGAGGCAAGTCTCATGGACCCAACAAACCTTTGGCCGTCTTTTGAAGGACTGTATAAAAAGCAGAGACCTTTTAACTGGTAAATCTCTTCATACACTTTACCTCAAATCTTTAGTCCCTTCTTCAACTTATCTCTCCAATCATTTCACCATTCTTTACTCCAAATGCAACCAGTTAATCAAAGCACAGCATGCCTTTAACCAAACCCATGAACCTAATGTCTTCTCTTTCAATGTTCTTCTTGGTGCTTATGCCAAAGAATCCCTTCTCGACATTGCACACCACCTTTTTGATCAAATTCCACAACCAGATGTTGTCTCTTATAATACCCTTATCACTACTTATGCAGAGTGCGGACATAATTTATCTGCTCTCAGCTTGTTTAGGGAAATGAGAGAGAAGTGTCTTGAAGTTAATGGGTTTACAGTTTCGGGAGTGATCAATGCTTGTCGCAGTGATGTCAGTCTGATTAGGCAGTTGCATTCTTTGTCTGTTTTTTCTGGGTTTGATTGCTATGTTTCTGTGAATAATTCGCTTGTTACTTGTTATGGTAAAAATGGGTTTTTGGAAGAGGCTGAAAGAGTATTTTATGGTATGAAAGAGGAGAACATGGATGAGGTTTCTTGGAACACTATGATTGTAGCATATGGGCAGCACAATGACGGGTTTAAAGCATTAACATTTTTTCAAGAAATGACTTATAGAGGCTTTGACATTGATGTGTTCACTCTGGCAAGCGTTTTAACTGCATTGACTTCCTTGGATGATTTATTTGGGGGACTTCAGTTCCATGCCAAGTTGATTAAAACTGGGTTTTACTGGAATTGTCATGTGGGAAGTGGCTTGATTGATTTGTATGCAAAGTGTGGAGCTGGTATGTTAGCCTGTAGAAAAGTATTTGAAGAGATTGTTGGACCAGATTTGGTTCTTTGGAACACAATGATTTCTGGGTATTCGCTAGACGAGGAACTGTCTGAGGAGGCTGTGAATTGTTTCAGACAGATGCAGCGTGCTGGTTATTGGCCAGATGATTGTAGCTTTGTGTGTGTGATTAGGGCATGTTCTAATCTATCGTCTCCTTCTCAGGGAAAACAGATTCATGCGTTGGCAATGAAATCTGAGATCCATTCTAATCAAATTTCAGTAAATAATGCACTTGTTGCCATGTATTCAAAGTGTGGAAATCTTCAAGATGCAAGACGTTTTTTTGATAGGATGCCTGAGCATAATAATGTGTCATTTAATTCAATTATTGCAGGCTATGCCCAACATGGATTTGGGATGGAAACACTGTGCCTTTTTGAACAGATGCTCCAGTCTGCTACTGCCCCTACAAGAATAACTTTTATTTCTGTCCTTTCTGCCTGTGCACACACCGGAAAAGTTGAGGAAGGCAAACGATACTTTAATATGATGAAAGAGAAGTTCAATATGGAACCGGAACCAGAACATTATTCATGCATGATTGATCTTTTGGGTCGAGGAGGAAAGCTGCATGAAGCTGAGGAGCTAATTGAGATGATGCCATTTAGCTCTGGCTCTATTGGTTGGGCTGCATTACTTGGAGCCTGCAGAACTCATGGAAACATAGAGCTAGCAGAGAAGGCAGCAAATCAGTTTCTACAGCTGGAACCTACAAATGCCATACCCTATGTCACTCTTGCAAATATGTATACCTGTGCTGGAAAATGGGAAGAGGTAACGAGAATTAGAAAGCTTATGCGAATTAGGGGAATCAAGAAGAATCCAGGATGCAGTTGGATTGAATTAAACAGGAGAGTACATGTGTTTGTGGCAGAAGATAGATACCATCCAATGATTAAGGAAATTCATGAGTACCTTGAAGAGATGTCTATGAGGATGAAACAAGCCGGGTATGTGCCTGATGTGAGATGGGCTTTGGTCAAGGATGATGCAACAGAGGAAGTAGAAAAAGAGTTAAAGATAAGGCATCACAGTGAGAAATTAGCAGTAGCATTGGGACTGTTATCGACAAAACATGGGGAACCAATACTTGTGATGAAAAACCTCAGGATATGTGGGGATTGCCACAATGCAATCAAATTTATCTCTACTATATCTGGTAGAGTAATTACTGTTAGGGATGCCCATAGATTTCATCATTTCAAGGAAGGGCAGTGCTCTTGTGGTGATTACTGGTGACAATAGCTCTCAATGGCTCAATAGGCAGGACCTATTGGTAGGCTTTCAGTCTGCTTGCAGAAGCTAAACAGAAAACAATGGCTTTGTTTCATCTTTATTCGATTTGCTTGCCTTCTAGACCTCATAATCTAACTTCAACAATTGAGGAGTATCTGCCAATACCACTCTGCCAAAAGAGTTCTTCTCATGGGAGACAAGACAAATGTGTAGAACGCATCGAATGGATTTTCTGCATATTCTTGATATTTTTTCTTTTCCAAGGACTTGCTGTACAAACATAGGAAAGTTCAAGGGCACAGCAAATCCTTCAGCAGCAAGATCGACGAAGTAAAAGAAGAAAGAAGTTGTTTTATCATTAATAGAGGCAACGTAACAGGCCAAAAGAGCAAAGATGTCTTGTTCTGGGTGATCAGTCACATTGCTTCTTAACCATGCCACTCCTAATTTTGTAGGTTCGACAAAGAGAAAGGCCTCGATGGGTACGAAGCTAATACTCGGACATTTGTGCTCAGCAACATTAAAGATTTTCATTTTCATTGGAGTAGCTTGGAAAGCCAGTACTTGGAATTTGATCAGCAAAACACATGAATTCATTTTTGGTGGAATAGTCTGGTTTTCCTTATTCATAAACTATAGCATTTACATCCTAAAGGATTGTAAATTCCTCTAAATGACAGACATTGCTACCTGTTTCTAGTAAATCTCTGCCATACCCTAATCAACACAGGTTTTGTGGAGCTTGTACGGTTGAGTTCCTTTTTTTTTCACCTAGAAACTCAGTTTGTTGAAACATAACTCTTCTTACATATAAGAAATCAGACGGGCAATAGAAAAATGGGGAAGTAAATTTTCAATTCTCCAGGAGTTACTAAAGCAATTAACAACCTGATTTTATCTACCCATGCAAGAAGAGAAAAAGTATACATCCTGCAGGAGCAAAACCGACATTTGTCTTGAGTTCATACAAATCAATTTTGGCGGTTCGTTTGAACATGCCAGAGTCAAAGCCTCACCTATTTAAGTATTGTTATGAATTCTGGCGAACTGAATTTGCCTTAATTGCAAAAGAATAAATTTTGACACCTCAGCACAAATGGAACAAAACAATATCAAACTTTTCGTCAATTAAATTAATAAACACGGACTGCCTACTTTGTGACATAATAGGATGATCTTCTCTTCCACCAAATTTGTCTACCCAGTCCTGGAGATTTCTTACATAACAGCTAAAGATATATTTGTTTCCTCAATTGCATGATAAACAAAAAGTGTAAAAATCTTTATCTCAGAAAATTCTGACTTGGTGATTAATTGTATGGTTTCAAGTGGAATACTTGGCAGGCCGGCTTGTATGACTTCTTGAATGCAGCCTGCTCATACTTCTTAAGGGCAGAATCATTTTCTTCTAAGCTTGTCTGGACAAAAAAACGGATCCACCAAGAGGAGCTTCTCATTTTGGCCTGCAAATCATTGTCAAATTGGTTGGTGAGTGCAAATGCTATATTAAATAAGCCTAGTGCAAATGAAGCAACCATTACAGGGACAATCCCCCAAGTAATAGGGAGTGACAACCATTTAACGTATCTTAATATCAAGCTGCAGTTGCTACTTTAGCCAATATTCCCTATTTATCAATCCACTCTTTTGATCTTTACAATGTCCGACAGTTCTAATCTTTTCCGCTCAATATCGTATTTGCTTGGTATCATTAAATGATTTCATCGTCTTCATTCTATCATTCTCCCCATACTAAAAGAAATTAACTAGAAATTATGACCATAGCAAAACTGGTAGTAGTCAGATTGAATAATTGCAGCACCTATTTCAAGCTACACTACTTCTGCTAAGCTCAGTAGCATTCAAAATATTCATGTCAACAACTGAAGACTCTCAACACTAAAAAATCTGTATTGAAAGATAAGCATATGAATATCACAACTAAATACAGATAATTTTGTAACCATTAGTGGTAACCCTAAAGGAACAGGAAAAGGAATAGGATAAACATAATCTTTTGATAGGTAAATGCAATTCTTAGACATGTCATGGTCAATTCTAAATCTGTTTCACAAGATTCCAACCAATACAAAACAAAACTAATGAAGCAAGAAATAAAATTATTGATCAGTAGATCACTTACCGGCCGTCCAAATTTAGACAACTCTGCAACCTTAGCTCTCTGTTGACCAGGGTAACCTAAATATGACATGGAAACAATGATATTACATCCACATAAGAAATGTAATAGCAAGCAGCATTTAATCATGCTTCACTTGAATAAGTTACTTTTTGGAAGAGGATTAAACAGCATTTTTACTAAGATGAAAATCAAGACAAAATTCATGGCATCCATCGTTGGTCATTTAGGGTTGATACGAAGCACTAGGATAACAGGTAATTATAGTCAGTATTCTAATTGCTGAGAATCTTATGTTAGCATCTATCCATGTAGCATAATGGTCATGGTCAACCATGCAGTTACTCTGTGAGTGCGTGTGTGTGTTTGTGTAGATACATAGATAAAGCAATTAAAGGATTGAGAAGACAGTTAAAGAAAATCTAGACTTTCACTGGACTGAGGTTGCTGATGTGTGAACAAAAAATACAGCAAATGCATTTTTACTTCAATATATTATTTAATTTAGAAGTTACAGGAATTACCAGCAAAAATAACAAGACCATCAGTTGCAACCCTTGCCAATTCTGGAAGAGTCCTGTTCAGGTATTTTGGTGACAGGTAATCAAGTGCATCCGAGACAATAACAAGAGAAAAGGACTTTGTCCTGTAGGGCAGAGGGAACTTGATGTCAGCCACACGGACAATGCCTTTGCGAATAGCGGTCTTGCATTTTGCATCCGCTTCCTCAATATCATATGGTTCTACACCCCATGCTTCAGTATCTTCGTCTTTCAACAACTGAGAGACCACTGAACAAGTATCAGGACCCACATGCAAAACTTTGTGCATGCTGTCACCATATGCTTTCTTTAGAATGGGTATTGCTCTCTGAACTTCCAATGTGCATGAAAAATCACCTGTAATAAAATAAAGCCCAACTAATATCAAAACTAAATTTGAAAAAAATGCCAATAGCATTTCACCATATTCAAATCACATAATAAAACGATGAAAACCAAAATCTCATTAGTCAACATTTGCAAAAAAACCAAAGATAAATAACACAGGAAATTCAAATATGTATATGTATGTGTGTGCGCGCGGGCGGGCGTGTGTACAAGTATGTATGTATGTATGTAAGTACATGCATTATTTTTTTTTTGGGCCATATGTATATGTGTATTATTTACTCTAGTTTCTCTTCATGCTATGGTTTACACATCTTTTATGTACCAAAAAATGTAAATTAACCATTAGTTCTCAATCATTTTCACTTCAAGGCCATAATCCCTTAATCCTTGTATAGAACATGCAGAGTCCTTCCAAGATTTGCTCTTAAGGAACAGATACACAGAGCAAAAAAATGAAAGCTTCAGGAAGGCCCAAATTAAACTGAAAAATGATACGCATGGTATAATATACCTTCAACCTTGCTAACAGTTTCTCTGCTGCCACCAAAAATCCCTGCATTTCAAAAGTAAACAATTTAATCAATTACATATCATTATCGAAATCTCAAAGAATATAAGAATCACTGCAGAATATACAAATCCAGATATCAAACCAGAGAATTAAGCATCAGTATTAGACATTGCAGCAAAAGAGTGAAATTACGAACCATGACCACTGTAAGCATAGGCAATAAGGAGGAAGGCGCCCTGCAAATTTAAAACCAAGAAAACCGAATTGTTAACTACTACAAATAAACATTAAATCAAGCCTTCAGCAGTAATCACAATTGATAAAAACCGAAACAGCGGAAAGCAAAAAATTAGTTAGTAAGAAAACTAGTGACAAAGCCATACCAGAACGATGAGGCCAACAGATAACAAAGGTGAAGAACGCGATTTAGAGTGCAATGCTCCTGAAAAAGGAAAGTTTCCAGAGTCCACAAATCGGCGAGTGGAGCTTACTTGCCTCCGTGACATGATCAACCAACAAATAAACTACTGCCTAGTGTATGAGCGTTTACTTTTGAGCCTACAAAACCGTAAAATGCTAAAATCAAGTAAGCTCGTGATATTGAAAAATTATTCCGCGCGAATCGGACAATTGAAGAGAAGCGCAAGAGATGGAAGATATAGATCAGGAAGAAGAGCTGAAAGTAGATAGCAAATGAGACTGATAAAATTGGATTCACAGAGAGATAAAAGTTACCTTATACGGAAACGATGATGTGAGGTAGAAGATCTGTTTTTAATTCTGTAATGGACCTTAGATCTGTGCTTTTGCTTTTATGGCTACAGGATAAGGAATTTATGGAAGTTCTCTCTCCCTCTCTCTCTCTCTCTCTGAAAGTGTTGAAATTAAGGAGAAACAGAGCTACGTTGAAAGAATGCGAATGATGGTATTTTGGTAAATATGAGTGGAATCATACCACAACGCGCGTTCCGGCACTATGATGTTGTCAGTTGATTGCTTTTGTGCCTTCCTTGGTGTCGGCGGTGCATCTCCAAACGGTATCGTTTATATAACTTCGGTTATGCTTTTTATTTTTTTGACAATATTGTTTTTTTATAAGAATGAAATAGGTGTGGGACCCTCCATTCAGACAGTTTGAAAGAATGACAATATTGTGAGTTGAAATATATATATATATATATATATATATATATATATATATATAGTTTATTTGTCTCGGCGACGATATGATTAAGGGGGATAGGCTTTTTCACACTTGATCTTGACCCACTCACTGTTGCACTTGCAATATTTTTTTATTTAGAGATTACACGCATGGATACAAAGAGGGAAAGAGTTGAACTTGCCTCTTTTTTTTTTGGAGCAAAGCTTTGTAATGTCCTTTGATTTTTCCTCATTTGAATTATCTGATAATTCAGAAATGCGTAATTTTATAATTTAAATTGCATAATTAAATAAATCGACGTTTCTTTTTTCCTTCTTAAAATTTTAAGATTAAATTAAAAATTCACAAGAATTCAAGACCAAAATGTATAAATTTTGTACACTTGCATGTGGATCAGCGATTATTAGATTTAAAGAATTCAAAACTAAATATAGTGACGTACAACCAACAAGTCACAATTGACTCATCAATTTGCAATGCTTTAATTTTCTTTTTCTTTATTTGATGTGATGCTTTTGTTCATTTGTCTACGTGGCAAATTGCCGACGTGTTCACTTCATTGAGGGAACTCTGACGTAGCTTGCTAACAGAACATCTTTTACAAGGTCCCAATTTTACGTGAACTGTTAGATCAACTTTCCGGCATCTAAACGCAATCTTATTTTGGTAGAAATTGGATGACTGCGATCAACTTAACCCAACTTTCGGTCCCCCATTTGAAATGGACTCGGACGCACATATTTCTTGAACTGCAATTACGATCATCCCTTAATATACAGGAACTCAAAACCACTAAGCTGAAACCAAAATCCATAATACATATCCCTGCGTGAGGAGAAATTCATAGCTATTTATTAAAAGTCGATTACCTGTCTTCCCCCTCCCATGAAAAAACAGAGCTCGTCTACATGCGCTAGAGTACAAAATTGGTTGCTAAAAATTGTCCCTGTAAAAGTAACCAACCGCAGTACTTGATCTCTCATTAGCAATGCAACTGCAAATGCGCTTTAAGATTGTATTATCCTCCGTCCCACAAATGCTGCGGGCTGCAGCAATTGATTATACATCCACGACCATTATTTTCTTCTGCTAAGGACAAAATGTTAATGCTCCTGTGTTTCTTCAATATGACCAGCTTGATGATCATGTTCAAATATCAAATGCAACGAGCTTCGTCAATTATATGTCCTCCTGAAGGGAATATTTCCCCTCTTGTAATGTTGCATGCCTCGTGACAGCAAATTTTTATGCAGTGGAAGAGAATTCCTATAAACTAGGCCAACATCAGTGCCGTGATACAATTCATATGGTTGCTATGTTGCCTCTTGTATCTTTGTTATTGTTCAACTGCAATTCCAATATCCCCAGTTTGCGAGGGTCTCCATTTTTTGTCAAAGAAACCCCTTTCCACTACATATTGAGCCTTCAATTCCTCATCCTGGGTCTTTAACCTTTCATCAACGATTTCCAGCAATTCTTGCAGGCCAACTCCAGTTATAGCAGATATTTTGACATCAGGACCATGCTGAGATTTAGATTGCATATCCTTTTCCTTCTCTGAGTTATTTAAGATCTCACCTTGTTGCTCATCCATAGTCTTCAACCAATTGTCACACACCATCTCTTGCTCATCGCCTGACAACATCCAGCCATCAGAACAATCACTTTTTTCATTATCTATGGTCTTGTCAAAATCATCTTCACCATCTTCCTCCCCTAAACAACTATTACCCATGTCATCTTCTACTCCTGAAGATGTCTCAGCAGCTATATCATCATCTTCGACAACAGACCAGCTGCCAGTATCACCACCATCTACAGATTCAGCGGCACCCATTTCTTCCTCTTCATAATCAATCTAAACAATGAACAACATTAAAAAATACAGCAGATCAGCTCCTGCTACATTCTATTTCAAGATAAGTTTTGAAGATATTAGAGGAGGAGTTCATTGTAGCACCTTATTCCAGACTTCAATCATTCTGTTGAGCTTCTCTTGCGACACTCCTATTTGCTGCAGGACTTGCAACACAGTTGTGCGATGTTCATCGAGATTAGGAGCAGTGCAGTCTATTACATGCTGAGACAATATTATCCAACATATTAGATGAATAAATCGAGAAAACTCTCCCACATTGGGGAAGCATCTAAGGTTGTTTCAACGGAAGACAGTTCTCAATTTTCAAATTTAAGTAGAACAAGATCAAAACAAAATAAATAGCAGCAGCATTGACCTTGAACCAATTCATCCAGAGGTAAAAAAATACGTGACAGAACTTGACATGGAAAGACTACTCCTAGGAAAACTTCTTCTCTCATCACATGTTTGCTAGTTGGAAGTAAATTTAAGAAGAAAAATACCACTGAAGATATTACTTTCTTGATGCCGGCTAACCTGGCTTGAAAAGGAAGTGAAGATGAAACATGTTAACCCTTACTTGATAATGAATTATTTCATGTGTCACCATTCAACTTATTTTTGTTCCCTTTTCCTTCCTTAATACTTTGTTATACTTTCTTTGGTTTCTGTTTCTCTTTCAACACCTTGACAATTGTTGGAGTCACAAGCTCTTCAACCAAACTAGTTGAAAACAGGAAGAAGGGACAATCGAAATGGGGCCCTACCACTAAAATAACAACCGTAGACTTTGCAATAAAAGGGCAGGAGTTCGGTTACCACAAGAAGGTCAGCTTCCACTACTTCCTCCAAGGTTGCATGAAATGCTTCAACTAACTACAATAGTAAATACGAGAGGTTGAGAATAAGTATGACTAAAAAACTCAAAAGAAAGCAACTGCATAAACTCAGTTACCTGAACAGGTAAATCTGATATAAATCCCACAGTATCACTGAGAAGCACCTTCCTCCTGAATTTCATTTAATCAGATTAGAAGAGCGCAAGGAAATTTCAATTCCCAAGTCCCAGAACATAACAAGAAGGTAAATAAAGAATCATATAAGCATCTTACCCAGAAGGAAGAATGACACTTTTTAATCGTGGATCCAATGTTGCAAATAATCTGCATGAGAACTCCAAGTAAACACTCAAAGATGTAACAGTCCACTAACAAATCAAAATCTTGCTTTTAATAGGAAGTTCAAAAATCCAACTCAGTTGTTTAACAGGATAAATGTACCGAGAATCACTGTAAAGATCACTCTCCGAGAGAGCACTGACCAATGTGGATTTTCCCTGTCAATTAAAACAAAAAGCTAATTGTTTAATAATCTGTAGTGTGTTTGTGAAGTAGCAACTAAGTAACTGTGACAATACTTCGATCACCTACAGCATTGGTATATCCGACAACAGCAACAGTAGCTAAACCTTTATTATGTAAGCCACCATGCCTCTTGCGGGCAGCACGTTGCAAAGCTCGAGTACGACGAACCTCTTGTATTTGAGATAACAAATGGTTGCGTCTTTCTAATAATCTGAAATAGGAGTGCCACATGGAATATAAATACCCAAGGTCAAGTAGTTAAATACTGTAGACAATTGGTGAAGCACCATAAAAAGTAGCTACTCTATCATCTATCACTAAGGCTCCCATAAAAATACTAACTAGCCTATGGCCCTGGAAGAAGGAAGCAACATCCACATCACAATAAGTGGCATCTGGAATTCAATCACCCCTGATGATTGAGTATTCACACCAAATAAACACAGATACACCACACAAGAGAAAAGCCATTTACAGAAGTATAGAACTGATTCCTTCATAATTTTTAGTATCAAAGGAAACCAAATCATGTCAATTTATTGCGTGGGAAATGCTGATATAGGATGGTAAAGAGACAATTAATGGACTGTTTCAGTCTTCTGATCCAATAAAAGAAGAAGGACTTAAGAGCTTTGGATGATACTACAGCCTGATAGAGCAAACTACCTTGAGAAAAGCATGAGAAGCTTATTAAATTATAGTATACATCTGGGACCAACAACTGATATCAATCAAGCTATTTCAAACATAGAACCAATTCAAATGCATGAAATCCATGACAACTGCATACAGCCTTAAAAGGCATCTTACATTTGAGAATTTAAAAAAAAAAAAAAAAGTCCGAACACAATATTACATTTTATTGTATTACTTAAGAGAGTAATCTATTAACAATATCCTAAACAATTATTATGTTAAAATGGCTGTTAAGTTGGCTTTGCTTTTTGCACATCTATTATTCACCTTCACTTCTAAGATTTTCGAATAACAACTAAAGTTGGATGTGTTATTACAGGAATTCAAACGTTGACTACATTGAATTTGAATATAAATGCAGAACCCATGGTGTTTCCTATTTTGAGAATTTACTTTAGAAAAATGCTTCTAAATGAAAAAGTAGATAATTTCTCTTAAATTTGTTCAATGCGTTGAGTACTCCTAGCACAAATCAAATCCTGAGCCTAGAAGTTTTAATTTAGTAAACTTTTTCCAAATATTGTACAGATATCTCAGAACTTCCATATCATATGTGATTGGATAGGATTTCTTTGAAAGGACCAGATCTCTGATCTGTATTATCTTCAAATTTCGAGACAATTTACAGATAGTTATATTTTCCAATCCAGTTCTAGAAATCCAATTTTCAAAATCCCCAGAATTTCATTCAGTCCCTGGCTATATAAGTTAATTGCACAAAATGAATTGACTACTCCTCACAATCAGGTAAAAATTGAGATCAAGAAGCAAACCTTCGCCGTTGCAATTGGAGTTCAGTTTCTCCTGCACCACTGATAAAGCCACGTCCCCCGCTTCCTCTCCTGCAAAAAATTTAAAGCAAATATAAGAATGCATTGATAATAGATGACTGATCCAAGCAATACTATTGTGACCCATTACAAGCCCAATGTCAATAGATTCAAGAACAATGGAATCAAGCTATTATCAGCCACAACCAAGAAGAATTAAAGATAACAGAATCTAATAGGGACCAGTATAATAGTTTATTCCTACGTAATTTCTAGAGAGCAATGCAACATAGGCTACAGTGGAACATAACTTTTGAGATCAATTAGGCTGATAGGCTACAGTGGAACATAACTTTTGACTTTTGAGATCAATTAGGCTATGGTTTTCCTTTTAATTACCATACTAATTAGTTGGAACAAATGTATACAAGGAAGCGAAAGTACTACAAGTAAAATCAAGATATTGCAAGTTTTAAACAATATTGTCAGAACAAAGAAGCTCCAAGTAACCAGAAGGCCATGGAATTTTATAACGGCAATCTAACACAATTAATCATATAAATAATAAGTCAATAAAGGAACGAAAAATTTCAGAAGCTAATTTGAAAAAACTTTCTAAGTATCATTTTAGAAGAAATTAACAAACTCACCCACGGGCACTAACAACTTCAGCTTCTCCAGCTGTTCCAAAAGTGTAGCGTCCATCAGGGCCACGTACACGAACAAGCCTACTTTTTTTATACATAAGTGCAGCCAATTCAGACTGCAAAAGAAGAACGTTCCACCAAAATGTGCATTGGCACAAACTCAAGACAATATAAAACCAAAATCTAAACAAACAGTGAAGAGAATTATTATCGAGTTATTCACAGTACCTGTAGCTTCGCCTCCTTTGTATGGGCATGAGCATTAAAAATCTCTATTATAAGGCCAACACGATCCAATACAGGTTTGCCCCATATTCGCTGCAATGGCAAAGCGAGAAAGCAAAACAAAAATTAGATTTTATCAATTTATTTATATCTCTAAAGACAAAAAACAAGATACTTGCCTCCAAATTCCGTTGTTGAATCCCACTCAAAATAGAATTCACAAAAACAGCATCCACTTCACCCTATTCAAATAATAAACAATTAAAAAAATAGTCCTTTAAAAACGGTGCCAATAAAAAATAAAGAAAGAAAGAAAGAAATAAAAAGACACATGCCTTTGATTCAGAAGCATAGATATGGCTCTTAATTGTCTGGACAGTTCCAGGCCCAAAATAAGTGTCTGCTCGAGCTCTGGATGATCGGAGAATAGGATTTTGAACGACAACATGAGGAGGCAGGGCCTTATCGAAGAAATCGGTCTGAAAGTAGCCATCGCGCTGTTCCTCGAGAGAGTTGGCGAGGCACAGAGCCTCGTTGAGCTTAGCTTGAAGAAAATTATCGGGGCGGAGGCGAGGCTGGACCACGAAAAGCCGGGGTGGGCTGGTGGGGTCTCTGTTGAAGAGTGATACAGCATCGTAACTGTCCTTGTCCTCATTTCTGTCGTTGTTTTGCTGCTTTGAAGAGTAACTGGAAGAAAGAATGGAATTGGAAGGTAGAATTGGAGATTGGTTAATGGCGTTTAGGGTTTGGATTAGGGACTTGAAGTGGGACCTCAGTGGAGATAGCGCCATCATTTTGATGGAATCTTCTTCAGCAAGTGTTTGGGTCAGTTATTTGCTGGTTCTAACAATGAAATTGGGTGGATGTGGAGTCATCTGGGAAGGTAAACCGAAATCTAACGACAAGTTTCACCCTAACCCGATAATCTAAAGTTATTTGTATTTTGGGTTAGATTCTTTGAAAAGAGCCAAATTTGGTTTCATCCTTACGAAATGGTACAAATAATTTGGATTAGATAACGTGTGACCTAATGCCCCGTTAAATTAAGGGCGTAATTAATGAGGTTCGTTTTCTTTTTTATAATTATTGATGTTAAGCTAAAATTATTTGAATATCGATTTTCGTTATTCATAAAATTTAAATTCAAAATTTTATTAAAAAAAATAAATATTAAATCACTTAAATCAATTAATATTGATTAATTAAATTTTAATTTTAATTATTTGTTTAAATAGACACTAATATTTATTATTTTATTATTATTATTTACTCACTCAACAGGATAATTTTTAACTTTTTATGCAAATAAAAATATAATTAATTAGCATCAATTTTATATAATTTTTGTTATAATTTACTAAAATATTATTTTGTTAATTTTTTACAATTATATATCCTCATATTATTAAATATTTTTTTGAATGCATATATCAGGCTAAAATAAAAAAATATATAATTAATGCTCATTGATATTGAAAATTGTCAAACAGAGTGAAATAAATAAATTTTGAAACGAAAAAAGTAATATTTATAAGATTTCTAATATATTCTTTAAATTTTTAAATTAATTTTTATTTTATATTTTTAGAATTAAAGATTTAGGATCTTAGAATTTAGCATTTATTAGGATATATCAATTAGGGTTTAGACATTTAGGGGTTAACATTTAGGAATTAGGATTTTAGAGTTTAATATTTACAGCTTATAGTTTAGATTTTTAGAGTTTTAGCATTTAAGATTTAGGATTTTGATTTTTAAGGTTTAATTTAGGGTTTAGATTTTTAGACTTTAGCATTTATGATTTAGGGTTTGGAGTTTAGAATTTTAAATTTTTAGGGTTTAGATCATTATGGTTTTTTTAGGGTTTATTATTTAGGATTTAGATTTCTAGAGTTTAGAATTTAGCATTTATTAGGATTTATCAATTAGAGTTTAGACACTTAGGGGTTGGCATTTAGGAATTAGGATTTTAGAGTTTAATATTTACAGTTTATAGTTTAGATTTTTAGAGTTTTGCATTTAAGATTTAGGGTTTAGATTTTTAAGGTTTAAATTTAGGGTTTAGATTTTTAGACTTTAGCATTTATTATTTAGGGTTTGGAGTTTAGAATTTTAGATTTTTAGGGTTTAGATCATTATGGATTTTTAGGGTTTATTATTTAGGATTTAGATTTATAGAATTTAGAATTTAGCATTTAGGATTTAAATTTTTAAAAATTAGGATTTAGGATTTTGATTTTAGATTAATAAAAAATGAAAATTAATATATACTCTTTTCGTTTCAAAATAATAGGTATACTCCTATTTTTATATATTTTAAAAGAAGTTAGTTTTATTGCTATAAGACTTAAGCTTTTATTAATGTTGATATCACTCTATTTTAATTTTTATTTGAAAATGGTATAAAAAATTGAATGTAATTTTATTGATTATTAAGAACTTAAATACAAATATTATAAATAATTTACAAATTAACATATGATAAAAATAATAAATACCCTATATTTTGGAAAGGATTAAAAAAAAATCTTTATTATTATAAGACGGATAGAGTAAATAATAGTACTTTTAGAGAAATATATGTTGTAATCAGTAATTAATAATTGTATGCATATATTTTTTAAAAATAATAATTATAGCTTTTTGAAAAGTGTGGCAATTGATGGGAGTTTTTTAGAATTTTAAAAAATAATAAATATTTTAAATTAGTGCATTTTTTTTAAGCAACCTAATTTTTTTATTAATTTTTTTTATCAATCCGGGTGAGATCAAATATATATAAGCAAATGAAAATTTACGAGGCAAATAAAAATCATCCATGTAAAATATCACAGTGGAAAAATAGTGCCACATGACGACCACTAAAAACCTATAAACTTGAAATATCTATTGTAAAAGAAAAGAAAATATGTCAAATTTATTTTTAAATTATGCAAAAAAAATTATATAAACTTATCTTTAACTTTATTTTATTTAAAAATTCCTGTACCATTAAAAAAAGAAAGAAAAATTAGATTAAAAAGTATTTTGGACATATATATTTTTTGGATGGCATGATATTGGAAATGGAATTACTTTGATACGTACATACGTTTGGTTTCAAGGCTTATGTAAACTTCTCTAGCCATGTTAGGGAAAATATAGTTTAATTAATATGTACTTTTACACTATGTTTGGACACCAGTGTTGCATATTTTTATAACAAAACTATATGATTTTTTAATGTGTTATTGATATCATATTATTTGATTGTATTGTCTAAAAAAAATTGCAGGGTATGATGTTAACTGCGCTCGGCTGCTGGAAGAAGAGGAAGAAAGGGCTGGGAGGCTGTGAAAGATAAGAAGAAAATAAGGTTTGAGATATAATACATATAATATAATAGGATAAAAGATAATATATAAACAGAGATGAGGGCATTTTCAAAAACTACTGTTGAAAACCATGAAATCCCACTGATTTGGAGAGTAAAGATTCTTCGGAAAATTAACACAACAAAATCTACCAATAATTTCGCCATTTTTTCAGCCTTTGGCCATTTTTTTGGAGGAGAATTCTTTAATTTGGCATAATAGCACTTTTGAAAAATTTTCAGTTAAATTGGAATATCATGTGACACTTCAGTATCTCGATCTAACTTGTAAATTAACATCATTTTTTTATTCCGGTTCATTGAAAAAAGTTATGAATCTCGAAACTCCCCCACAAACTAAAGATATTTTTTTTGGAAATTGTATTTTAATGGTTTACCTATACGTATGAATTTAAATTAACGATTTTCTATATTTTTTGATATATACCCAGCATGTGGTATATCTGTAATAGCCTATATCCGGTCAGTTAAAGACCCGAACAATAGATGTCATATTCAGATTTAGGCTCCTTTAGTGAAGGTTAAAAATACGCTTTTAACTGAAGCTAATTATATTACAAAAATACTATTCATTTGATAAAATTTTTGGCAAATTTTTCTCTAAAATTCAAGAAAACTCCCTGAAAAGAATTCATCAAAAATACTTTTATTTAAATTCATCCTCCCATCCATTTTCCATTCAAATTCCAACACACATAATTATTGTTCTTCCTCCAATAATTCATAAGCCAATACAATAAAACCATACACAGCATTTAATAATGACATTCTCACTATAATTTACAATACCAACTATTCAGAAATATTTACATCATATTATATATCCAAAATTTAACAAACACGCCAAAATGTACTATAAATAATCATAAAAAGCTATGGTTCATCCATCTCAAAATTTCTTTTCTATTGTGATTCAAATTCTGATGCAAATCCACTTCCAGCTTTTTCTCAAAAATTCCTTCAATTTATGCGCGAAAATAAAACCATGCGCTAAGCATATTGCTTAGTGGTGTTCAAGCAATTATATTTTTCCAATCACATAATATAAAAATAAAACATAATTGAAATTCATAATATTAAATGACTAACTTACTTACCTTAAATCAACTTTGATTATTATATTTTCAAGAAAATCTAGTTACATATTTCAATTTAAAAGGAAACTTAATTTACTTTAAAAATAAAATCTTAATAATTAAACTTGGTATTTGTCCCAAGTAAAATTTACACCAAGTATGATAAACAGGAATAAACTTAGGATCGAGTTCATCGGAACCATACGATCCATCAAATCTCGATTTTCTCATTATTAGAGTTCAAATATATATATATATATATATATATATATATATATATATATATATATATATATATATATATATATATACACACATTTATATACATACATTTATACATATACTTATGTGGACAGAGCTTTCGGAACCATTCAGCCCACATCTCACAATTAATCAAACTCACAAAAGAGCTCGCGGAGCCATTCAATCTGGGGTTCACATCAAAGAGCAATATTGCTAAGCGTCCCTAATTGGCATACCAACTTTATCCTATTTCTTCAATTCCTGACTAATTTTACTAAGGGCAAATGAAATAAACTTCTAACTCTCGTTAAATTAACTTATTTACCCTTTAAATGGTACTTATCCGATGCTTAATTACATTCCTATCAAATTTTTGCATTGAGTATACTGTATTTATCTTTAATTAAATATTTCAACCCTTAACTCAACCTTGCTTTAGTTCCAATGGAATGCTTAGACAAAATTTTTTTTCGTTGCTACTTCAAGAATTAAAAGATTAAATGACTTTATATCATCAATTACAATTCAAATAATTTTTTTTTCAATTATATTGTCTATTTCAAGATCTTACTCAATTCATTTTAACTATAAAGCATATCTATAGGTTCTTAAATTCACAATTAACCATAAACATAATCTTTATTTAATCTAAAAACTAGCATTTAACTTCTAACTAGGTACCTTTGACATCAAAATTTATTAATTACACAATTTTTACTCAAATCTTATAACTAACATAATGCAAAAATTAAGGAAAAATAAATTTGCTTGAATACTTACCGATTTTTGTCGATAATTCTTTAATTCTTCAGCCTCAAGAACTCCAATTTCTCAATTTTCTGCACTTTATTTTTGTAACACCCTTACTGTAACAGTCTTACCGGACTATGCTAATGGTCGAAATTTTTTTTATCTTTTTTACTTAACAATCAACTTGCATACCAATTCCATTAATCGTTGACTTATAACTGTCCAGAATTTACTATACATTTAATAAAATTTTGGCAATATAACTACTATATTCTTAACTAACCCCCTGAAAAGCAGACAATCACACAACTTCTCAGAGGCACAACAGTTTATATCAAATCATATGCTAAATCCGCATATATCATCACACAACACATACATACCATCCATTCTCTGCAATTTCTCATCCACATACTACTCTATACAATATACAATACAAAGTATGATTATCGCTACAATATTGTCCTCATAAACAAAACATCATAGGTATATATACATGCCATAAAATATTCTTTTTAATTCTTCAACTTCAATTATCTTATGTGTACCCACGTTCCAGACTATCTGTACCTACACGCAGTAAATCTTACGTACTGAGCATTAAATATGTCCAGTAGTGACTAAAAATCATAGCATTTTCCTTATAAATACCCCTTTTCTAACTAATTTCAATTAAGTTATTTATTATTGATTTTTCTTATTTAAAAGCACTAGTTATTTTATTAACAGCTAATTTTCGATTTAAGTTATAAACTTTACTATATTCTCAATTTAGTCTTTAAACTTCTTATTTATTTCAAAAATGCCCTTTTTATACTGTTAATTACTAATTTACCCCTTTGATGCCTTAGTTTCTTATTGTAACCTATTAATTAGCTTATAATTTACTGATTAATCCTTGTATTACCTTCTTTCATGTAAAATTATATTTTAGTCCTTTAATTTATTAAGGTTGACTTTTTACACAATTAATTAACCAGATTATCATTTTACCCTTATTAGTTGTTTACTTCTCATTTTTACTCATTAACTTAATCTTTTGGAAAAATTATCATTTTACCCCTAAACTTTTAAACTCTTTTCATTTTAGTCCTTTTTCATATTAAACTTCCGTTTTAACTTCCTTTTTACACTTTTAAAATTTTCTTATCAATATGCCCCTAGTACAGACCCGACAGAAAACTCTCAGACAGGATATGCGGGACGTGGACCCCACAGGACCACAACAGAATGAGAAATGACCTTCAATAATCATCTCTCATATAACATATGAACATATGACAGTACGTATGATATATACTATGGAGATTAACGATCCAACCATAGTAAAGCAAGTCGCCATGACTTGCACCGCGATATATATATCTCTATGGCCAGCCAATTATATCATAAACTAGGTTTTACTGCTTGACTCTTTCTAAGGGCACATATTTTCTTAATTTTCCTTTTATTAGTTTATTTTTCATTCTTTTCCTTACTTTTTACTCCTTGTCAATACAATATCAGTGCCTTATAATTACAGTCAGTCTTCTTTACACAATCTATGAATCATTTCACAGTAGTACACCATTTAATTTATAAATTATGCCATAATTCATTCAAATTTCACATTTTTCAACTAATACCTAACTAAAATTTATTTCAAAAATATTCATTTAATTTTCAGAAATTCTATAAAAATTCATAGATATTAATTTACATTAGTATTAACATTAGAAAGCTTAAAATCACTCAAAATTACATTAATTTCTTTTGAAATACCATTCGGCCTACACTACAACTCCACCATATAAATTCTTTTAACTTCATTTAAGGTCTCTAATAAGCATATATAAGTCTTAAATACATATACATAGCATTACTTTCAATTATACCTCAATATATGAAATTATTCTTAAGAAACCTAAAGGAAATTCACTTAATTCATAGGGAAATAAAAGGATTAATTACTCACACACTTTTTCTATTGATTATCCTTGCCTAGGCTTCCTTCCCTTTGCCTTTGGCTTGAGAGATTTGCTCCTCCTCTTGAATTCCTTTATAGGCTGAAATTTTCATCAATGTAAACTCAAATATTTTGGCCTCAAATGCTAAAATTAACAGAAAAAATGAACTCTAGGCACCCAAAACTAGTAGTAGGCACCTAAAAACTAAAATAAAATCAATTAATTCACTTACCTAAATTTGACACCTAAACTTTAACCCTTGATTTCTCTTGATTCTCTTCCTTGAATCAAAGATTAGAGTTGTCTAGGGTATTCTAGAGAAACTGAAATTACTTTCTTAGCCTTTGATTTGGTGAGATTTGGTGAAGAATTGAAAGAAAAAGAGAAGAAAATAAGGGAGAGGGAGTTCGGCCACCAAGGGAGCTGAAGAAGACATAGGTTTTTATTGGAGTTTTCTGGAGAGGAAGGGCTTATATAGGTCTTTAAATTGGGCCTTGGGATGGGCTTAATTTGGGCTTGAACAATTTAATTGTTTAAGCTCGATAATTGGTCTTAATTAATTTCTCCCACTTTCCAACTTCAATTCTCTTCAAAATTGATTCTATTATTCATATCACATTAAAAATAGGCTATAATTAAAATTTCAGCCCAATCAAAGTTTGTTTCGAGTCCGATTCAAAAATATCGGTGTTACCGAAAAATTCACTTTTTGCTACCAAAATAATTTACATATTATTTTAGGCACATATTTAAATTTTGATAATTTTTAGACTTCATTTGCTATTTTTAATAACCAAAACGATAAAAAATTCAATTAAAAACCATAAACCATAATTTTCTCAGTTTTCGTTCTTTTGGCTTTTGGAGGCCTATTTGACCTCAAATTCACTTCAAATTTTAACTCCGGACTACCCGTGACTAGTACTTTCCAATGGTCCAATAAAATATTTTTCACTTTCGATTGTAATTTTCAGCCCAAAGACACTATTCACTGTCGGAAAGTACTATTCACGATCAGCTCGACGTTGAGACCATTACAATTTTGCTTTACTGTTCCCTTAAATCTCTTTCTCTACAAAAATTCATAGATTTAACTTAATTTCTTTACCAAAAATTATTTAGGCGCTCAAAATTGTATAATCTAGTTAATTATTCCTTCTTAGCTTCCAAACAACTCAAATATATATATAAGTCTAATATTTTCCCCATAAATCAAAATCCTAAAATCTGAAAATTTCCCCCTTTCTCACTATTTTTCACATCACAAGCTGAAATCAAGGGGAAATTAAGACTTACCTAGCACTTAAGGGAGAAAAGCAACCATTTGGACCAGATTTGAGGAAAAACCGAGCAAGGAGAAGGCGACGTAGGGGAGGGAGTCGTGCCACTATCGTGCTCGAGAGGGGATGGTGGCATCGGCGATTGTGCTGGCGGGACGATTGCGACAACTGGAGGTGGTCGAATCAGGGAGGAGAAGGGAGAGGGCGAGAAGACTTTGGAGACAAAAGGAGCCCGATCTTCTTAGTTAAAGAAGAAGAAAAGGATTTCAAGCCAAAACAACGTCGTTTTTGCTGAATCCCCCTTTTAGTCCCTCCAACTCTTCCCTAATTGCAATTTAGCCCCAATACTTTTTTTTATGCAATTAGACCCCAAATTCAAAGAATAATTCAACCCAATTTTTTTTGACTCTAATTAATTTTTATATTTATTTTATTACCAACATAAAACATAATTCAAATCAATTTATTTATTATTCGGATAATTTTAAAAATTAGGGTGTTACAATATCAGAGTCATTGGTTCATCTATTTTTTCATTGCCCTGTTACACAAGTTTGGAACATATCTATCTTTGAAAAATTTTATGACTGTCCTACTCTCTCTTTTAAGGAGGTTTGCAAGTTAATTCCAACTTTTTCAAGAACCCTCATTTTTTATCATATCCCTCCTTTATTAATTCACATTCATTGGGGTATTTGAAATGCTCGCAACAAGTTGATCTTTCAAGATAATCCCCCTGCTCCTAGGATCATTTGACATGACTGTTTTCGCTTTGTCAATGATGTATGTTATATCTTTTGTAACTTTCATTTTTGTAACTTTCATTACCTTTTTAATATATAGTTCCTGTAATGCCCCGCAATACACCCTAGTAGAATTATCACTAATTAATTATTAGTGTTTATGCTTAATTAAGTATAAATGTTAATTGAAGGGTGTAATTGAAAAGTTAAAGGATAAGTTTTGGGGTAGTTTTTGAATTAAGGGAAAGTTGAGGGACCAAATGCCAAGTTTGGCTTAAACTTGACATTTGGACCAATAAGAAGAGATTGAGAATAGGATATTTAGGAGGAGATGTGGCCGGCCAACTCATGGTCTCTTTTCACCATTTTCATCTTCCCTAACTCCTAACTCTAATTCTCTCTCTCATCCTCTCTCTCTCTTGATTTTTGTTGATTTTGAAAGAAGAAAAGTTTGCTCAAGGTTGTGGTAAGACCACTTGTTCTCCTTTAATAAGTATTTCTTGGTTTAGATTGATAGATTTTCATAGAGTTGTGTTATGTTATGTTAGAAGGAGAACCAAGCAAGAGGAAAGGAAAAGAAACTCTTCAAGGGTGAAGAGCTTGGTGGAAATCAATTAAGGTATGGGAACTTAGTGTTTTATGCATGTATGTATATTGTTTTGCCATGAGAGATAAAGCTTGTGTGCCTCTCTCATGTGTTTTATGGATGATTTATAGCTTAGAAGGGTTTAGAGTTGCTTTTATGCAAAGTTGGTTTGAAGAATATGAAAATCTGTTTTAAGGGTTATTTGACTAGTCTGTACATTTTTGCTCATATCTTGAGCTACAGTTATTCAAATATGGAAATTCCAGTTGATTTAGTAACTAGACTTGCATGTCTTGATTTTGTTAGAAGAGACCAGAATCTGATTTTCACTGCATGATAGTGAAAATCGGTATTGAAATCTGATTGTGGTTGTGATTTTTGCCCTTTTGAGCAGTCTGTGGTTTTTCTTGCATAACTGGAGTTTTACAGGTCCTATTGATATGATTTTTGATGTTTTGAAAACTAGACACTTAGGCCTACAACTTTGTTGAAGGCCATTTTGCCTGAAAATGTTGTTTTACAGGTCAAAAATAGCTTTGAAGTCGAGACTGGTAATCGGTCTCGAGGCGGTTTAGGGATCACGGTTACCATGAATTTCATAGTAACCGTGAGGTGCCTAAAACGACAACTTGGACCAAAGGATACGGACTGGATCACGGTTACTAAGTATTTCATAGTAGCCGTGACCCATTCCCGTAATACCTCACGGTTACTACCCTAGGTTTAGTAACCGTGAGGCAATTAACTTTTGGTCCAGTAAGGAAATCGAAGCTATCTCACGGTTACTAAGAATTTCTTAGTAACCGTGACCCATGTTTTTCACCCTACTTCACGGTTACTATGAAATGGTTGGTAACCGTGAGGTAGTTCGTATGAGGTCCAGAATTGAAAGGCTTTTTGGCTCACGGTTACTAGGAAATGTGTAGTAACCGTGACCCTTATAAAATGTTAGGCTCACGGTTACCAGGAAATTCATAGTAACCGTGACCCTCCCCTGTTTTTCAGAAATGTATCTTTCTTGATTTCTTTTATGGTACAGACTTGTCTAAGCCCTTCCTAAGTTTATAAATCATCCTAAATGATAGTCATGTAGCAAAGTGAATATCCATGAATGCAAGGCTTACTTGTTAATTGAAAGGTGAGTTTCTATTACTCATAATAGAAACATACATGAGTTATTTCATGGAATTTCAATATGTGAATCTTAAGTATGCTATATATATATATATGAGAATGTCTAATATGGTACTGTTTAGCATTTGATAATGCTATATTGAATTATGATGATGATATTTCATGAAAGATGAAATATACCATGTTATGCCTGCACTTAGAGTCTTGGTTGTGGATAGATAGGCATGCCTATAGGGTACCATCGCAGCTGCTTCTGTTTGACTCTTATGAGTCTTCTGTAAGTCTCTACATGGGACTTGTCTCTACGTGAGACTTCTGTTAGATACCTTCGGGTATCCTTCTGTTAGATACCTTCGGGTATCCTTCTATTAGATACCTACGGGTATCCTTCTGTTTTGATACCATTGGGTATCCATTGAACCCGTTATCCACTCCCACATGAATTTAAGCAGGCAAATTGATAAGATAAATTATACATTAAATGTTATGCAATGATATGCATATATAGTCTGATATATGTTACTGTATATTGTTGAAGATACTGTTATATTGTGTTTTATTATTGAGGAATGCTTGATGATAGCTACTGTGAGTAGTTATCAACATGTTTTTAGTTGTTCCCCACTAAGCTTTATAGCTTAGCACGGGTGTTAATCCGTGTAGGTTTGAAGGGTAGACCGTGTGTTCAGGGACAAAGCCAACAGTCTTCCAAGCCAATTTCAGAATAGAACTTGCATCTTAATGTATATAATTAAGTTTGCATCTCTTTTGATTATCAGTAATGTATTTGTAAATATATGTAAGGCATGTAATTATAAGTTCTGTAAGAATGATCAAGAATATGTAACAGTGGGCCCTCCATATGAAAAGTATGTATGATGTGTATGTTATTATGCATGCATAATTAACTGATAAGTCACCTGATGAATAGGTTAATGAATGTAATTAGTAACAGTAACCCTGGATTATCTAGTATAGGCATTACATTTTGGTATCAGAGCGCCTTGGTTTAGGCGGTTCTGGCCGATAGGCATTTTATGAGTTATAGATATAGAATTCTGGTTGTTGTTGGCTGATTGTGGCTGTCCCTGCGTTTCTTTGTTATAGATAAGATGGAAGGATATCGTGACGTAGTTGATGAGTCGGCTGAGAGTAATTTACCGGGCCGATCGAATCCTTCTCAGCCTGAATCTTCTGCATCCACTAGAGGTGGTGTAGCTGCTGCTGAGGCTGGGGAAGCCTTGTTGAAGATTTTCCATGATATGGCTCAGATTCTACAAAGGATGACTTCACCAAAGGCTCCGATTTCAGAGATCAGAAAGCATGGTGCAGAAGAGTTTTTAGGCTCTTCTTGGGATGAATCTGAGAAAGCCGAGTTGTGGCTTGAGCGATTGGAGCGGGTTTTTGCTGAGGTTCAATGCCCCGCCAATCAGAAGGTGACTTGTGCTGTATCCTTACTTCAGGGAGCGGCCTATGATTGGTGGAAACTAGTTCAGACACAACCTCAGCTACCTGATTCCCTCTCTTGGGAATTCTTTGTTGCAGGAATTTAAAAGGAGGGTATGTGACTGAAGCTTATAAAGATGAAAGACTGAAGCAGTTTCTGAACCTCAAACAGAGAAGTATGTCAGTGGCTGAATATGAAGCAGAATTCAGTCGCTTGAGCAAGTATGTACCAAAGAGCAATGCTGACTGGGGACTTTCAAGTGTCGGCCAGTTTGAAGATGGATTAAATGATCATCTTCGGGATCATTTGATAGGTCCTATTTCTTTGCACCCGGTGGATTATCACCAGCTGGGGTTCAAGCAGCTATCCGGGTGGAAAAAGAAGAGAATGTGAAAAGAGAAAGAGAACAAAGAAGAAGAAGAAGTTTTTCTCGGGGTGGTTCTTCATCCGAGAAAAGATTGAGGTTGACTCAAGGAGATCAACCAGTGTCATCTGGAAATCGCCCGGCATCTAGAGGTAGAACAAGCAAGGGACTTTTTCCTCAGCTGGTTCTGGTAGAGGTACTGCATCAGGACAAGGCAGAGGCCAAGCTCCAGAATGTACCTATTGTTTTAGGCGACACTGGGCACTTGTAGAATGCTCACAGGTGGTTGTTTTAGATGTGGCAGCACGGAGCATTTTATAGCCAATTGTCCTATGCCACTGGATCAAATCTCGAGTCCACAAAGTAACCGAGGAGCTTCTTAATGCACCCTCTTTTGGTAGAGGTCGTGGTAGAGGCAGAGGTGGATCGGGCCAGTTTAGAGCCCAGTCCAGGAATGTCTCTGAGACTGTGGATCGACCTTATGTTCCGACGTCTCCTGTTCGAGCTTATGCTATGAAAGGGTCGAGTTGATGCTGATGCTCCTGAGGTCATAGCTGGTACATTTTCTCTCTTTGATTCTGAGGTGTATGTGCTTATAGACCCAAGGTCTACACATTCCTATATTTGTAATGGGGAACTGGGTAGAAATGTATCTATTGTTGATCATATGAATTATGATATATGTGTAATTAGCCCTTTGGGCCACAGTATGCATGTAAATGAAGTTTATAGGAATTTCCCTATTAGAATTCAAGAGAGAGAGTTCCCGTTTTACCTTTCCATGAATTTGATGTAATCCTGGGTATGGATTGGTTGTCTAGATATCATGCCATAGTGGATTGTAAAGCTAAAACAGTATTAGTTAAGAATGATGGGGAAGTAGAGACATTGATTCAGGGTATTAAGTTAAAACCCTTAACCAATGTTATCTCTGCTATGAAAGCGAAAAGATTCCTTCGAAAAGGATGTGAAGCATTTTTGGCTTTAGTCCTTGATTCTAAGAGGGAGACAGTCAATCTTCAAGATGTTCCTGTGATTAATGAGTTTCCTGATGTTTTTCCTGAGGAACTTCCGGGTTTGCCACCCGAAAGAGAAGTTGAGTTATCTATCGAGTTGTTGCCTGGAACTGCTCCTATCTCTAGAGCACCTTACAGAATGGCACCAACGGAACTGAAAGAGTTAAAGATGCAGTTACAAGAGTTGGTAGATAAAGGCTTCATTAAGCCTAGTGTGTCACCTTGGGGTGCACCAGTGTTATTTGTTAAGAAGAAGGATGGTTCGTTGAGAATGTGCATCGATTACAGACAGCTTAACAAAGTGACAGTGAAGAACAAGTATCCTTTACCTCGTATTGAGGATCTCTTTGATCAGTTACGGGGTGCAGGAGTGTTTTCAAAGATTGACCTGAGGTCGGGATACTATCAACTTCGGGTCAAAGATATGGATGTGCAGAAGACTGCCTTTAGAACTCGATATGGTCATTACGAATTCTTAGTAATGCCTTTCGGGTTGACTAATGCACCTGCGGCCTTCATGGATTTGATGAATAGGGTGTTTAGACCCTATTTGGATCAGTTTGTGGTGGTGTTTATCGATGACATTCTGGTCTATTCTCGTAATGAATCAGATCATGCAGAACATTTGAGATTGGTGTTGCAGATTTTGAGAGATCAGCAACTTTTTGCTAAGTTAAGTAAATGTGAGTTCTGGCTTAAAGAAGTTTCTTTCCTTGGGCACGTGGTGTCTTCAGAAGGCATCAGGGTGGACCCTAAAAAGATTGAGGCTATTGTTAATTGGAGACCGCCTAGGAATGTGCCAGAAATCAGAAGTTTCTTGGGTTTAGCCGGCTATTATAGGCGGTTTGTGAAAGGATTTTCAGTTATTGCCTCTCCACTCACTAAATTACTTCGGAAGGAAGCTAGATTTGAGTGGACAGTTCGATGTCAAGCCAGTTTTGATCAGTTAAAGAAGATGTTAACTGAAGCTCCAGTTCTTACCCAACCACTTGCGGGTAAAGATTATGCTATGTATAGTGATGCCTCAAAGATTGGATTGGGTTGTGTGTTGATGCAAGAGGGTAAAGTAGTGGCTTATGCATCAAGGCAGTTAAAGCCTCATGAACAGAATTATCCGACGCATGATTTGGAATTAGCCGCAGTTGTATTTGCTTTAAAGATTTGGCGGCATTACCTTTATGGTGAGAAGTGCAGAATCTATACGGATCACAAGAGTCTTAAATACTTGCTTACTCAGCGAGATCTCAATTTAAGACAGCGCAGATGGCTAGAATTGTTCAAAGATTATGATTGCATAATCGATTACCACCCAGGAAAGGCTAATGTGGTAGCTGATGCTTTGAGCGGAAGATGATGGCAACCTTGTTGTTACAAGGTTATAGATGGAAATTTGCATCTGATGGGGCTTTGTTAGCTCAATTGAGAGCTCGCCCTAATCTCAGGCAGACAGTTCTTGATGCACAGTCAAATGATGTAAAGTTACAACAGTTGGCTCAATCAGTTCATGCAGGAGATCCGATAGAATATTCTATTGGGATTGATGGTGGTCTTTACTATCGGAATCGATTATGTGTGCCAGATGTTTATGAGTTAAAGAAAGCAGTATTGCAAGAAGCTCATAGTACTGTATTCACCATGCATCCTGGTAGCAACAAAATGTACAGAGATTTGAAACAGTTTTATTGGTGGCCAGGAATGAAGAAGGATGTATCTGAGTATGTTTCTAAGTGCCTGACATGTCAGCAAGTTAAAGCAGAGCATCAACTTCCTTCAGGATTGTTGAATCCTCTTCCCATTCCTCAGTGGAAGTGGGATAATGTTACTATGGATTTTGTTACAGGTTTACCCACTACTCAAAAGAAACATGATGCAGTGTGGGTTATTGTGGACAGATTGACAAAAGTGGCTCATTTTATTCCCGTTCGGACCAATTATTCAATGGATAAATTGGCTGAATTGTATATAGACCAGATTGTTAGACTACATGGGGTACCAATCTCGATTGTTTCAGATCGGGATCCGAGATTCACTTCCAGATTTTGGAAAAGTCTACAACAAGCCTTAGGCACAAAGCTTCTTCTGAGTACTGCCTTTCATCCTCAAACTGATGGGCAGTCAGAAAGAATCATTCAGGTGTTAGAAGATATGTTAAGAGGCTGTGTTTTGGATTTTCCTGGAAGCTGGGATAAATATGTGACTTTGATGGAGTTTGCATACAACAATGGCTATCAAACTAGCATTGGTATGCCACCATATGAAGCTCTCTATGGTCGAAAATGTAGAACTCCTTCCTGTTGGATGGAGTTAACTGAAAGTAAGTTGACAGGTCCTGATATTGTTAAAGACACTGAAGAAAAAGTTCAACTTGTCAAACAAAAATTGAGAGAAGCCAGTGATAGACAGAAATCTTATACAGATTTGAAAAGAAAAGACATTGAGTACCAGGTTGGTGATGCAGTGTTCTTAAAGGTGTCCCCATGGAGAAAAGTGTTACGGTTTGGAAAGAAAGGAAAGCTCAGTCCCCGGTTTATAGGTCCTTACAGAATTTTGGAAAGGATTGGACCTGTAGCATACCGGTTGGATCTTCCTATTGAGCTATCAAAGTTGCACAATGTTTTTCATGTTTCGATGCTCCGACGGTATAGATCTGATGAGTCACACATCATACCAATGCAAGATATCAGTGTCAGAACTGATTATTCGTATGATGAAGAACCTAAACATATATTGGCTAGAGAAGTTAAGCAGTTAAGGAACAAAGAAATCCCCCTAGTCAAAGTATTATGGCAACACCATGGAGTTCAAGAAGCAACTTGGGAACCTGAAGCAGCTATGCGGGCTCAACACCCTCAGCTCTTCAGTACAGGTATGAATTTCGTGGTCGAAATTCTTTTAGGGGGAGAGAGTTGTAATGCCCCGCA
This sequence comes from Excoecaria agallocha, assembly GCA_037975025.1. Taxonomy (NCBI): domain Eukaryota; kingdom Viridiplantae; phylum Streptophyta; class Magnoliopsida; order Malpighiales; family Euphorbiaceae; genus Excoecaria; species Excoecaria agallocha. The sequence continues at coordinate 121,585,947 of CM075807.1, read as the reverse complement.
ATACACCCTAGTAGAATTATCACTAATTAATTATTAGTGTTTATGCTTAATTAAGTATAAATGTTAATTGAAGGGTGTAATTGAAAAGTTAAAGGATAAGTTTTGGGGTAGTTTTTGAATTAAGGGAAAGTTGAGGGACCAAATGCCAAGTTTGGCTTAAACTTGACATTTGGACCAATAAGAAGAGATTGAGAATAGGATATTTAGGAGGAGATGTGGCCGGCCAACTCATGGTCTCTTTTCACCATTTTCATCTTCCCTAACTCCTAACTCTAATTCTCTCTCTCATCCTCTCTCTCTCTTGATTTTTGTTGATTTTGAAAGAAGAAAAGTTTGCTCAAGGTTGTGGTAAGACCACTTGTTCTCCTTTAATAAGTATTTCTTGGTTTAGATTGATAGATTTTCATAGAGTTGTGTTATGTTATGTTAGAAGGAGAACCAAGCAAGAGGAAAGGAAAAGAAACTCTTCAAGGGTGAAGAGCTTGGTGGAAATCAATGAAGGTATGGGAACTTAGTGTTTTATGCATGTATGTATATTGTTTTGCCATTAGAGATAAAGCTTGTGTGCCTCTCTCATGTGTTTTATGGATGATTTATAGCTTAGAAGGGTTTAGAGTTGCTTTTATGCAAAGTTGGTTTGAAGAATATGAAAATCTGTTTTAAGGGTTATTTGACTAGTCTGTACATTTTTGCTCATATCTTGAGCTACAGTTATTCAAATATGGAAATTCCAGTTGATTTAGTAACTAGACTTGCATGTCTTGATTTTGTTAGAAGAGACCGGAATCTGATTTTCACTGCATGATAGTGAAAATCGGTATTGAAATCTGATTGTGGTTGTGATTTTTGCCCTTTTGAGCAGTCTGTGGTTTTTCTTGCATAACTGGAGTTTTACAGGTCCTATTGATATGATTTTTGATGTTTTGAAAACTAGACACTTAGGCCTACAACTTTGTTGAAGGCCATTTTGCCTGAAAATGTTGTTTTACAGGTCAAAAATAGCTTTGAAGTCGAGACTGGTAATCGGTCTCGAGGCGGTTTAGGGATCACGGTTACCATGAATTTCATAGTAACCGTGAGGTGCCTAAAACGACAACTTGGACCAAAGGATACGGACTGGATCACGGTTACTAAGTATTTCATAGTAGCCGTGACCCATTCCCGTAATACCTCACGGTTACTACCCTAGGTTTAGTAACCGTGAGGCAATTAACTTTTGGTCCAGTAAGGAAATCGAAGCTATCTCACGGTTACTAAGAATTTCTTAGTAACCGTGACCCATGTTTTTCACCCTACTTCACGGTTACTATGAAATGGTTGGTAACCGTGAGGTAGTTCGTATGAGGTCCAGAATTGAAAGGCTTTTTGGCTCACGGTTACTAGGAAATGTGTAGTAACCGTGACCCTTATAAAATGTTAGGCTCACGGTTACCAGGAAATTCATAGTAACCGTGACCCTCCCCTGTTTTTCAGAAATGTATCTTTCTTGATTTCTTTTATGGTACAGACTTGTCTAAGCCCTTCCTAAGTTTATAAATCATCCTAAATGATAGTCATGTAGCAAAGTGAATATCCATGAATGCAAGGCTTACTTGTTAATTGAAAGGTGAGTTTCTATTACTCATAATAGAAACATACATGAGTTATTTCATGGAATTTCAATATGTGAATCTTAAGTATGCTATATATATATATATGAGAATGTCTAATATGGTACTGTTTAGCATTTGATAATGCTATATTGAATTATGATGATGATATTTCATGAAAGATGAAATATACCATGTTATGCCTGCACTTAGAGTCTTGGTTGTGGATAGATAGGCATGCCCATAGGGTACCATCGCAGCTGCTTCTGTTTGACTCTTATGAGTCTTCTGTAAGTCTCTACATGGGACTTGTCTCTACGTGAGACTTCTGTTAGATACCTTCGGGTATCCTTCTGTTAGATACCTTCGGGTATCCTTCTATTAGATACCTACGGGTATCCTTCTGTTTTGATACCATTGGGTATCCATTGAACCCGTTATCCACTCCCACATGAATTTAAGCAGGCAAATTGATAAGATAAATTATACATTAAATGTTATGCAATGATATGCATATATAGTCTGATATCTGTTACTGTATATTGTTGAAGATACTGTTATATTGTGTTTTATTATTGAGGAATGCTTGATGATAGCTACTGTGAGTAGTTATCAACATGTTTTTAGTTGTTCCCCACTAAGCTTTATAGCTTAGCACGGGTGTTAATCCGTGTAGGTTTGAAGGGTAGACCGTGTGTTCAGGGACAAAGCCAACAGTCTTCCAAGCCAATTTCAGAATAGAACTTGCATCTTAATGTATATAATTAAGTTTGCATCTCTTTTGATTATCAGTAATGTATTTGTAAATATATGTAAGGCATGTAATTATAAGTTCTGTAAGAATGATCAAGAATATGTAACAGTGGGCCCTCCATATGAAAAGTATGTATGATGTGTATGTTATTATGCATGCATAATTAACTGATAAGTCACCTGATGAATAGGTTAATGAATGTAATTAGTAACAGTAATCTGGATTAGCTAGTATAGGCATTACAGTTCCCTTCTTGGAAAAAAAAAAGTACACTGGATACAAAAATGATTTTTCTCTTACAGTCATCCAAATGGGGGTGTTATGGTACTTATATTGAAATTATAAGGTACTGATGAATTAGTACATTTTTAAATATCCTAAATTATAGCAATTTTTCTTTTATTTTGATAGTAATTGCCTTGCAGGGAGGGTTTCATTTTTTATATTAGCAAGACTGCAAGCCTTCAACAGACCAGCATACTATTAGGACTTTCCTATTTAAAACCTTAAATAATAATAATAATAATAATAATAATAATAATAATAATAATAATAATAATAATAACAACAACAAAGCAGCCGGCTAGAAAACTCCCGTTTGTGTTGACCGACTTTTTGGATAAATTAGTCATCTAAACAATGGTTTTTTGCCAATTTAGATCTATAGACCAATTGCAAATGGTGGAAATAAATTTTAAGGAGTGTGATGGAACTTTTTTTAGTTGGAGGTGAATTGGGTTATTATGATACTTTATTTATTTAATGGGAATAAATATCAAACTATTTGAACTAATATTGATATAAATATTTTATATTTAAATGGATGTATTTATCTGGAATTTGAATTAATTTAACTAGGGAGATTAAAATAATAATAATAATAATAATAATAATAATAATAATAATAATAAGCCTCAAATACTTGGGGGAAACAGCGAGGCAACTTAGCTTGCAAAGAATCAAAGGCGACCGCTATTTCAGGTCTGTTCCCTTGCTGTCATCTGCTGGGAGACCATCACAACACACTCCTTTTCCTGGAAGATCCTCTTGGTTTTTCTTCCCTCTCCTTTAGAATATATAAATACACACATGACATGACCCATTACCATATAAACATTTTATCATACAATCAAGGAGAAGAAATGGCAGATTTTGAAGATTTGTTGCCAGTGATGGCGAAGAAGCTAGGAGGAGAAGGGCTTATAAAGGAGCTGTGTAATGGTTTTGAGGTATTGATGGATAAAGAGAAAGGTGTTATTACTATGGAGAGTCTGAAAAGGAATTGTGGTAATTTGGGTTTGCAAGATTTGAGAGATGATGAGCTTTTTAGTATGGTTAAAGAAGGTGATGTCGATGGTGATGGTGCTCTTAATCAGATGGAATTTTGCGTTTTAATGCTTAGATTGAGCCCTGATTTGATGCAACAATCTACCCTCTGGCTTAACAATCTGCTTCAACAGGAGCTCGATCGCTCTGGATTTTGATCGATGATCTAACCCGCCAACTCCACGACGTCGTTTGCTGGAGCTACAAACTGATTTTTTTTTTTATTTCTCATTTTCTGCTGAAATTGAAAGGAAATTGGTCTATTTAATGATTTCCGACCATTCGCTGCAGCTTCAATTGATTTAAATACTAATAAAATCGAATACATCCAATACTATATATGTCTGATTCATCTTTTTTCTTTCACTTTGAAAACCCATTACAGAATTATTTTCATTTAATATAAATTTATACTAATTGATTGCATGCAATTCAGTTGATTATATCCAATTTGCCTGTTATTTAGCAGTTTCTTCTTTAAAATAACTTCTCGTTTTATGAGAAAAAATATACTATAATGCCATTTTGTGTAACACTATTAAGGAAAGATAGCGGTACTAATTTGAATGCTGATGTGGCATATATGTGAATAAAATTTCGATTCATATTTGCATTTATATCATTAATAAATATCCAACTCTCCCACTAACTCCTAACATTTAAAGGTATCATTTTACCCTCAACGTTTCTAAAATGAGTTATTTTACCCTTAATGTTTTCCTTTAATACAATTAGTTATTTTGTTTTTAACATATATTCTCAATGTTTGTATAAAAAAATTTATAAAATATTTCTTGATAATTACTTTAAAATGTAGAAATTTATAAGTTAATTTAAAAATAAAATAGAAAATAAAGTGCGATACAATTGTTTGTTTCCAAAATTTTATACTTAACAATTAATTGTAATTGAAATATAATATTTAATAATTAAAAATATATATTTAATTACAAATCAAATTAATATAAATTTTAATAATTGATAAATTTAAAATTAAATTATATAAATATAATTAAATTTAATTATTAAATTTCGGGAGGAGAGAAATTTCGAGGCGGGAATCACAATTCCTATTCTCTCCCTGAATTCTAAATCGAAAAATATTTTTCTTCCATCTACGCCCCCATGGGGAAAATTTTCGAAAATTTTCTGTCCCGTTCGGATCGATTTTTCATCGGAGAAGGGATTTCCCACTCCAGTATCATCCCTAGTATATGGTATTTGAATGAGCACAAGAGGACACGAGAATGCAGGGTGCAGTCCAATTCAAGAATTGTCTAATTTTCATTCTTTATCTTGAGATGTCAGTACTTTTCAAGATAAGCCTTCTTGTATTGTATTTGTATTTGAAATTGATTAGAACGTCATTTTAGCTTTTGTTAACATTTTAATAAAGTTATTATTTTAATCTCATGCATTAAGATACATATAATTGTAAACTTGAGTCGTGTAATGAATATTGAATAGAGTATAGAGATTATAAATAACATTACCTATAAATGTTGACTTTGTAATAGCAAATGCAAATCTCACATAAAAATTATGCAAAGTCCGAGTTCCATATGGAATCTAGTGATTGAATAATAACCTATCCACTCATCAACTCAACCAAAATGCATTTCTTTTTGTTTAATTAACAAAGTGGATAAATATGCTACACATAACAAAAATATATTCCATTCGCCATGCACAAGATAAATTGATAAAATATCAAATGAATTGTGGAATTGCAAAGATATATATCCCTTTTGGGGATTTTATATATATATATATATATATATATATATATATATATATATATATATATAATTTTCCTTTGACTTTTTGGTAGATCCGCATTAAATTTTTATAGATCAAAGTAAAAAAAAGATCATATATATATTTTTAAAAAAGTAATAAAATATTAAATCTGACATATATTTCACTCACTCAATTTCGTAACTTTTAACTATTTACATAAATTAAAAAAAAATCATTAATTAGCATTGAATTTATAAAATTTTTATTCTAATTTACCAAAATATTTTTATCAATTTTCTATAATTATATATTTCCATTATCATTAATTAGCATAATATCAAAATATTATTTAATTTAAATTTTCTTATAATTTATGAATTAATTGGGTATTGATAATACTATAAAAATCGAAATTAGACCCAACAAGAGGTCCATCGCTAGAAGGATATGCCTAAGCCTCTCCGGCTGATTGGCAAAGATATGGAAAACGAGGCCGTTTGATCGGACATAATCCATCTCTGCCATGACAAGGTTATCTAATACACGTCTTTGTCAAATCACCATCACTTCTACGATAGGCCATACTTGTTTTAGAGTAGATATATTATTTAAGAACACCGTTCAAGTTTTTCAGCTCTATAAATAGCATGTTCATTCTAAAAATACATACTCTCTCTCTAATTTTATAAATATCCTCTCTAAGAGCTTTTCTCTCAATTGCTAACTCAGGCATTGGACTGCTAATGCTCGATACAACCGAACAAGTAACTTTTGCAGGACCTATATACTTCAGTCCGATCGACATCTAATCCTCAGTATACATTGACTCCTCATTCTTTTCTACTCTGGATTCCTTTTTTTTCCTATGAAAATTTTAGATTTATTATTTGATGCTTTCATTGAGAGTCGATGGCTGAGCAAAAACATCCAACCTTCACATGCCCGGGAGAAATATGGATTAATAATCACAAAAAGAATGTTGATAAATGAGAATTCCATGAAAGTCTCCAAGACTGCATGGGAAAACCACGAATAGGGAAACCATGGATATCCTGATTAAAGGATTTAATTCCAATCGAAATTGTTGATGAATTCCAAAGAAGCTATGCAATGATGTCCCATGGATGAAGATAACTTGAGTATAATTTGCCACTTTTAGAAGAATGTAAAGTTCTGATTTGATGAAAAAAAAAGGTGAAGAAAGCCCTAATTGTAAGGAATACTCTAATTCCACCTATTGCCTATCATTATATAAATACTATCTTGTACACCATACAACAACATATAAGAGAAACTCATAAAGAAAGTTGTAGGTTACTTTACACTGGCTCTTATCCTATCCTTCGTATTACATTCTACTAAATACATTATAATAATTATAAGGATAACAAAATACAGCTACATACTTAGACTCTTCTTATCTCTAGTGTTGGCCTAGCTGTAGCAAATCTTGTCCCTTCATGAAGAATCTTAGCTTCAAGTACCTACACGGATAAACACACATGCTAAGCTTACTAGCTTAGTGGGGAATGGAGAAAAATATTTTGAAAATAACTTCTTACCGTAGTCATCGATAACTTACATAAGTAGGCATAGTTTTAGCTAAATACAATCAATAACCATGGTATAAAATTTGCATAACAATACGACACTTATTATTAAGGTTGTAAGGGTATACCGTAATCGATGCCCATCCTTAACCAGATTAGACGTGTTTGACTGTGTATGTAAAATATGCATATAGATTCAATAGTCATACCAATGGAAACACTAGGTACTCACAACATTAGTCTTATATGCTAGGGTTACTATAGTATTATAACAATATTTAGATCATATCATGGTATATTAAGGCGACAAGTTTATAAAGAAAGCAATAACAATTAATGACTAAATTATGGGTGCTCACCTATGTATGTAGATATGCATGTAAATACAATAGTTTCAAGGGTAGTGTACATTAAGTAACCATAGTTTTTACTATTTATGCAAAAGTTAATATAGCATTATATAGCTCGTGTTTAAACATAACTACATACAATCCTATGTTCTTTATACAATGTGCATAGTTTGAGTATAGAAATATGTGGATCCGATTATGGTAAGTCATATCATTTCTATTAAATTACCTTTCATATTACGTTGCTTGGATACTATAATAAACCCGCACTTTTCTCTAAAAGTGCGGATAACGGGTTAAATTATGGCTCTAGTACCCGAAGGTATGAAACTGTACTATACTATCTGACCGGTCAGGTGGACCCAAACGAGATCGACTACAATCCAAATAGGGATGTTCATGATCCAAATGGGACCAAATCTGTACTATAAACCCGCATGGGGTCAAATTTGTATATCTGTACTGTAGATCCAATAGGGCCAAATCTGTACTATCACAGTTGTAAAATACCCTTATAGGCATGTCTATCTATCTACCACCTAGACATAAACATAGGCAACTGTAATCCTTTACTTTAATTTCTTTATCTTTCTCCTTTGTGTCTTATTTATCCGTAACTTATTTGCGCGAACATGTCCGGGGATGGGGAGTCATATACATAATCATTCATCTCTATATACTAGTATAATCTAGTGCATTTCTTTTGCATGCATTAGGATCAACTATATAACTGTAAGCACATTAATATACCATTTAATTGAGACATCTACCTATCATTTCACGTTGAGCTCATATGTCATCATTTAACTTTTTACTCTAATGCATAAACTCATATTCATAAGGTTAATATGAGATTCTAATAAGAATGTAATTAATTTCTTTACATGCTTGGTATACATCCTGTCATATATAAACGAATAGATACTTATTTATAATATGTATAATTTAGTTAACTAATTTGCATGCATATAGGTACAGACATTCTTTAAAATCATAGTAACATAACTTTAAACAGAATTGAGGGGTCTAATTTTCTTGCAGGCATATAGATACTTATTTATAATATGTATAATTTAGTTAACTAATCTGTAATGCTGCTGCTATGGAGGTAAATCCTAGCACAAATATTTCCAATACTAAATTTTCAAGCATAATTGAGGGGTCTAATTTTCTTGGCCTTGAAACCTGTTGCTCTTGCAGACACTTCCCATTTTTTTAGATGGTTTAGTAACAGCCTGGGGTGCTATTCTTATATCTGTGACATTGATACTTTTATTTGGTGAGGTTAGTTTCATATTTTCTTTAATAAAATTGTACCCGTACCTGTGATACTTGTTTGTGTTGCTGTAAACTGATAGCAAATTCTGTAAATGGACTTCCAGATTATACCCAAAGCTGTTTGTTCCCGTCATGGTTTAGCCGTTGGTGCAGCAGTGGCTCCGGTTGTTCAAGTTCTAGTTTGGATTTGCTTTCCTATTGCATATCCAATAAGCAAGGTGATAAAGCTGTTACCTCTCAACATCAATTATTCAGTTCTATTAATTCCTATCCAACCCATGATTTGAATCTGCCAGCTACAAGACTATCTCTAGGGGAAAGGACATGATGCCCTTTTTCGTAGGACTGAGCTAAAGACACTTGTAAATTTGCATGGCAATGAGGTCTATATCTACCTGCTCTTTAACATCCACATTTGATGCTATTGATTTTGCTTTCTCTTCTCCATCCACAAGCTCACTTTTACTGTGTCCTGATCGAATTCTGCAAACTTTTGATTAATATGTAGGCAGGAAAAGGAGGAGAACTTACGCATGATGAGACAACAATCATTGGAGGAGCACTTGATCTCACTGGGAAAACGGCAAAAGATGCTATGACACCCATATCAGAAACCTTTTCTATTGATATAAATGCTAAGCTTGATAGGTATAGCAGATTTTCATCAAGGGAATGATGAATTTAAACTCTCACTTGTTAATGCACATTGATCTTATTGTGGAAACACATGTTTTATATCTGAAAATTTTCTTATTTGCAGTTCTTTGATGAAGTTAATTTTGGAGAAAGGACATAGCAGAGTCCCTGTTTATCATGAGCATCCTGGAAACATAATAGGTCTCGTGCTGGTAATTGCCTGTAGAGTTTCTTCCAGATATTACATTAAGAGAAGGAGATGATTTAGTGTAAATAAAGTAATTAACATTCTATCAAGTTTGTTATCTGCCTTAGAAATCATACTAATGTTGTTGGTTTTTTAAAGGAAGAAACAAAATAAATTTGTTGACATGGGAACTAGAATATGCAGACAAAAGGGAATTAATTTATTTCATAATCAAACTTCCATTTATAATGCTGAAAATATTGAAAAAGATTTGAAAAAATGTCCTAACAAACTAAATCATGATCCACAAACAGAAGTAGTAACCCACTAACACAGGAATTGCAAGGAAATAGGAAATAAAAAAGCTAAAAACATGTACAGTTCTGGAAGCATAATTCTAACAGATTTAAGAAAATAACAATCTTTTTACCTGAATCGTGGGATGATTTGGTCACTTTGAAGTTTGAATATAAAGACTTTAAATTCCTTTGCAGGTGTAGAATCTGCTAAGCATTCATCCAGAAGATGAGGTTCCTGTCAAGAATGTCACTATACGCAAAATTCCAAGGTATTCTCGTTTAAATTTAAGAGCAGATTGGTGCTAATAATGATACAAACTATTCAAATGCACATTTCTGCTTTTCAATCTGTGCAAACTCATATCCATAAATATGACAATTCATGTATAAACACTCATTGCAGGGTTTCACAGGCAATGCCTCTGTATGACATACTAAATGAGTTTCAGAAAGGTCATAGCCACATGGCTGTAGTCATTAGACAGCAATCTACAAGCGAAATTGGTGCTAATGGTAGACATTGTTACTATGCTAATTATATTTCTTGAATAGCCAGAAACAGGAGAAAGGATGCATGAGTTTAGAGTATTATATCAAATTTGTCCTTAAACAAAATGACTTGAGGCAATATAAATAGGGTTTCATATGGGTTTTCTTAGAGTAAATAAAACTGTTATTCCTAAGACTCTTAATGATGTGTCAGTGTCACCATAAATCTCGAATCACATTAGGAATTTCATTCATGGAGGACTCACTTACTGATGTTTTTAGGATTGTCTGCAAAGTAGGATCCACAAATTTGTGTGGTTCCATATTTCAAATGAACACCACATCTGAACTTCAGTTTTAATTAATAACACATTGATTTGATAAGAAGTTTAGATAGTTTTCAAAATCACAGGTCAAAAATCTTATATATAGGTAAAGAATATGATATTATCACGTGCGCACATATTCGGCATAGGCATTCTTTTTAAAAAAAAAAAATTCTTTAGGGCATTTATAATTAAACCTGGTAAAATTGATTCAAACTTATGGATCGATTTAAATTCATCCAAAAAATTTGATCCAAATTCATCCCAATCTAAATGAATATCCATTTGATCAAATAAAAAATAATCCATTTTATTTTTAACTCAATTCAATATCTATTGGATCAATCAAAAATTGATCCATTATATTTTTAACCAATTTGGTCACTACCCATGGGTTTATCTAAAATCCTTTTATTTATTTTCTGCAAAATGTTAGAGGATTAAGAGAAGGATTAGTTTTAGTTTACGATTCTGGCCGCGGAGAGTGGAGCAGAGATCCTAATCAGCCGGAGGTGATTCGACGCGCCACATGTGTGACTGTAGAGTGCTAATTTAAGAAGTCTAGGTTAGACTAACTTGAGCGGCTACAGTGGTGCACATTAGGCGAAATAAAATTGTCTAGGCTAACGTGCGCATGCATGTCGTTTTGGTAGCAGACAAAATGATGAGTGCAACATGTGATTTGCGTGGCATTTACGATAGAAAAGATGAAAGGGACGTTTTCATGTAGGTCGCTGCTTGGGGGAGATGGGATCTATTTTTCAATTGAAAAAGTTGTTGATGATTGGCCATTATTATTAAATAATCATTAGGATAATAATAGTTTGCTCGGTGGGGAATGAAATGCTAAACATTCCTTCAGATATATGGAATGTTACTGATGAAGGAGGAATGATACTTGATTCTCGGACTAGTTTGACACTACTATCAGGGCCAAGCTTGTCAAGATTTGGTAAGGTACAAAAAGATATTGGCTTACCAGAATTTGAGTTCTGTTTTAGTACCAGGGGATTCGATAAGTTTTTGATGCCATCTTATATTAAATTCATAAATCGACCTAAATCAATCCAATTTATTTAGATATTAACCTATTTATGATCTAACTTATTAACGATTCATCTATTAATGATACAATCCTTCTATTTGCCACATCTACCTATAATCTACATATCATATTGGAATGGTATGCATGCAACTTCTTTAATAAAAGATGCTTCATGGGTTTTGATGCTGATTTTACTTATGGCTTAAAGTTAAAAAAGGTATTCCTGAATAGCAAACTTAGGAGAAAAAAATATCAAATCCTTCATTTTAATCCGTGATTAAAAAAATACAAAATTTTAACGAAAAAATGCCAAAATTTTAACTGAATTATTTTTTAAAAAAAATTCCATCGACGTATCATATCATTCATCAATTCATTTATCCCATCTAAATGTACAACACCTAAATTACCACACCAACCTACCCCGTAAGAAACTTGCACCAACCTAACATGTAAAAAGTCAGTAAAAATTTTAAAATATCTTTATATGTGACATCTTATCGTTCATAATATGCCAAGCTGATGTAAGGGCCAACAAACAACAAAGAATTTTGGAATAAAAAGTTTTACTAAATTCGGATATTTTTCATTAAAAAAATAGTAGAATAATTCAATAGGTAACATTAATCCCAAAAAGTCAACTCAATTAAACCCCAGGCTATTTATTATATTTGGCCCAGAAAAAAAAATTGGAAATATAGGATTAAAATTCATTTGGAATTATGTGATCAATTCTTCCAAACCAATTTTAGCTTTTCTTCTCCATCAAATCCCCGTTTGTTCTTCCAACAGGATTCTCAATTTCTCTGCAAGTCCCACAACAATCTTAATTTATTAATAAAATAAACACTGATTTTTTGTTTTCCACTATACTTTTGGGATCCAACAGAAAGGTCTTCATTTATTCAATAAAATTCTATCCAAAATTAGTACAGAAGCCACCAATGCTTAAAAAAAAATAATAAAGAAGAGAAAAAGAAAAAGAAAAAGCAGCTAATACAACTCATCTTTAACGTGATCTGTTTAATCAATGTTGAAGATTGCAAAACTCTGCACAATTTAAACAATAGCTGCAGAAACAAGGACAGAAGCAACGGATCAGATTGGACCAAACTCAAATTGGGAGCAGCAACTCCCTAATCTATAATACTTAACTACTTTGTTAAATGTTTCATAACCCCACGACTCTGTTCTTCATACAATATTATAATCAGGGATATATAAAGCTCATACCTTGTACAATTACTTAACATTTCAGGAATCCAAACAAGTTCAAAAGCATTAGTGACTATAATATCTGAGAAATTGATAGTCCAGAAGTAAATGGACTATACAGCAAAAACTGGTTACTTTTTAGCTACAAAGTACCAAATCTCTAGATCATGAATATCTAAATGCATACAATGGAAACTATCTATAAGTATGATTATTTTACAAAGGGAAGAACTGTACCATCATCCATGCAGGAATTATGAGAAATTTTCATTCTAACAGTTACCATTTAGTGATCAACTTAATCACATCATCACAAACATCATTCTGTGAAGATTATGGAGAATAATCACAATAAAAGTTATGCGAATGCTTGCATTGTAGCCTAGAATGGATCCACCAGCTACATTTAGAAAATTTGTTTAGAAGCATTCATAACAGGCATAAATGAAAGAGGGATTATTACACCATTTCCAAATTGCAGAGAAAAATAAACACAATGTACAAATATGTTCACCACAGAAACCACTCAGAATTTAAGTACTCTAACATCCGACAAGCTTCTGTATATACTTTAAAATAACAAAGCATGCTGTAAAATAAAGAGGGCAAAATAGACAAAAAGCTAAATCAGGTTACCTAGTGACCCCTCTCAAATCCAATGCGTGTTCTACCAGATCCTCCTTCATATCCATCTCGCGTTGAAGATCCACCACTAGCTCTCATTGTCCCACCAGAACCAACTTTGTCCATGGCTTTCTTGCCCTTCTTCACTTCTGTCAAGAACTGATCCAAACCAAATGGATCAGCTTCTTCTGCATCCTTTTCAAACTCAACCGGTCTGTCCCGTTGACCAGTCCTCTCAGAAGTACCAGCAAAAACCTTGTCAGGTTTAAACCTATCTGTCCTCATGATCTTCTCCAACTGCTCATCAGCACCTCCATACATATCAGCGTCAGCATCTTTCTTGGGCCTATAGAGTGTTGAAAGTGTAGGCTGAGCTGTAAATAAGCCTTTGTCATACACATTATACTGGTCATCAGTGGCAAATCCAGAATCCATCCCTTTCTCTTGGTTGAACAACCTTTGATCATACATAACCTCTCCTCCCCTGCCAGCTCCAGTAGAAGCCATACCAAGGGCAACCTTCTCACTGATGTCACGATCTCTATCTCTTGTGAGCTTGCTCTTCTTACCCATTGCAGCATCTTTTGCCTCCAATCTTCTTTCCCTCTCCCTCTCTCGACGTCTCTCCTCACGAATTTTCTCTCGTTGCAACCGTTCTTCCCTGTCCTCTCTTGTCTCTTTGGGGGCATCCTTATCCCTTTCTCTCACACGCTCATAATCACCTGTCATATCAACATCATCCATTCTGCCCTTATCAGATGGAATTGGAGCAGACATTGGAGGTGCTGCACCAGTTCTTTCAGAGCGTGCTTTCTGAGCTAATGCTCGCAATTCTTGCTCTTTCCTCTCCTTCTCCTTCATCATCATCTCCTTTTGAACCTTTGATCTCATTGCAACAGCTTCTCTAGCTTTCTGCTCTGCAACATACAGAGCCTCAGATAGTTTCGCAAAATTATCATTAATCTGAACATCTTGAAGACCTCTTCCATCAGCTGCTAGACGTTTGTCAAGAGGAATTGTGTAACCTTTAGGGTTCTTCCAATTTGAGATACAAGGGGGAATTTTCCAATCCTGTTGATCTTTTACAGTCACAGGCCTAGGAGGCGAGTGCATTACTGGCACAGGTGGGGATCCAGAAGCCTTTGGAACCCTCTTGTGCTTGAACTTAGGTGGCTCAAGTGGGTCCACAGGCATCTCCACCATTCTGATGATTCTTTCTTTTGCCCCTGAATTGAAAGCTGCAGCTTGCTGAGATGGCTTGTATTTAATATATTTTGAGTCAGAAGACTGTTTAGGCACATTCTTGGGCTGTGCAGCACTCAGTCTGACATTCACAATCTTTTCAAGAGCAGCTTTAGTTTCCTGCGTTGTCTCCTCAATCTCTTTCTGCAGTTCCTCATCCTCACCCTCGTCGACATCCTCATCATTCTTCAAAATCTTTGGAACAATATCCTTATGCTGAGAGTAAACAATTTTTTTTGCATTCTCACTTTGCTTCACAATAGCATCATATGCCACATTGCCATGGGCATCAACAGTCAAAGGTAGGATCTTTGACCCAGGCTTTGCAGATTTATCCCTACCCATACCAAGAGGGTATTGAGCAATATGAATCTCAGGGAAAGCACCGCCATCCCCAAAATCCTCCACCCTCCGTGGAACAAACCCTTTACGGTCCAAGTAAGGAGGGACAGGTTTATGGCTGATAGTAGCAGCTTTCTCAGCCTCAGATGAGCTAAATCGCTGCTTAAACCATGGATCATTTGAATGATCATAATGGGAAGTAGTGGTAGACTTAGCTGGAGGAAGAAGTTCCTTAAGAGCCGCCATCAATTCCTGAACCAATCCAAAATGCATACGAACCCTTGTTAGGATTAGCTATGAATCAAATAAGTGCAAAGACTAAACAAATATAATAAATCAAATAGAAAACAAGTTTGCCTATATCCACACAAAAATTCAAACTCAATATTAAACCATTCAATCTAAATATTAAATCAATCTTCCATGTAATATAATTTCTAAAATCTGAAAAAAAAAATCACCTAATCATTTAAGTGCTAAATTTATGCAATTTCAAGTAATCTACAATCCAATTTTTAAATCAATATTATTTTTAATGTTTTGAAACTCGGCTCAAATGTTGACTAGGCCTACCAATTGAGTCATGAGCCAATTGGTTTGATTGGATCGACTCGAAGTTTTTATTATTTTTTAAAATATAATTATTTATAAAAAATTAAAAATGTGTTATGTAAAAATATATTCAAAAACCTATTAATTACCAAATATCAATATAAAAATATTAATTTTACGTCCAACAAAGTTTGTAAATATAAAAATCAAATAAATTATCCTAAGTAGTAAATATCTTAGTAAACCCACATAATATCAAAAACAAATATTCAAATAAATTCATTTAACATGATAAACAATCAGCATTAATCATCAATCTTCATTTTCATCTCCATCTCCATCTACTCCTACTCCTACGCCTTCTCCTTTGTTCGATTCAATTAAATCATGCTCCATAGCATCTAAAATTTTTAAAATAAATATATAATTAAATATAACTACACACAATTTTCAATATTCTAAACTAAATTCATATTATATAAAAGAAACAAACCTTGCACATTACTAGAACATTACCAACAAATCGCCATTTGATTAAGAATAACTACTCAAAATCCTCATTCATGAAAATTGCTTTCTTTTGTTTTTTTGAATCACTGATTGTGCTCAATATTAATCGGAGCAAAAATAGCTACTGCTTCTCAATATTAATTATATTTTTCATTAGTTAATAATAATAATAATAATTATTATTATTATTATTATTATTATTATTATTATTATTACAACAACTTGTTTTTATCATATTTCTCAAATTTCTATTGTGTTTTATTCCATCTCTAAAAGAATTTTAACATATATTAGATCTTGCTGTCACTATTTGGAGCAAACATTATTGCTATAAGTTGGTAAATAAGTAGCAGTTATTTCCCAAGCAAATTTCAAAATTGCTATTGCTTTTAATCTTTACAGAAATGATGCTTAATTCTCCTACCAATGCACACAAATCAACTACTTCAAAAGAAAAATCCAATAAAAGAGTAATCTGGTAAAGACAATTTTGTCTACCAGCAACATATACAGTTGGGACTATTGACGAAGGAAAAAAAAATTAAAATTCAACACAAGCTTGCCTCTGCTTTTTTGTTTTATTCTTTTTATATCCTGTTGATTTTCAGAAGAAAGCTACAATTACAATTCAGAGATCATGAAGCAACTTCAGTTTTCTTTTTCAATAAAATCTTTCGTTATAACTTATAATTCCTCTCATTCTTTTTGTCTATACATATGCTAATCTTTCACAACTAAACTTGAAAAGCCAAACTAACACCAATTCATGATTGACCAAACCATATAATATAGACTTTGCATCAGTGTTTAGAGGAAGTCAATATCACTCGAATTAGAAAAGAAAATACCTAAAATTTAGTTTACTTTTTGTCATATTTCAGACCTAGATGCCTCCTTCAGTATTAATTATTGTACTCTAACCCATACATGGTTTCCCATTTCCATAATCAGTATCAAAGTATGATTTAACTGAAAATTTATTACTGAGAAGTGAGAAGGAAGAGAGCTTACTTGGATCTATCAAATTGAAGACAGCTCTGGTTGTTTCTTGGCCGGAGACGGTCACCGGTGAGAACAAGAGGCAGAGAAGTGAAATGAAATGGAGAGACAGAGAAGGAGAACAAGTCTGCGTGAAGAGGAGAACAGGTCTGCGTGAAATGAATGGAAGCAGAGAAGGAAAGGGAATTAGGGCTTTATGTTTTTAAGTTTTTAATAATAATATAACAAAACTTATATTTTTCTAACGATAATCTGCAGGTTCTACACATTCAACAAATGAACTTCTTTAAAAAGTCAGCAGCCTTTTCTTTTATTATTTTTTCCTTCGGAAAATTTGCTATCGAAAAGCATCATTACTATTAATATTGTCCAAGTGGATTAAGAAAATCATCAATTCAATAACATCTCCATGAATTTCTTTCACTGTCGGTGCCAAATAGCATATCAAAAACATCCAATATCAAGAAAACAATAATAAATAGTTTTAGAACATGAGTAAGATATAAAACACTAATCTGAAGAAATCCAAACCCATATCAATTCAAGAAGAAAGAAAAAATAAAATTAGAAAAAAATGGGAAAGAAGTAAATAAACCTCACCTCAGAGTAGATAAAATCTGCCGGTGATGATCGCGGTTCGTGGAGGTGGGCTGGAGATCGTGTATTATCTTTGGAAATTAGGGATTAGGATTTTGATTTAAGATTTGAAAGCGAAAAGGAGAAGAAGAAAAAATGATCGGCAGAGCGCAAAAGATGGGAAAGTAATTGATAGTTAGGGTTATATACATATACAAAGATATTTAAAAACGAAAACGACGTCGTATGAGAATAGATAGGTCGGCTCAATAATTAAAGTTTTGGCCTTTTCGGCCAGCAGAAACCGAACCGAACCAAACAAACCTTTCTCCCAATTCAGTTTGGTTTTGGCACACTCCGATTTAATGAAAACATCTTGACATGCAGATAAGCATGGAATTTTGTCTGATTTAGGATATTCACAATACTTGTAGAAGAATACAGAAACTCTAGAAATTAGGATTTTTTTTTTAAATTTAAAAAATATATTTATTTATTAATAAATGTAAAATTAAAGTGTTTATTATATATATATTATTCAAAAAAATATAGAAAACTGAAATTTTTATTTTTTATTTTAAAAAATTAATAAAAATAAATATGATTTCTTAGTGAAAAAATGGCCCAAAGTTCTCGAGCACTGTAATAGAAAAGCGAATGCCATCCAGTCTATAACAAAAAGTTGAATTCACAGTAACTGTATTGTTGGAGATTGTATGCTTAGCATTAACTCAAAAAACTGTCATACTAAGAGTTAACATCAGAAGCTGACATCCAATAACTTAGTAATGAAAACGAGTGCTTCACATTTCTCAGCTTGCATGAAGAGCTTCCAAATGTCACATCTCTTCCAGCAGGATAAGCAAACCCTTGCCATTGTTATATTGAGATTTTTGACAGTGAGGGATATGCTCTCTGAGGACTTAACTACAACCCCCAAAACCCTCATTTTTCAACCTGGCAACCATCATAAACTGTCCAACCAAACCCCAAAACCATCGTGCTGCAGTGTGCAGCTTTACAGTAAGCCAAAAGAATTAGAGCTTGGAAATGTTTGCAATCCTGATCATGAATGCCCTGAAACTTGCATAACAGACATCCAAGAAGGCAAAACCTTATGACTATATTTGATAAGAGATAATGGATTGTAATGT
This sequence comes from Excoecaria agallocha, assembly GCA_037975025.1. Classification (NCBI taxonomy): domain Eukaryota; kingdom Viridiplantae; phylum Streptophyta; class Magnoliopsida; order Malpighiales; family Euphorbiaceae; genus Excoecaria; species Excoecaria agallocha. Next base: position 121,567,164 of record CM075807.1, on the reverse strand, counting down.
ATTGAATAATATAATAAATTAAAAAATATAACGTAACGAAATGTAATTATAATTATATTATTATGTTTGGTAATATTAGTAATGTAATGTAAATACAAATACATTACTATGTTTAGTTGAATTATATGCATGTATTGAAATGTAATTATATTTATAATTATCAACTAATTTATTATATAATTATTTTATTTTTTTAATTATTTATAAACTTATATATTTATTATATTATAAAAATATAAAAATCCTATATTAAAAATGCAATCTCACATAAAAATACAATTCTACTAAATTGTAAATATTATTTTCTACAAATAAATTATACTGATTCATATTAAGTTTTAACTCCAATAATCAAAGTAAAATTTACATAACAAGAATAACGATAAAATATCAAATAATTTTTTTAATAATACTCAAATATCTCCACTAAGTTTCAACTAGTTTCATCTATTTGTCAAATGTCCGTATCTTTTTATTTGTTTATAGTCATTTTGGCTTAATAAAACCCGACATTCCTGCAACACAAAATAGCATAATCAAATATATTATGATCAAATATTAATAGAACCTGACAGTGCTTATGATCATTAGGCAACAAATATTCATGATGATAAACTGCTGCTGCATATTACACTTAGGCAAGCAACAACAATAATAACCTATTCAAGTTATCTATTTGCTTCACAGCATTCAAAACCCAATTTGATTATAATGTCATTGGTAATTGACAACCTATAAGAAACCAGCTTATTGCCTTAGCAATTGACACAGAAATAAAATCTCAGTTTCTCGAAAATGAATTTCTTTTGATTATAATGTTCACATTGTTACTATGCTAATTATATTTCTTGAATAGCCAGAAACAGGAGAAAGGATAAATGAGTTTAGTGCTTAATGATAAACAGCTAAGCCAGTAGCAACAAAAGAAAAATTCATCTCTAATTGAAAATGAATGCCATAATTACAGAGTCCAAGTTATCAAACCATAGCAAAAGAAAAGGAATACCTCAATTAGACAAAAAAATTCACAGCCTAAGTTATCAAACCATTACAGAGTCTAGCTGATGGTGTCTTCTAAAAAAATAAAGTAATTAAACTTGAAGGCAAGGTACTATTCAGAAGGAAAAACGAAGATTTGAGATAACTGAAGCTAGATGTCTCAAGGACAACAAAGAGGAGAGAGATAACAGAAAAAGCGAATAAGGAATGTCTTAATGGATTTGATTAGGCACTAAATACAAGTGTTTGGAACTGGAAGTATCAAGTGGTAAATATGGAAGGACATTGAGCTGTAAAATACGTGTAGAGAATAATAGTTCAAAAAAAGGGGCAATTCACAGAGAAAATACATGAAATACAGCAAATGAACATGGGCGCACGCATAAAGAATAGATGGACTGACCAGTTTGGTTTAGGTTCAGTTTTCCAGTTTCTCACTTTCCCAGCAACTCTATGGCTGTGATACATATAATCAGCAAGAATCAATTATTATTGGAAATTGAAGACAGATAAAACAGTAACTGAATGCACCTTGGAACAAGAAAAATAGCTCATTCTATTTTGCAACACTATTAGATAAGTTTTGCATGAACTTAGCAACTTTTTCATAACTATGAAACTTGAAATATTTTATGTACAGTAGAAAGTATTTTCCTAATTCATCTATAAATTTAATTTCACATAAAATTCAGAGCACCATCTTGGTAAGTTAAACCCAAATTAAGCTACTTTATCCATGAATTCCTCTAAAGATTAGTGTTGTTGTGCTACTGCTAATTTGCTATCTGCTAGTCCCATTAACAGAAAAAAGGCCTATCAGTAAAGCTTAAGAGATCAAATATGAAACAGAATGGGCCAGAATCAATTCGACATCAAACAACAGCAATAATAGAAAATATACCCAGGTGCCAATTAACAATGCAGGCTCTGATAAAAACAATAGTCCCCAACAAAGCAAAATAAATAACAATAATCCAAGCCAAACCATCAACCACATCAATTGTTCACTATCTACCTAACAATCTCTGATAAAATTAAATAAAAAGAACCGGAAACTTAAAAAATACCATCAGACTATGAAGAACCCAAAAAGACAGTGCAGAAGGCAATAATAACAGGACCAGAAAACAATGGTTCCCTTATGCAGCAGAAATCCACAATAAACAAAGGCAATAATAATAAAAAAAAAATTATAGATGAATAATCAATAGATCATGTGAAGGTAGAGGAGAAACTGGCCGAATTGACTTCAGAACAGAGAAAATCTGAGCAGAGAAATGGGTAGTGACCGGCGGAGGATGGCCTCGACAGAAGGAGGACGGTGTCGACAGGGATGGCAGCGGCAGTGGAGGCAATGGGGGAAGATGACGGTTTAGATTTAGACTTTAGAAAGAAAAAGGCAATGTAATGAGAAATACGGGCAAAATTCAGGGATTAGAGATTACATTAGTAGATGTATTAAAAAACACATTTATAAATACGATTACATTACATTAATAAATATTTATGTTAACAAAAACAGGACTCATTAAGTTTTAATTACATTACATCCTTTTACACCCTACCAAACATGGCCTGTGTTCTAAACTAAGCACCTTCAGAATGTATTGGATTTAACAACGAAGCACATCCATTTCCATCAGAGCAGTGCAAGGACTGGCTGACAATGATCTCAACCCATTGATCTACCCTGGTCAGCAGCCAGTCCTACCCTCAAAATATAGATCAACTATGATACCCAAACTAAATGCTAGCTTTGCTGTGGGAACCCCATCGACGTCTACGAGCCCTCCTCTTTCTACCATCCTTTTTTTCCTTGACCTTTTCTTTCAAATCTCTCTCCCCACGTCGTTTATACATTTTGAAACTGGTCTGTCTATCTGCAGCCATCTTCCTAACTTTCTCTGTGATCTCTGCTGCAAACTGTCTGTTATATAATTTCCTCAAACCACGCATGAGCTTAGCAAAAGTTTCTGGCTTCGGCATTACATCTGCATCCATCATATCCAAACAATAGGAGCAAGCCTCTTTCACATGCCCATTTGAGAAAAGTGCATGAATCCAAATTGTCCATGCATCCTGATTAAGCTCGCATCCTTTTGTCACAATACAACTCCAAACATCTTTAGCTATTTCAAGCTTCTCAGCTCTTAGTAGAGAATTCAATAAATCCTTTAGGATACCATATTGTGGAGTTGATAAAAGCCCTCTCCCAACCATTTCTTTGAAATAGTCGCTAGCCTCCACCAAATCTCTCTGCCCTAAAAACCCATGAATAATTATAACATAAGTGTCAAGCCCTGGACTAAAGCCACTTGCATCCATTTCATTCCAGACTCGAACACCTTCACTTACCTCTCCTAGCTTGCAGGCCAATCTAATCGCTACATTATAGACACTGAGGTCAGGAACACAACCAACAGTTCTCATCTTCTCAATTAATTCGATGCACTCTTCCAGCTCTTCCTTCTTTTCATGGGCCAACATTATGTGCAAGTATGTCAACTGATTGGGCACATGACCTTTCTTTATCATGTTATCCAGAATTTGATATCCCCGATTAATCTTACCCCACTTGCAAAACCCACTAATCAATGCAGTATAAGTCATAACGTCTGCCTTGCAACCACTCCTTTCCATCTCAACGAAAATCCTCATTGCCTCATCCATTTTCTCCTGTCCACAAAGTGCCTGAATCACAATAGTATACGAATTTGCATTAGGCTCGCAGCCTTTCCTGCTCATCTCCTTCAACAAATCATAAGCATCCGCCATTTTCCCTGCCATGGTATAGCCACTTAAAAGATTATTGTACACCACAACATCAGGCTCAAACCCTGCTTCTCGCATTTGTACCAGCACATGTTTAGCTTCCATTAACTTTCCTTCTCTGCACCAACCATATAACAAAGAAGTAAAGTGCTTCAAACTTGGTTCAAACCTCACTCTCATATCCTCAAAAAGAGATGCAGCCTGCTTAACACTACCATTTTTACATAATGCATCCAATAAACAACCAAAAACATACTCATCAGGCTCACATCCATACTTCGGCATCTCATCTAACACTTGAATTGCCTTCTCAACCAATCTAGCAGAAGCAAATCTTCTCATCAAAACAATAAATAATTCACCCGTTATCAACACACTTTTATCTTTCCTCATTTCCTCCAATAATGCCCAAACAGCCCCAAATTGTCTCATTTTACTAAAAATCTTAACCATAGCCTTATAATTCTCATAACTATGCCTATAACCAGGTTGCTTTGATGCCCAAACAAAAAATCTATACCCCAAATTCCCAGCATCACCGCATCGATTTAATACCCGTTCAGTCAAGCCCGGGCGCATAACAACACCAGATTCCTGGAGAGCAAGTTCTAATTTTGGAACTCTAGAATGAAAATTTCTGAGGATTCTGTATACCTTTTCGACATCTCTGGAAAATTCATCAAAGTTGTTATTATTGCTACAGTTGTCCCCATCTTTGAAACTGTATTCTTGGTTTCTCAAACAAACAACACCGAATCCATTTCTTGGATTGTTACAAAGAGAGCTTGGCGTGATGGGTTCATGAGCTTGGTATTGTTGTATGTGAATGAGATCAAAGAGAGACACTTTTGGATTAGAGGGATAAGAGAGATGGAAGCTGTGTTTATTAAGACTAGAAATTGCTTTAGTGGAGAGTCTGTGCATTCTCTTCAACTAATTGAAAAGTTTTTACTTTAATTTGCTTTGTTTTTTTCCTGCATAATATTGTCAAGAAACTGGAAATAAGAAATCTCAAAAGTGGCAAAATCTAAAATTGAGCAATTAGAATAGAAAAAATTACATGATTTCTACACAAATGCCACAGATAAATAAAAAAATTTCACATTTGTTCCCTTTGATTTCTACCTTTCATAAATATCATTTTTAAAATTTCCTCTTGCATAATTGCTGTTTTTTTAAAATTTCCCTTTAAAAAATGTCACATTTTTAACAACTTTTACTTTCCCATTTCAAATAAATTTCACTCCATGTAAAACAATGTTCTCTCTGAGCAGCGATTGTCTTCTCTGAGAACTCATTCGTGTTAGTTCAAATGCTTAACTTCCATTTTATTTTTCACGAATTTATTGTTCAATACTGTTCTCTCTTATGCTTATTTGGTACTTTACAGATATGTTTTTGAATCAAGTTGTTATTAGCTAAACCGAGACATGCAATCTTCTTCCAAATGATATCTAGGTGACCTTAAACTGGATATTGTTAGTTTTTGATTTAAAATTTAATCTCTACTATTTGTTTGATGAAAGGTTTGTGAGAAAGTAGTTGCTACTATTTGATTATACATGAATCAATGTGCTTCAACTAGCTACGCACTTGTTTGATTCATATTATTCTGTTAGTTTAAGTTATGTTAAAGAAATGCACATGGACTGCCAATTCAAGTTTCTGCTGATTAACACCTCTCTGCTAACTATTGTTGACTTAATTTTGCAGCTAATATAAAATGACTAAATTTTTTCTTTTTAAAAGTTAAACTAACTAATGTTTCAGTTGAAAAAAATAAAGTTAAAATCTTTATAGCATCTCTGTTGGAATGATTGAGTTCAAAAGAAATTTAATAGAAACTCCTAATAAAAACATATTTTTGAGTTATTATACTTCAATCTCTGAAAGTGTATTATATTATTCCCAACAGTAAGTCTGATCATTGAGATCAATTGACCATTAATAGATTAGTAACTGACCAAGTGGGATGGTTGGAAATTAAGCTTCCTCTGTCTGCTCACTTTCTGATTCAACACTATCTTGCAAGTCAATGTTGCCTGCTTGTTGGAAGAACAAAATGACGTCAACATAAACTAAACATTACCATGCAGACCTAAAATCAAGTAACTGGAATTATTTAACTCCCATGTTTGCTACTCATCCTAAGAACCAATAACCAACGGGAAATTCTTTCAAGAAAAGAAGCTACTTCCTCTTTAGATCCTTCTGTACAGATTTATTTTTAAATATGGTAGAATTCAATGTAGAGAAAATCAAAATCTGCCAAGTCCATTGTTCAAAATAGTAGTCCTTGCTGTCATCAGCAAAGAAAAGTACAGGCAATGCTAGGAAAAACACAAAGTCAAATTCAATGTCGAGTCACTTGCAGAACTAGCACCACAGCAAGATGATGAAAATGTTAGAATTAGATTCTTGAATTAGAGGATTAGATGGTGTATCATGTGTCAATATTCTACTGACATAAAAGCAATGACATCCAAACTTTACCCTACTGCCCAAGTGGACCTTTAGTTAGGTAGCAAGGGAGAGAAGCTATCATACCTAACAAGGAAATTAAAGATGGGGGCCTTTGAAGATAAACTTGATTTCGCATCAGCTCCTGAAAGAAAAATGGAAAACCTATCAAACTAGATTTTACTAGCCAAAAAAGCATATCCACATTTAGCAGTACAAGCAATTAGCTGTTTCAGCAGCTCTGTCCAGTGAAAGAACAAAACTTTTGAGAAGTAGATGCCCAAATAAGCTGTACTTGCCTAAGTACAAATTTGCTATTATGATGAGAAATTAAAGGATGAATGGAAAAGAAATCTTTAATTTAGCTATTCTAATTGGAAACTCAATATGTACCAAAGTAATCATATAACAAGGAAAATCTTTCAAGCTTCAAAGAAATTACCCGAACTTTCCCCTAAGTTACGGACATCTAATTTCTTAAAAGTAAATCCAATAAAATTGTTATCTTTTGAAGTCGACATCTGATAATTGAGCCAATCACACTCATAATGAGTCTACAGGTTAAAGTTGAATTATGTAATTTAGCAAAATGTAGAACAAAGTAACGTAAGATGTACTAGTGCATTAAAGTAAGTAACTATGACAGTGTAAAGAGACTTCATTTGTGATGCAATATACCTTCCCTAAAATTTTGCAATATACCCTCTCTAAATGTAATTAACTTGCAAGTAAAATGTAATTAACTTTAAAATTTTACTTTAATTACAGAATCCCCTACTTCATCCCCTACAATACTCCAGTCCCATCTACTTCAAGATTAGCAATTTTAGTTCCTAAAATTGGTAGATGACTGTACGTGTTACCCTTGAATACAAATATATGAAAATGGCCACCTAGCAATAAAGTTAAATAATCAATACATGTTATTTAATCTTCAACTGAATAACGAATTAATATTCTATATAAAAGCAAGCAAAAGTTAAAATGGACAAATAAAAGAAAAAAAAATCATGGACCAAATGGCTTACTACAGCAGAGCAATATTTGTCGAGTTTAGCAAGCGTGTACAAGTGCGCAATATAACTTAATTTATATCATAAAATTCATCAGTAACAGTACTTTAGTCCCTCCAATTCCAAAGTTACACATTTCCATCAGTAAAAGTACAAGGGCTAAACTAATAAATTTGCAACATCCAAGACCACAGTGTTTTTTGCAGTCATCAAAATGGTGTCCTTTTCCAATAAACCAATTCTCTGGATCCAGGTTCATGAAACGGCTTTATTTGATATGAATTACTTGTATCAAATTTATTTGCCTACCAAAAACTTCAAGTTATAGTCTAACAATTTGGCACACATCTGAAAGCAAGGCCATAAAATTATAAAGGCATCAACCATATTGATAACAATCAAGTCTAAACCACTGTCAGGAAATATATGAAAGTGGTTGCATTTAATCCTAGAGATTTATAATTTGGGATTTAGAAAGTATCTATTCAAATCGTTGCCAATCTAATCAAATCCACATACCTTACTTTGAAGGACTTCGAGATGGAAGCGAAGGCCGACTAACTAGGGAGGCAACTGAACGGCTGCGAGCTGGAGGCCGGCGACGTCTGGACGGTAGAGAGGGAGAGAGGCTGCGAGAGTGAAAGTGACGGTGAGGGCAAGAACAGAAAGAAAGGGGTACTTTTAAAACACAAAAGTTGTAGAAATGTATTTTTAAGAAGTAAAATTTAAAAAATGAAAAATGGAGGCATACGGTGTTTGCGGTTTCACAACGGCATAACTCATGAGAAAGTTTGCCTATTTGGAAAGGCCAGTAACTGCCATAACTGAAACTGCCAACAAACTCCATAGACAGCAAGAACTTATCAAACTCAACTGCCAATTAAAAGATCTCACTAACTCAACCCAATACAATGATGCGCTTCACCTATTCAACGATATTCGCTCACTTTACCACCACCTCAAACCAGATCACTACACCCTCTCCACAACCCTCACTGCCTGTGCCAATCTACATAACACCACATTTGGCACCAAACTCCATGCTTATTCCATTAAATCTGGCATCAAAGCTTACCCCCATGTTTCAAATACCCTCCTTTTGCTATACGCAAAAGCGCAAGACTTTGTATCCCTGAAGTGGGCTTTTGGTGAAATTGACAACCCAGATGTGTATTCGTATACAACATTGTTATCAGCATGTGTCAAAATGGGGCATGTTAATTTTGCCTGTGAGGTGTTTGATAAAATACCGAAGAGAGATGTTGCGGTGTGGAATGCAATGGTTACAGGGTGCATTGAGAGTGGGAATGAAGAGATTGGGTTTTTTTTATTTAGGGATATGTGTCGAGTGGGTGTTAGGCATGATAATTATAGCGTTTCGAGTATTCTAAGTGAATGTAACTTGGAAATGGCGGATTTTGGGTTGCAGGTGCACTCATTAGTGGTTAAAACTGGACCTCTGGTTAAGCCTTCTGTTGTTAATGCTTTGATTACCATGTATTTTAACAGGGACGACGTTCAGGATGCATATTTAGTATTCAAAGAAGCAGAAGATTCAGTATGCGATCAGATCACTTACAATGTGATGATTGATGGTTTGGTGAGTACAGGAAGAGTTGAAGAGGCCTTGATCATGTTTAGAAAAATGCTTTCGGCTTGTCATAGTCCTACTGAATTGACCTTTGTGAGTTTCATGGGCTCTTGCTTTGATGCAGAGATTGGATATCAATTTCATGCCCAAACTATAAAAATGGGGTTTCATGCTTGTACTTCTGTAAGCAATGCAACTATAACTATGTATTCAAATTTTGGGGATTTGGATGCAGCTTATTTGGTTTTTGAGAAACTGGAAAATAGGGATCTTATCTCGTGGAACACTATGATATCTGGTTATGCCCAAGGAAATTTAGCCAAATCAGCAAGTTTGGCCTACCTGGAAATGTGGAAAGCTGGTATTACACCAGATGAGTTCACTTTTGGTAGCTTGTTGTGTAGCTCGGATGTTGTAGAAACTGTGGAGATGATTCATGCCGTTGTTTTAAGAAACAGTCTCCTTTCAAATATACAAGTATCTAATGCATTGATTTCTGCATATTCCAAGTTTGGAGATATGGAGAAGGCCTACCAAATATTTTGTGACTTATCTCTTAGAAATTTGATCTCCTGGAATACTATTATTTCTGGGTTCCTATTAAATGGGCTCCCAATGCAAGGCTTAGAGAAATGTTCTGAGCTGCTGATATCGGGATCAAGGCCTAATGAATACACCCTTAGCGTTATTCTAAGTATATGTGCTAGCATTTCAGCTCTTAGACAAGGAAAAGAGATTCATGGTTATATTATGCGATTATGGTTCACTTCAGAAGGTTCTTTAGGTAATGCCCTTATCACAATGTATGCTAAATGTGGAGTTATAGACTGGTCTTTGAGGGTATTCACCGGAATGACCCAAAGAGATGTAATTTCATGGAATGCATTGCTATCAGCTTATGCTCAGCATGGTAAAGGAAATGAAGCCGTGCATTGTTTTGAGGCAATGCAGCAGTCATATGGAGTCCAACCCGATGAGACTACCTTTACAATAATTTTATCTGCTTGCAGTCATGCAGGTTTAGTTGATGATGGTGTCCGGATTTTTAACTCCATGATTGATAAACATGGTGTCGTTCCTAGGGTTGATCATTTTTCATGTATTGTTGATCTTTTAGGCCGTGCTGGGTATTTTGATGAGGTGGAAAGAATTATAAACTGTGAATACTTTAAAGCCCATCCCAACATCTGGTGGACATTGTTGAGTGCTTGTGCAGCTCATGGTAATTTAGAACTAGGAAGGTTAGCCGCTGGTTTTCTTCTTGAAATAGAAGAAGATAATCCATCGATTTATGTGCTTTTAGCAAATATGTATGCAGCTGCTGGGCAGTGGGAAGAAGCAGCTAACGTAAGGTGCTTGATGGGTAACACTAGGCCAACGAAGCAGCCTGGATGTAGTTGGATTGGGTCATAAGAACAACAAGTTCTTGGATTGAAATTTCTGCAGGATGTAGAAGGGGGGAAACGGATATACCAGTTTTCAAAAATATGATCCTTTGAAATGTAAAAATTGGACTATGATGAGTACTGCTGGTATGTGGAATGGTTGCTGTTAGAACTAACCATCAGAGGAGTTACAGGGCTCGGTCCTCTGGACATGCAACTCACTAGCTTTTATTGGGGTTGCAAGATCAAAGATCGGTATGCACCTACACCTAGCCATCAAACATACTTGAAATTTTTGAAATTTTTCATTTCTTAATCAAACAGAATGGCAAAGGTCGTCCCAATTAACATGTTTAAGTTAAAACTCAAATCCAATGACTGTACACATTTGATGCTAGGCTACTTACTATCATACAAAAGTGATCTTCATTATCATTGTTTTGTGGTAAATATAATTGCAAGAGATAATTATCTACCAGAGTTCAACCATTTGTCAAAGCTATAGAAAATTGATCTTTATATTGTCTGCTATGCTACTCCAGGATAAGAATAGAAATTCTGGATTACTAGATTAGTAAGAAAAATAAACATTATTTTGTCACTATGAATTGTTACAAAACCTCATCTTATCTTATGCTTCCACAAAGTGAATATGAAACAAAATCAACCAACGTACAGAGTACTCTGTATTTCCTTTTTTTCTTTTTCTTAACTTTTCTAAATCAACTTCAAAACTATTTCAACCCCCAAATTAAAGTGAGTAGGTCATGTTATGTTATTAATGGTGTCACTAACCCTTAAATTGTTGACTTGTCATTAGTACATTTAGTTCCATTTTTTTTTTGGATTAATCATCCAGTATTCGAACCCTACTAAGCTGATTAAATTCAGATTTGGAACGTCGTTGTAGGTTAAGGTTCCTTGCCCCTCCTCATGGGAGGTATTGGAAGTCGATCATGAAACCATTCATTCCTAACCTAGCATACATCATCATTAGGCCACCAGCCCATTGGTATATTTATTTCCATCATTTTATCAAAAATGGATTGTCGGTCTTTTTTATCAAAACTCAAAAAGTTTTCACATGATAACTTATTTTAAAAGATATTATAATTATAAGAAAATAGGACCAAAAAATTATTATAATCATTAAATTAAAAGTATAAATACAAAATACTATACACTTAAAGAATATGGAGCACAATTTTAAATAAAAAACTTAGGGATATATCGATTGAACAAATTAATTATATTTGTAACCGTATTAATATTTTCTTCTACATTAACATTTTTTTTTATTTTAATGCAAAAACCTAGCGCTAATATCAGTGCTTTGTTATATATTTTTTTAATTATATATGCTATTATACTATAAAGCCTAATTTATTTTATTTTTAGAAAAATTATTTTTTCAATGCTAATGAATATAAATAATAAAAGAGTTCTAATTTAATATTGGTATATTTAGCCTAATTATTAAAATAGTGATAAAAATATCAAATTTTATAATTTGAATAAAATTGCAAAATATGATGTACCATCATATTCACAGGTTACCTATTTGCACTTTCTGAAATTAATTCATGCACCAATTCAAGTGAACAAAAATAAATGGAAAAACACATTACGAATCCTTTAACTTTAACTTAAAGTTTTTTTATATTAGAATTTTGTATTTTAAAAAGTTTATATTAAATTTTTATACTTTTTAAACTTGGTCTAATTTAGACGGAATTTACAGAATTTAAAGGTTTTTTCTTATTAGAATTTTGTATTATAAAAAGTTTATACTTTTCAAACTAGATCCAATTTACATAGAATTTTCAAAATTAAAACGTAGTTTATTAATCTCTTATAAGTTAACTTAAAATGACTTTAGAACACACCAAAATATAAAAAGTTGAAAAAAAAATAATTCATAATTTTAAAATTGAAAAAAGTTAATTAAACATTTTTTTAATTTTATAAAATCAGAATTTAAATGGTACATTTTTTTTCAAATGAAAATATCTAAATTACAGATAGGTCATAAATGCGGGATATGCAGTTCAACTGTTTTATCCACACATTCGTGACCCCTACTTTGTACAAATAGAGAAGCTTACAGGTCAGAATGTGGAAATTATTTTTTGTGCAACAAACTTGATAATGTCCTTGCAAGTTGCATTTTTTTCTGAAGGAATCATTGCAAATTGTATTTGACCAAAGGGCCAAACTAATGACAAGAAATAAAAGTGCTGAAAACAACCCACATGTGCATTGTGTAATGAATTTTATGTTACATGTCAGCCTGTCATTTGTTTGATCCATGAGCAAGTCATCAGCTCAGCAAATCATATAATTGGCCTTAGACATGGAAGCCATATTGATAGTAGTGGCGGTTATGCAATTGCATTTATAAGTGCAGTTAGAAATCCAGAAATTGAAGAGAAGAGGCTGCCACCAACCATGTAAAAACATGAATAGTAGCAGATCAAATATTTATAAAATAACAGCCAAGTGAAGGGTTGTGTGCCAGAGAAAAGACCATTACTTAAGCAGATGAAAGCATTTTCATGCTAGCTACAACAGATCCTTTTAGGAATGATGTACACAGACAGAAACAATTTCAAGAATAACACTTCAAGAACGCCGAAGATTTGCATGTTTTTGCTCTAAATATAGATTTTACAATTGAACTACTACCTCTAGTTACTAAAATCCAATCGATATGCATGTTATTAGCAGATACAGCTTCCAGTTTAAGAATACGGGACCAGCAGATTCGACAAAAGCAAAAACTATTTTGATTTTGGCATATCGTCTGAATTATCATCCACAGGAGGATGTCTGTATATTGCAGGAATGGTGGCAGGGAAGAACATTTGCCTCACTCCCTCCGCTTTGATGATGGGGAAAATAATACCTGATGCACCCTGCAAAACAAGAACTCGCTTAATACAACAGAAATAAAACAATCACATTTTCCTCAGGTTAGCATCATCAAGTTAAAAGGGTACAAAGTACTCACTGAAATAATTCGAGCTCCAATCCATAAGGCTTTAGGTGAAGGAAATGGAACTAGCAGACGACCAACTCCATATATTGCCACAGCGAAGAAATGCAGGACTAAGCTTAGTGGACGTGGGTTTAGACCAGAGAGTAAAGCTACAGGTCCTGATGAAAATACACCCCCAAGGCTCAAATAGTCAAAGCATGCCTCGCGCATTTCCTTCCTTGCCTCATCAGGAGAAGCAGAGAATACCTTGTACAAGGCACCTGCCAGAGTGTTTATAGTAGATGCCACAGGCTGCCAGAAACAACCATTAAAACGTGATAAGTTAATGATAATAATTTACCCAATCACATTTTTACTCTAACGATAATCATCTTTTTTATTTAGAACCTGATAAAATGCAAAGAAATTAAACTGCACCCTTAACATGCAATTTCATTTGCAGGTTTGCACAAACCAATCAGGCAATCCATTACCCCTCAATATATATATATATATATATATATATATATATAGAAACACACATACTTCAGCCTTAATACGGACAGTATACAAATTAAGCTTACCTTTCGCAACGTATAAAAGGATTCTAGATAGTTGGTAAGTGAAACTGAATCATTAAGGTCGCGTAGAGGCTTAAGAAGATCCCGAAGCACAACAATATCAGACAGTGCTACAGTCATCCCACCACCAGTTAACGGATGGCGCATATTGAAAGCATCTCCCATCAGAATAGCCCCAGGTGTAGGATGGGGATCAGCTGGCATGCTTCTATTTGGCATTGTCCTGATATTACCTTTATCTATTGCAGCTATGAAGGGTTCAAGAAGCAAGGGAGGAATCTGAAACGGGCACTTTATTAGTTACATCCAGACAAGTAAATGATAACCAAGTATAAGGTTTTTGTGTCAAGCAGAAACACGTGGCGAAATTTTATTAGTAACAGCGTGATTGTTCATATTTGCTAATTCAAAATCATCTGCAGGCATATATAGATAAACCTTGAAAAATGAACAGACATGCAAGGATATGTAGAGGTGGAGGAGAGCAGTTACCTGTGGCGCAATGACGCTCTTCAAATATTTGGCCATTTCACCGTTAGCAATTGAAGGTACTTTCTGACCAGGTACATCTACCAAACAACGGACTTCTGTGCTGCTAATTGGATAAAACAAAATTGGCGAAGGATCTGCTAGAATAACGTGTCCATGATTTGCAAAAGGAAGCTGACAATTCTCCAGGACTAAACCCACAAAACAAGAAGGCACATCTACCTGTCAAAAAAATTGAAAAAAAAAAAAAGAAAACTAGGATAGTATCAGCAACAATATACATACTGAGATTTGCAACGAAACTTATAACTTTTTATTCAAGTCTTGTATTTATGTTCCAGAAGAGATTGGTTTGATACCTAACCTTGGGATGGCAAAGAGAGCGACGTAGGTTTGAGAAGCAACCATCACAAACAATTGTAAGAGGAGCAAAAGCTGCAAGTTCTTGACCATTCTTAGTCTTGTAATGAACTCCTTTAATAGTTCCATTTTCTTCAAGCAGGGATGTCACAGTTCCTTGCTCTAGCTGCACGCTGGATGAAAATTGAGAACAAAAAAGGATTGAGATTAGACCCATCAGGCTCAAGACAATTCCGATTTCTGAATTGAGTAGTAAAAATTAATAAATGGTAACAAGAAAATACTTGGGAAGGGTAGCAGCTTTTTCTCTCATCCTCTGAATGAAACGTCCATTATGAAAGCTCTTCCCAGAAACATCAGCATGGAATTTTTCCAAGGGATATGACAATTTAGTATTTTTCCCATCCTTGAATAAAGCATAACCAACTACTTGCTGGGCATCAATATCCTTCACACAATCTGCAGTCAAGAGTGCATACATATTGCACTATTCAACTAAAGCATAACACTTATAGTTCTTAATTGTGTAGAAGCTTGTAAAAAAAATCTGCAATCATCTTGTCATTTACACACTTAATAGATTCTTAATTTGTTGATACCTTCAAGGCCTAATTCAATTAATTTAAGATATCCTCCTGGTTGAAGCAGTTCACCAACGATTCTGTCAGGCTCTGTCAAATCCCTTTCTATCACATGAACTCGCCTACCATCCTGAAGTTAGTAAAGAAACATCAAGCATCTGGTTCATGGTAGATTAAAAGTTTTATGGAAATTTAACATTTTAACATCATGGTTCGTAAAATGATCTGAAAAAATAATTTGCAATATTCATATTCACTCTGCGATATAAGCACATAACGGATCTGATATGAGTTCATTATAATATGTAGTACAAATATTTTCAGCAATTAAAATTTTGCCAACTTTGAACTATAATTAAGAAATAGTTATTGGCAGCTTAATTAGTTTCAATCAACAAACAATAAAAAAAATATAAAAAAAAACTGTACAAATTGAGAATATAAAATTCAATGAAAAGCTAGGTCATTTAATTGAAAATTTTATTGAGCAACCAAAATTGGTCCAGCATTTTATCTTTAAAAGCATGTATTATATACCTTGCCAAGCGTATAAGCGAGGGCCGCACCGGCGACGCCAGCGCCGACAATGATGACGTCAGTACGGGAGCCATTCTCCTGCCGAAGTACATTATCAATTGGGGGCTTAAAGCTAGATTTCTCCGCGGTCTTCTCTTTCCGCTTGACATTTAGGCGCAAAATGCAAAGAAGAAGAAAGCCAAAGAGAGAAGCGAAGAATGTTCCAACAATATACTTATCAATCACAACAATTTCCATAGCTGAAGAGCGAATAAGAGAGTTTTGCGATTCTTTCTTGGCCTGAAAGAGAATGCTGGTTGCTCTTCCTCTTCTTATAGTCAGTACTATGGCCTCAGGAGGTGGTGGTGGTGGTGAGGTGGCGAAGGTAGAGAAATTTGCAGGACAATGAGGGGTTTTATCAAAGAAAATAATTGAATAATAAAGTTGTGGTCTTGGTGGCAGATAGATTGAAATTGAACTCTTATATTTAATGCAGATTTTATTTTTGACAAGAGAGAAAATTTTTGTTGTCACCAAAATATTGGAAATTGCTGGGAAATTGAAAAAATGGTTGCATTTACGTGTAATTTGGAAATAAAGTG
This sequence comes from Excoecaria agallocha, assembly GCA_037975025.1. Lineage (NCBI taxonomy): Eukaryota > Viridiplantae > Streptophyta > Magnoliopsida > Malpighiales > Euphorbiaceae > Excoecaria > Excoecaria agallocha. Next base: position 121,550,838 of record CM075807.1, on the reverse strand, counting down.
GGGAATTTAATTATACTATTCTTTTAGTTGCATTTTTAGTACAAATAACTTAATTTTTTATATGATCTTGTTATTTTTGTTAAGGAAATTACAAACAAAACCCCAATATTTTTAAGATTTTTCAATTTATATTCCAATATTTTAAACCAATAAACTTAGGAAAATGTTGAGAGTATCTAATATAAAAATTAACTTAGGAACCATTTTATCAGTATTATTTAAATAATTAGTTTATTTTGTATTAAATTATATTTCATCCGTTTCAAAATACACATTATTTAAGAAAAAAAATTTCGTTTCATAATATATGATATTTTGATATAATCAAGACACATTAATTGATGTTTATCAAATATACTATTTTTTAAGTTGCCTTTATAAAAGTAATTTTTAACTTATATTAATTATATTATATAATTAATATAAGGGTAATAAAATTTTTTAATTTTAAAGTAATTATTATTTTTTAATATTGTATATTATTCTTTAATATCAAGTATTTTAAAACGAGATGAAGAATTATTTTTCATTGGGAAAAGGGATCCTGACTTTTCTTTTGGTCAAGAGGATGGGGACAAAGATTATATTTAATTGCGTTGTAGAAATCATATAAAAAGTTAACTTTGAAAACATTTTATTGGATAAGTCTCTATCTTTAGTTACAATAATTTAGTTGAGATTATATTCATTGGAATTTTTCCTTTAAGAAAATCCACTAGATTTTTCCTTTATCTTTTTTTTTTTTTGGACAAGGAGATTGAGGCCAAATAATATATACAAGTAAAAGTTAAATTACGAAACCTTTTTACTATATCTAATTAGTTAAATAATTTCAGTTAATTATGATTATATGCATGTTTGCATATATATATATATATAAAGAATGGAGGAAAAAGTAAAATCTTGTAAGTATTATGGGTATTTAGTTAATAATGATTATTTATGTTTGTGCATGGAAAGAGAAAGAAAAGAATGGACTGAAAAGTAAAATATTGTAAGCATTAAAACAATCGGCTAATACCTAATTGTTGTCGGGAAACTTAATAGTATCGCAGTTGGGACCTACACCATTAAACTTGTGTGTGTATTGTGACATGATATGATATGCAATACGCTCGCTTTCTTCCCATCTTTATCGACGACTATCTATATTTTAATTAACGTCATAAATATTTATCTTATTCCTGCATGTATAAATATTTGAATTTTCTTTTGCTTCTACCACGCTTTTCGGGGTACGCCACCAAGGCAATGGCCTAAGGGCTAACCCCCCATCAAACCACAGCCCCAATGCGTTTGTATCAATAATAAAAACCTTAATAAATATTTAAGGATATTGTTAACATTAAAATTATTTATTTATTTATTGCTTAAGGCCTCTTACAAGATTGAACCCGCCATGTTAGCTCAGCCGCACACCAAGATCAAAGAAAAAAGCCACTAAAAAATTATGACGTCATAAATATTATATAAAACTACTAATGAAGCCAGACATAAATAGAATTCGTATAAGTAATTTCTTTTTAATGGTTTCTTATAACCAATTAAGGAGCATGCGTATGCATAAATTATAGAACATTATATGTATATATAATTCATTGAAAATGGAAACATTACAGTAGCCGGTTAGTCTCATCTTTAATTTACGAAACGTTATAATCATTTAAATAAAAGCATATCATCTAAATAGAAATCTCATTCTTTTTTAATAAATAATTTACTTTGCAATTATATTATAAGAAAAAGTATTGCATAATTGTACAATGTATGTTGTGGCATTTGATATTGAAAAAAATTTAGAAAAAGAAAATAACTATATAAAAATAAAAACTTTATGAAGTTATTTCGATTGGGAGAACAAAATTCGCTCTATTGAGTTGAGATTGAGATATCATCTCTCTCTTTCCCAAAGCAAAAAGGCTTCACGCATTTTTTATTAGGATTTATTTCATTCAATTTTACTATTTTCAATTCATCCATTAAGTCTTAAATATAAAATTCAATTTATTCGGTTTGATTTTCAAAAGTTTAAAATCGAAATAATTGAATTGATTTTCGTTTGATTGAATTTAAAGTCTGGATAGATTTGATTTGTAAAATTATTTTTGATTCTTTTAGTTTCATTTATTTATGAACCGATCCATCAATCATATTTTTTCAAAGAAAAAAAAATCATTTTCAATTATTTTTTTCTTCTTTTTGCAGGCACATTTTCAATGTTTTAAAAGATAAAAAAGTAGTCTCTAAAAAATTAGGTGGAAGCTCTTTTCATTAAAATTTCTATTTTATATTTCAATTTAAGTCTTGAGAATAATTTTAAACATTTTTTTTCAGTTTTTAATTTAAAAATCATACTATAAAATAAAACTAAATGTGGCAAATGGCCTAATTGGATGAGTTTGAATTTGATCATTAATGGATGAATTACTAATGGGTTGGATCATAAATAGATAAAAAAATGAATTATAAATGAATTAATATTCAAATGAGTTGGATGGATTTGAATTGATCCATAAATTTAATGTAAATTATTATTAAAAATTGATTTGTCTTCTTATTGATCTAATTGAGATGTCAGGTCTTTGGTTTATAAGCTTCTTACATTCCGAAACAATGACTATCAAGTTTGAAAGATCGATTTCTTGTGGTTTAGAGAACAGAAAATCTCTTCTGTATCGGTTGCCAACAGTCTGCATGAAAAAAAATTGATTAGAAGAACAAATCTAGTGATGTCTTCCCCTTTAAGTGGACAAAAGTTCACATGCACATCTCGTGTGGCTAATTTTGTGGCAACGTGGACCGCACGCCACCGGACCACGCAAAATTAATGATATATGAAGAAATGGACCACTAATGCAAGTTTTATAAATAAATTGGAATAATTCTTATTCTCATATTAAAAAATTTAATACTCATAAGGTATTGATCTGATGATGATGCAGACTAAATTAGGAATGAAAAATCTCAAAATCAACCCCCGATACCTTCCATAAAGAGAGACAACTAACGATTTATTTAAGGGATTTTTTCACAAATGCCACGAAAAAAATAAAGATATATTTCATATTTGCACTCTTTTTTAAATACAACTTTTTAAATTTCTTATTTCATAATTACCATTTTTTAAAATTTTCACTTTCAAAAATGCACCATTCAGCATATAAATGTAATTTAGTCAGCTTCAAATGTTACAGTTGTGCCAAAATCTGCAATTTTTGGATGCATCTTTTCATAAGTTCATTTTGTTTAGAATCACTAACAAGAAGTAACCCATAACATTCTCAAATTAACCAAGAACTTATGTTACTGAAGTAAGATTTAATTACCTTTTGTAGGTGTTAAGAAAATACATCATTGCCATCTTCAAGTGGGAAAATTGCAAAATGTACTGCTGCAGTATTAACACTGAGTGCCTTCTGCAGCTTGCGATGATCTAAGACCTCAATTTCCACGACAAAAGTTGAACTTACTAGTCTATGATCTGAGAGCTTGAATTCTGTTGAACTTACTAGTCTATGATCTGAGAGCTTGAATTCTGCCCGCTTGTAACAAAGTTGATTTATGCCTTTTCCTAGCCAAAGTATTCAATCATACATGCCTATCATCTCAAACGCATAGTACTCTTGTTTGTAAAATTTTAAGATTTCTCATTATCACAAAATCAGATATTGATGTACTTCCCATGCAGGTGATCTTTTCTTCTCCCCTTCTTTCGGATCCTCGCCAACGTATCTATCAGAGTTTATCTTATACTTGTAAGGTGGAGGAAAGTTTGTTGCTCTCTCTTTCCATCCATCAATTACTTGCCCACTCCTGAGCTCGATTGCAAGCTGCCCATAACATCATTCTATCAATTCTTACTTCTTTTTCGCAAATAATTTCTCAAGAAACTTAAGTCCATGAAGCTCACCTGATTAGTGTTTATACGTTCATCCCATTGCTTTAGAGCCATAAGTTTTCTTGTCTCTATGACCAACATATTGAGTCGATAATTTAAATCTCTAAAGCAGAATATTTGACTACATAGACAAACCATCTCATCACCAATTCATGCTACAACTAGACTAACGAATACAACTAGACTAACTAATACATTGCATTCTATTTAATAAGATCTAATACACTATATTCAGTTTTTCTCAAACTAAATATAATATAGTGTATTAAGTTTAATAAAATCTAATACATTATATTCAATTTTTGCTTAAAGCTAAAAAAATGAATATATAAGCAATTTAATTACATTTTATTCACTTTTGATAAACATAATATATTATATCCATTTTTTTGCTTAAACTAAATATAGTGTATTTAGTTTTATCAAATACACTGTATTGAGCTTAATAAAACCTGATACACTATATTTAATTTTTGCTTAAAGCTAAAAACTACGAATATATATGCAATTTAATTACATCGTATTTACTTTCGACAACCTAATAGACTATATTCAGTTTTTGCTCAAACTAAATATAGTGTATTTAATTTTGTCAAAATTTAATACACTGTATTAAGTTTAATAAAACCTAATACACTACATTCAATTTTTGTTTGAAACTAAAAAATATGAATATATAAATAATTTAATTACATTGTATTCACTTTTAACAAATCGAATACATAATATTCAGTTTTGCCAAATTTTAATACAATGTATTAAGTTTAATAAAATCTATTACACTATATTTAATTTTTGCTTAAAACTAAAAAATATGAATATATAAATAATTTAATTATATTATATTCACTTTTGACAAATCGAATATGCTATATTCAGTTTTTGCTCAAACTAAATATAGTGTATTCAGTTTTGCTAAAACTTAATACACTGTATTGAGTTTAATAAAATCTAATACATTATATTCAATTTTTGCTTAAAATTAAAAAAATATAAATATATAAGCATTTTAATTAAATTGTATTCACTTCTGACAAACCTAATACACTCTATTCAGCTTTTGTACAAACTAAATACAATGTATTAAGTTTTATTTGAAAACTTAATATATTGTATCGAGTTAATAAAACTTAAAACACTCTATTCAGTTTTTGCTCAAACTAAATACAGTGTATTAAGTTTTATTTGAAAACATAATACAATGTATCGAGTTTAATAAAACCTAATACACTATATTTAATTTTTGCTTAAAACTAAAAATATATAAATATATAAACAATTTAATTACATTGTATTCACTTTTGACAAACCTAATACACTATATTAAATTTTTGTTCAAACTAAATATAGAATATTCAGTTTTGCCAAAATTTAATATACTGTATTGAGATTAATAAAATACATTATATTCAATTTTTACTTAAAGTTAAAAAATATGAAAATATAAGCAATTTAATTACAATATATTCACTTTTGACAAACCTAATACGTTGTATTTAGTTCTAGGAGAAAAGCACGCATTGTTGAGTAATAAGTAATGATTAACAAAGTCAAGCGCATTTGCTTCTTATGAGTCCTTATGAGTCTTTAGATTCCTCAGAGACAATGCAATTCAACAGTGAATATGCCGGATCACTTTCAAGCATCATAGAAGGAGTTTATAATGAAATTAAATAGTTCTAATAAGAAAAATGAGTCTTCCATTTCCTTTTCAATTTTTGAATTTATTTTATTTAAATTGAAATAACAAGTAATTACGGATGTGTGTTCAATCGGTTTAGTTTAAAAACTAATCAAACTAACAAATTGAATTTATTATATTTAAAACTCTACCAAAAAATTTAGTTAAAATCAAATCGAGCCGACCAAACAAAAAATCGACCGATTTATGAGATTGAGATAAACAAAGCAAACACAATTGTGAGTTCTCATTTCACTGGTACCAGAAGCAAGAGAACAAATATCATAAACTTGTGAACAAAAACAACAATTAGCTTTCGGTTATATATATATATATATATATATATATATATATATATATATATATTGGTTAATTATAACGAGTGAGTAAATACTACAATTGGTGAACTGCAAATTGAGAGTGGCCGGTGGCTAGAGACGGCAACCAGTGAATGATGATAGCGCTGAGTAATAAACAACAATTCAGAATGAAGAAGTCGAGAGAGAACCAAATAAGGGGCTAAAGCAAAAACGGATTTGGGACAAATATCTTAGCAGTAAAAATTTATATATTATATATATTAAAACTCAAAACAACTTAATTTTGATTAAACTTGCTCGATTAATAAATTAAAATTGAACTGAATAAATCAAAATTTTAATAGATCTAATTTTACATTGTTTTATTAGACGTTCAATTTTGATTCAATTTTGTGCACCAAAGTTGATTCATTTGACTTCTTTTGGAGCTGCTCTTCCTCAACCGGTTTCTCTTCTCATCAGAATTAGTTACTGAATGTTAATAGGCTGTATTTAAAGATAAAGGTAAAATAAAAAATATATATCTAAAAATGGATATTTTTAAAAGTTAAAAATATAAGAATATAAAAATAAGTGTAAAAATAATAGAACATTTTTAAAAAATAAGAGTTAAAAAGGAGATAAATTATGTAATTTCCACTTTATTTATTAGTTGCAAAAATCTAGCGCCTAAACTTTATTTTTCCAATTTAATGTACTGCTTTAGTTTTGCCATTGGGTCCAGAACAGATTTTTCTGCTCTTGCCAACACACTCCATCGACATTTTATTTATATTTTCTTTTTGACAAGGAAATAATTTCTCAACTGCAAGTGGCAACAAATACAAATCGAACCCTTAGTTTAAGGGTACTAATCTCAACTTGGCCAAAGAGAATCAAAGGTTTGACTTTTTTTTTCCTGAATTGAGAGCACCTAAATAAGAATTGGATATATTACAATAACAAACTAATACAAAATTGTTTAAGGCTAAAGGATAATTTCACAAAGTTCTTCCCTTTTTATGTTTACGAGTACTGTCACTGTCTTTTCCTTCTCCCTTGGTTCTACCTTTCTGAGCTTTCTTTGGTGCCTGAGACCACATTAAGGAAATATGAATTAGCAAATATCCACCTTTGTTAATTGCATTCAAGTTCAAGATGCCTATATAATAATACCTCGACGGAGAAAGACTTGAGCGGGTCTCTATTTCTCTTAGATTTCCTCTTGGATCCCTGACGCCGAGTCAAGTTATTATTTCCCATTGCAACTCTCGCAAGCTTAACCATTTTGGTTGCTTCTTTTGTTGTTGGGTCCAATAGGTAGTCAGGCACATCGCGTAGATGAGGAGCAGGGGGATTCTTGCTTAAAACCTTGTCATGTTTCAATAGATCTACTCCAACAAAAGTTCAGAGCACGTGAAGTAGTCTATATTTGAACAAGACGATCTAAATATAGTCATACAAAACAAATTAAATTACCTAAATCCTTTGGATTAGCTTGAAAATGACCCTTTAACCTGATAAGCAAATGCAGATCAACAAAAAACACTATAATTAACATGGCACAGGTTAAAGCAAGCACAAAATGTAAAAATCTAGTCATGCTTTAATACAGCTTGGAACCATGCACATCCACAGCAATTTAGGCATATCAGAAAAACCAAGAGATGATGTAAAATGAGAGGTCAGAATAAATTCAGTAATTTCAAACAGGTGAAATAAGTGGGATAAGGTGCATATACTCACTTCTCAGAGTTGAGTATCTCATTCCTCAAATCCTGAGCTCGTGCTTCTCTGACAGCAAGTTTAGTCACACTTTTTGCAGTGTCCTGCAAAACTAACTCTGCCCATTAGTGATATCTTGAGGCTAAATGATTTTGGCTTAATCTATAAACAATATGTCCTTCAATTAGACTGCCATTTTAAAGATTATTATCCCAAAAACTTGGATACGGAAAATGAAAAAATAAGGCCTAATTATAATAATCATAATCATAATACAGCATAAATCAAAATGACATTCCATTAGAAGTTGACAAATGGCACTCAACTACATGAGACAATTAAACAATCACCTCAGCTCTATATCGTAAACACTCCACTGCATTCTTTGTAAGCAAAGGGAATGGTGCAATCAGATTTGAATCCTTGCTCTCATCATCGCCTAAAAAAGATTTTATGTCTTCAAGAATTTCTCTCTCATCTGAAGAAACCTACCAAATGATCAAGAATCAGAAACGAAAAAAATTTTGAAAAACCATGCAAGACAAGATTCAAAAATAAGAAAAAGAAAATTAAATATATAGCCATCCAGAGCTTGAAGCATATGAAAGTACAGCTGCAACAAATCAAGCAGCTTGAAAATAGCTCAAGGACTCAACTAGATGAGAGCTCTCATTCAAGCTCATCTGTGTTCATAAACAAGTGATTCTCAAGCCCAAGTTTGAAACTCCTTTTATAAATGAGCAAAACTTGAAGTTCACAAAAAACTCTCCTACAGCTAAATAATAATAATAATAACAATAATAATAATAATAATAATAATTTTATGTAAATTTTAGAGATTTAGAGGTTAATATTTAGTAATAAATGTTTACTTCTTGCATATTTTTCCCAATCAAAATTAATATTTTAAGAATTATTAAAGTAATTTAGGTATCTATAGTGAAAAAAAAAATAAGTATTTAAAAGTAGCTGAATTCATTGAAAAAGATTTTATCTACAAAATAAATTTACTGAAAAAGATTTAGCCTCGTCTATGCTCATAACCATATATGAATACATGGGTGTTTGGCTCATTACTTAAGATTAGGCTCTTCTGCTGAATGAATTAAGCATGATGTAGCCAAAGCTCAACTAGGCACATTTGCAGACTTTTTGTATATATATGAATTTGTAACTACTATATCGTATATAAATAAAAAATCAATTTGGCTCAGGTTCACTCCCTTACGCAATAGATTATAATTTTGTCTGAAAAACTCACAAGAGATATAGAAGTGCCAGTATTGTATCCTCTTCCAGTACGCCCAATTCTATGTACATATCCCGCAGCATCTAAAGGCATATCAAAATTTATAACCTGCACAAAATAGGAAAACGAGATCACCAATGATAATAAGAACAGGACAAGAAGAGTACAGCATATACTATTCATACGATGCAAGTGCAACAATTAAAAGGAAGGTTACTTGAGATAACATAAGCAAGTCAACAAGTTAATCTGATGCAAAAACAATTCAAAGTCACCACTGAATATAACAAAAATTGGCAAAGGCTAACATAAGTCTCATCACCAAAATTATAATGAAAAAAAAAAACGATTCTTATATTGTCCTCTTGGAGACAGCCCACAACACCGGCCTGAGATACTGAATTGGCTCTCCAACTCATTAGATAAAACAAACAGTTAAATATTTGTAGTATAATTCTTCAAAGATGATTCAACCTTAATGCAATTCTGAAACTCATTTAACTGAACAAACTGAAGACATACTACATAGTAATGATGCATTTATCAGAAGCTGGTCAAGGAAAATAATAAGTAGCACTTCGGAATTCAATAGAAGGAAACAGTTTATTTATTTGTTTGTTTACCAGTCCACACTTCGTTTATCTCTCTTCATTTGTGATTAGATTAAAAGAAACCTCTGGACTAGTATAAAAATATGTTATTCTAAACATTCTACGAATACAATTATATCAAAGCTAAACAAAGAGTTCTCAAAGGGAGAGAAGAGCCTTCATTGAACTTGAAATGACTAATGAAATAAGTTATCACCAAGGACAAAACACTGCTGGTCCTCCAGCTGAGAAATTTCCTAAGCTTAAACTATATAGTCAACTGGTAACTGAAACCAACAAGTTTTTTCATCCAAGTGGCAGGAAATGCAAAATAAAAATGTCTCAAATCTGAATAACAAAATCATCAACTTCAAGAGAATTTTTCACCACAAAACTGTAAAAACTTCCAAGTCTATGGCAACCCACAGCAAAGCAGCAAGGAATCCTCTAAAAAACTTTAAAAAATAAAAAATAAAAACCAGAACCAGTAGCTTACCGTGTATACATTTTTAAAGTCAATGCCCCTCACTACTCCAAATTCAGAGTCCAATTTTTGCTTAAAATTCTTCTTAGACTTTTTGGACTCCTGAAGATTCCCATCACCTTGCAACTTTTCTTTTGTTTCACTGTCATCAGTTGCTATTAAACAATCAAAAAGACCAGCATTGAATTCCTGAAGGAAAGCAAAATAATAAAGAAATAAGCACAGAATTCCTTGCCATTCAGGAAAAAAAAAAGAAAAAAAAAACAGAGAAAGAAAGAAAGAAAGAAAGAAGAAGAAGAAGGAGAAAGGATATTCTAAAATATGATGCTACAAATAGTCATAAAGCCAGGACCCCCAAAACTTTCATTATGTCCTGCAGTGCCTTTCTTTTATAAAAGCTTTGAACCAAAACATATTAAAACACTTCAACCCCCATAAAGAGAATATAGACTTGTTTCCCAACCTTATTGCAAAGAAGAATATGATCAATGTGAACAAATATTAAGTTTTTGACATTGTACCTCAAGCATATGAAGACGAGAATTCTGTGGCAACTCAGCATTTAAAACAGCAGACTTGATTCCAAACTGTCAAAAGTTAAGTATGAATATCAAAAATGAGGAGCAAAAAAGAAAAAGGCATAACTGTGAGGCTGCTTCTGGCATAATTACATTAATTTAAGATGTGACAACTAATAAACCAACTTGAATGAAAATACAAGTGATCCTAAGATGCTAAAATAGACATCTCTACAACACACAAACAGGCACACAGAAAGAGCTGAGAATAAATCAACAGATACACCACCACCACAACAAGAAGTTCAAATCTGATAGGATAAAGATTCAGCTGTCAGAGGATCAAGAGAGAAATATATGACAGTATCATATATTTTTCCACCCTTCGTCTGCATGTGTCCAGTTTTGCATGTCATATGTTCAACCATTTGCATAGACAGCATCCAAAATCTTGCTAGTGAACAAATTTCTAAGCGACAGAGTCCTGACAACAGTAAAGACTAAGGATAATTTAGATAATGCCATTGATGTTTAGGACGCAATCACCTTTTCCAGAAACAGTTTCAGCCTGAAACTCATGTCAATGGAATTTGTAAATATTAGAACTTTTTTCTGAACCAGCTCCAGCTTCAAAAGAGCAAGAATGTGGAGTAATTTATCACGATCACTGCATGAAATCTGAGCCATAATATGAAAGAGAGGTAATTAGACTAATCTGCTCATATCCTATAGATCACAAATATCCATTGGACAACACAGAACATGCACTTGCACAGAACAAAGAAGTCTATCACTAACCTTTTAATAGAACACAAAAGGGAGAAAAACAGTTCATTGCAGAAAAACGTAAAAAGTCAAAATATATACAAAACAGCAATATGACAAACAAGGTCATAAAAGGCAAACTTTGAAGAACCTTTATTGCAGAAAAATTTAACAGGCCTCAATATGTGCAAAATGGTTATAAGAAGATCATGGTTATGAGAGGCAAATCGCATATGCTTCCAAGAGTCAGAGCAAGTCAAATCAGGGATCTTTTGACATTATAAATTGACAGAATTATGCAAATCACCTGGGATTGCAAATACAGAAAAAGTGTAATCAAATTTGCGTTGAAAAATTTCAAGATGCTGAACAAGAGTAAGTTATGGATGTTCAGCAACCAATGGCTATGCATTGAGAGCTCATCCAAGCCAGGAATGGAGGGAAAAGACAAGAAAGATATATTCTACTTTTCCTTTCATTGAGAAATCAGATGTTTTTTTCAAACATCAAGGAAAGCACATGGGACCTGCAAAATTTCTACCCAAACTAGGACAACATGTTGAATTATCCACTTACATCATACTGAAACAAAAGTCAATGTGAAGGAAACAAAATATAGTGGAAAGGAGCAATTTCCCCTTCCTTGATATCAGTTTCTCTATTTTCATCCTTTCCTTTTCTGTCCACAGTCCTTCACTTTTCTCTTTCCAGAGAGGATGTACAAGAGAAACTATGAGAGATTCAGTTATATTCATCAATATCAAAAGGCTCATGTGAGAAAAAAGAGGGAATTTGGTGGCTGTATATTATATCCTAGTTAATCCAGCATAGCAACAGGTAAACAGAAAGGGGACCAGGAACAGTGAGTAAAACTATTATTCCTTAGCCAGAACTCAACATCCTAAAATTACTATTGCAAAACTACAAGAGTAAGTTGTGCTTGAACAGGTAACGAAACATGCATATCTCAAATCCTAGTAGCCTTTAAGCCCCTAGAACACTAAATATGCAAATCTCAAATCAGCATACCAAATGTCCAGTTTATGCAAACCAAAATCCTCAAAAACTAAACTTCCAAATCAGAAACCCCTAGAACACTGAATTATTCAATATTAAGAATTACACCTATCAAAAAATATTTTTCTTCTACTCAACGTTGTGCAACAGTTCCACACAGGAAAATACCCATTTGTAGTACTTAAATGTCAATTGATGGAGCAAGGAATTTTGCAACATGTAGGATAACAGCATTTCACATTCAGGTATAGAAAAGTACATGCAATTTACTCTGGGCTCAAATCTGGTCAAATTAAATGGAAAAAGCAAACCTAATCAAATGCAAAAAATAAACTCTCATAAATCCATATTAAGACTGGGGGAAATCTTTACCCAAAATTGCTGAACATTTTTCGGGATAGCTTCATCCCTCCCACCTTCCACTTCTGGCAAAGTCAAAATGTATGGATTATGCAGAATGAGCTTCTTCAATTTATCAACATCAGCACTGCCAAACATCAGATTCCAATATTTTTATCATTATCATCAAAAAAATTGCTGAAGCCCATGGATATGGCCAGGGGCAGACCCATGTATAACCAAAGGGAGGCAATTGCTTCCCTTAATAAAAAGTTAAAATTAACTTTTTATCGTCGAAAAATTTTTTTTGAATTTCAATTGTCCTTTTAATTTTAACTATTTGTCCCTCTTAATATTGGTTTTAAAAAATTTTACTTCTTTGGCAAAATTTACTCTCTTAATTTTGAATTCAACTAAATTTGCCCTCTTAATATTGGTTTTAACAAATCTTACTCCCTTAATTTTGATTTCAATCAAATTTAGGTCCACCCCTAGATACAGCAAACAATACATGCATAGATTTTTTTTTCAAGAAAACAAATGTATGTGAAGAGTGAAAATCCCTATTAATAACTTTTCTTTTCCTTTTTTTTTTTTTTTGTCTTTGGCATGCCATGATGAACATGTTAATTATGTCAAAGCTAATGGAAAGAGAGCTTGAATTAGATCAAATCCAATTCCGATGTTAGATAAAAACTCACAGAAACACAATCCATAACGTGCTATTCGTATTTCGTATTTGATATCTGATAGAACACCAAAACATCAATGTGCATGAGACTCATAAACAACAAACCTTGATGTAGCAGACATTAAGAGGCACTGACAACATCTGGGGAGAAGAGCTGTCAGAGATCTTATATCATCTTCATAGCCAAATGACAATAGAAGATCTGCCTGAAAATAAATATAAATTGAATCATCTCGCAATAAGAGATACAAGGATTCCGATTATGCAACTAAAAAGATCCACAAAATGTGTCTTATATTTCAACATTAGTCACCCACCACCACTTAGTGAACAGAGAAAGAACTGGACAGATTTCTTAAATGCCACCATATAGACAAACCATGCTAATTTACACTAAACTATACTAAATGAAAACTAGTTAGGGCATGGTTCTTTTCAGTCCAAAAAAATTCTTTGTACCAATTTAAACTTCTAGATGTCAAGTGTAAACCATGACAAGCATCAAAGTTCTCACCTCATCAAGAACGAGAATTTCAAGTGATTCATCTATAGATGCTGATTGAAGTAAGCCAGAAGACAAGCACTTAGCGACACAAGCAGGAGTTGATACAAGAATATCAGGAGATCCAGCCAATGCAGTCCGCTGCAAGGTAATTACAGCTATCAGCCAATAAGCTCAACAAAACTTTTTTCAATAAGAAAATAATGGAGAGCGTGCCAACCAAATCAGAATTGGGCATTTTGCTTGTCAAATGTACAACTTTCAGCTGCACTTTGCACCAATCAATGAGAGATGTGACCTCCTTATAAACCTACTAGAATGCAACAACAATTAATAAAAAAAATATACAAATATATATAAAAAAAAAAAACAAACAAACAACAACATTGCTTGGTAGTTTATGAAATAAATCACAAGATAATTGATTCAAAGAGAAGATAAAATCTTTGCCTGCTGGCATAATTCTCCACTCGGGACAAGAATGAATGCAGATGGTGCAGGCTTTTTGTTAGATCCAGAATCTGGAAATAGCTTTTGAAGCAGAGGAAGAAGGTAAGCTAATGTCTTCCCTGATCCTGTCTTTGCTCTGGCAACCACATCCTTCCCTTCCTATAAATGTCAAAATCGCAAATTTAATACGATTAACCGATGTAAAAAATAAAAACAATTAGAAAAAGAAACAGAGATGAGAAACATAAACTCACTAATATTAGAGGAATAGCGACTCGCTGAATTGGAGTTGGCTTGGTAATACTAATTTCCTTCTTCTTTAATGCTCGAATCAAACGTGGGTCCAATCCTAGCTCTTCAAAGGTCAGCTCTTGTTCTTCATCCTCCGATTCATCTTCTTTTATTTCTTCTCTCATTTTGTTTCGTGCTCTGATTTCTCTTTGGTTTTGGCCATTAGAGTCCGGGTTTGGACGACAGATTACAAAGTGTAGGGTTTAAGAAGATTAGGGTTTTAGGGGTAGCAGATAGAATAGGGAAGTGAACTAGTGAAGAGCCGAAGATGGACGCAGACGGGTCGGGTGTGTAGACGAAATGGATCTGGCAGTTACTTGGGTTGTGGGCTGACTTGATTCATTAACCATAAAGACCCAAGAGAAACCGGCCAGGGTGTCAATGGGCTGGTCTCTACCAGTACGAGTCAAGATTCTAAAAATCAGCCGAGTCCGGCTGATCGGTGATTTGAATTCATGTCCTTTATTTTTTGGCAGTTTATCATATTTATAGAAAAAAAATAATTAAAAAAAATCTATTTTTTCACAGTGAAAGTTATATTTTAAATTTTCTGTTGCATTAATACAACTTTTTCCACTTGTATAACAGTTGTATTTTTGAAATTATATATATATGGTATTTTTAAAAATTAAAAATTAAAAATTTTAAGAAGTTATATTTTTGAAACATAAAAAAATTAAATATAATTAAAAAATTACAAAAAAATTACTATACGTAATTTCTTATTATTTTTCTTTGAACCCAAACCTAAAGTAAACCCATATTACATCTGTAAAACCTATTCATTTCTATCTCAACTGGAGCCCTAGAATAGAACCATTAAAATGGGCACTATGCAACTTTGAGAAATTCAAAATTGTATTTTAAAAATTTCAAAAGAAACAAGTAGGACTGTTCACCAATTTTAATAAACCAACCACCCCAACTAATCCAAACTGACTAAACCAAAAAAAAAAACGGTTCATGTGGATTGAGTGGTCGGGTTGGGTAATTTCTTCAATTCTAAATGAAAAACGGTCGAGTTACTTATAATCTATTGGCTTGTCGTCTAAACCGACCATTTCTTTTTCTTCTCTCCATCTCTCTTTCTCTCGTCATGCCCTGAACTCTCCTCAATTCATCATTGCTAGCTGCCATCTCATGCCCTCATCTCCCACTTTCGTTTTCTTTATTTCCTGTATCTCGTTTTCCAATTGCCACTTCTGCTTCGATGGGTATGTAATTTTTGTTTGATTAGATCTGTGTGTCTTTCTCTCTTTTTTTTCTATGTTTCTAGATTTAATGCTTGTGTTTGATTAGATCTGTCCTTTGGACTTATATTCTCATGCCAAGAATCATTATCATTAAGTATCATTTAAATTAGGAAGCCATAAAACCTAGCGTTTACATGTTGCACCTATCTTCTTGACAACTTTGATGCAAACATTTCTCTTCTTAATATCATTATTATTGTAATTATCGAATTGAAACCAAAACTCAAGATTGAGTTTTCTTAGTGTGATCAAATCCAAATCCATAAGGCTATGAACATGAGAAGTCAAATGGGACCATATTGAACTCTTAGACTAATCAAAATCGATGGTAGACTCATATGATGTACAAAATTCATATGTGGCAAATTGAGCTAACGATGCCCAATCACAACATGAGGACCGCATCTGCCATGTGTTCTTCTATCATTTAGTCAACATGATTTTTAAATTTAAAATTTGATGAGGTGGCATCCCACGTGGCACCCGTGCTAAAAATTTTAAAAAATATATATATATTATTTGGCTTCTCAAAAAATGAAATCAAAATAGGTAAAAAAATCTACTTGTTTTTCAATAAATTTTTTTCTCCTAAACATTCAAATAAAATTTCTTCAGTAGAACAATTTTTCTTCTATAACCAAACCTAAATTAAAAAAAATCCATTAATAATCGAGCAATAATCAACAAACAACTTTGAATTTCCTTTTCTATTTCTCCATTTGAATTATAACAAATTGTATTTCCATTTTTGCAAAAAATAAAATACCAACAACAAACCCAAAATTACAATTTTAGATTAGAAATGAAGAAGATGGTGTCTGTTAGATCTAAATGAACTGTAAGTTGATAATGCAAGTTCCAATCATGGTACTATTAAATATTTAAAGAGGGAGACTAAAGAGTGGAGAGGCGCAATCTTAGAGCATGAGTTCTTACATGTGAGGTGTTGTGCTCATATATTGAATCTTGTAGTGAAGGATGGCTTAAATGAACTTAATGAATCAATTGTCAAAATTAGAAATGCAATAAGGTATGTGAGATCTTCTCCTCCTAGGTCTCATATATTTAAGATGTGTGCAGAGAAAGTTAAGATAGAGAGCAAAGGTCTGTTATGTCTTGACATAGAAACTAGGTGAAATTCTACCTATAAGATACTAGCAGTGGCAGAAAAATTTGAGAAGGCTTTTGCTAGGCTAGTAGAGGAAGACCCGCATTATGTTTCTTATTTTGACAAGAAAAATAACATAGATCCTCCTACTAGAGAAGCTTGGGATACTGCTAGAGTGTTTGTCAAGTTTTTGAAACTTTTTTATGTTGTGACTTTGAGATTTTTAGGTTCATTGTATGTAACCTCGAATGTTTTTTTTTCATGAGCTTATGGCATTGATAGATAGGTTAGGTACATTGATGGAAAGTGATGATAGTATTTTGTACTCAATGGCTGTACAAATGAAGAAAAAATTAAAAAAATATTGGAAAATGATGCAAATACAAATTTCTTATTGTTTGTTGCGGTGGTTTTAGATCATCAATACAAAATGGATTATGTGAGATATTGTTTTGGTGAAGTGTGTGATGAGTTAAAGGCTAAGGAGACGGGGTGTAACGCCCCATAAAAAATAAAAAAATAAAAAAAATAATAATAATAAAAAAAGGTGATGTGATATGGTGTGTGTGGTTAAAATAAAAAGAAAGAAATAAATTAAAAAAAAAGAGAAGAATCGGGTTTGTCAAAAGGTGGGTTTGAAAAAGGGGGTAGGTGTGGTTTGGTTTGAAAAAAAAAAAAGAAAGAAAGAAAAGAATCGGTACAAATGGAAAGAAGAAAGAAAAGAAAGAAGTGGAAAAAAGAAAAAAGAAAGGGAGAGCAGGGAAGGGGAAAGGGAAGCGGGAAGGAGGGGAGGCGGTGCTGGCCGCCGCTGCTCACGACGCCGGCGAGGCTCAGACCATCACGCCGCTGCCACACCACCTCCGGTCATCCCTGCAAGCGTCATCCTCCTCCCGTGGCTTCATCTCCTCCGTTCCTTCTTCCTCACCACCGTGGTCCTCCTTCTTCTTCTTCTTCTTTCTCTTATTTTTCGGTGATCCCGACGGCGGTTGAGGGAGCTGATGGCACCGGTGGGATCCCGAGAGCCAGGCGCTTCTCCGACGTCCTTCACTCTTCCTCTCTCGTCGGTGGAAGGTAGATCGGAGAAAAGGTTTGATCGACGGTTTTTGTTAGATCCCGGTCAACTCCGGTGGCTGTTAGGCGCGTGATCACCCACCGTGAAATCCTCGGGCCTGGATCTTCAAGTGGACACCGTTGGTGCATTTTTCGGCCAGTCTCCGGCGAGTCCAAGGATGACAAAATGCAGAAAAATTCGGAGATCGATGCTAACGGGTATGTGGATACAAACTACCCTTAATTTCATTTAATTTTGAAATTTTATGGTGAATTTTATATTAGGTAAGTATATGAATTTAGGAATTAATGAGAAATAATTTGAGTTAATAATAGAAATTAATGATATAGTATGAAATAGATGAGAATAGAAGAAGAAATTAAGTAATTAGTTGAAAAGCTAATTGGTGCCTAATAATTCCCATGAAAATCCTAAATTGAGATATGGTGAATTATTAGGAATTATGTATAAATATAATATTTTAATGATAAATATATGTGTTATGATGGAATTTAGTTAAGGATAATATATGGGTATGAAATTATATATATAACATAATGATATTCATGAAGTTAATAAAAAGACATTAAAATACATTAAGTGATAATCGATATATATAGTAATATACATTGATGTTAGCAACATAAATGGCATAAAACAAAGTATGAAGAGATTTGTGAGTGTTAAACTTTATGTTAGTCAAATTGTATATAATGGTATATAAAGTGAGTAATTGATATTAAATAGTATTTTACGTATATAATATGTTATATTAATTTAGAAAAGTATAATTTTGAGTTAAATAAACTTCTTAACATAAGGTGCACTATGGATCCATGTATATATATATAGTAATGTAACATTGTGTAACTATACATATAAGTGAACAAAAGGGTGAAATAAATTGATATAAATTAATAATGTTGTGAATTAATATAAGGAGAATAGTTCATAAATTGAGTTGAAAAGTAATAGAGTATAGCACTACGGTGCCTACAATGGTAAATGATATTGTTAATGGAACAAAGAAGAAATAATGATGAAATGAAGTTATTAAAGATAAGAAAAATGACAGATACCATGGATATATATATATAATGCTAATACATATAGATGATACTATTTAACGTATTTAATGATAATATTATGTTTGCCCTTAGTAAAATTAAATAGGAATTGGGGTAATCGGACAAGGTTGGCATGCCAATTAGGAAAAATTGTAATGCGGCGCCTTGATGTGTAACATCGGATTGGATGGCTCCGAGAGCTGAATCCGGTGTATGTAATTTAATTGAGTTGTGGGTTGAATGGCTCCGAAAGCTGAATCCACAACTGCATATATATATATGTGTGTTTATGAAAATATATATAGTTAGTAGAAAAATTGTGTGTGTAATAAGAAAAATTGTTAAAGGGGATTGGATGGTTCTGAGAACTGAATCTCCCGATTATATCCCGTTTATCCAGCTCGTTGCAATTACATCGGATTTTACTAGGGGCAAAATGGTAATCTTGTTTGACATCGAGATGAAAGAATAATTATGATAATTTGGATGTCATAAATAAAAATAAATAATAAATAATGTGAAAAATAAGATCAATGTGATGAGTAAGAGTAAAACTATAATTACGTGATAAAATAAAAGTAAATTAGTTAGTTGGACCAAAAAGAGCAATTTGAAACTTAAATTGGCTAAATAAGACAGAAAATGGCAAGAATGTAATTAATCAAAAATTAGAGGGTTAAATTGTAAATCTACCATCTTTGAAAAATTCAAAGAATCAGAATGCAAGTTGTACATCGAAAATTCAATAAAAGTCAAATAAAGCCAAATGAGTTAAAATATAAGTTCATTGGAGAAAATAGTAAATTGAAATATTAAGATAGCAATTAGAGAAATTAAATTTATTAGACAAGTGAAGAAGGGTAAAATCGTCAATAGTAAAAATTTTAAGAATCAAAATGTAGTTCGTCATCATGAGAGAAATTTAGGATCTAAATTATAATTTATGCACGTAATTTAAATTAAAGGATAAAAGAAGTTAAACCAGTTAACATTGTGATCAAAATTAGTTAAGGAATTGTCAATTTCGGAAAAATTGAGAAATTAAGTAGGAAGAATAAATAATAAAGAGATCTAAAGTAAATTATGAATATATTAAGAATAAATCATAGATTGATGTAATAGAAAGAAATTACAAGAATTTAATTTGTAATTTTCTATTTAGTGAGGAAAGAAATGTAATCAAACAAGAAAAATATATAATAAAAATAAAGACAAGTAAAGAAGGTCAAATAACTTAAACGAAAATAAATAGAATTGTTGACCTGATTATTAAACTGTCTTTAAAATTAAGAGAGAGAATTTGAATGAATTTTTATAAATAATGAATGAAATCATAATGTGATCAAAGGAATAGACTTGCTTAAGATAATAGAGATTATAAAATTGAAAAACAAAATTTAATCGAATGAAATTTTGAGTAGTTGTATCCACCACTAAGCGACAATGTTGCTTAGCGTGCGGTTGTTGACTGCGCACAGGAAAAGAAGATTCGGGATGTGAAGAAGGAATTTTCGCCCGGCATGTATATAAAGATAATGGAATTGCATAATTTGAGGTAGAACGATTTTATTTTTTAATGCCTGGTATTTTATAATTAGAGTTGTTATTGCTTTAGTAATTGAGTTCAGATTAATAGATATATGCATGTATCTGTCTAGTATCACTATTTATAAGGTACAGATTTATGGAAGAGTAGGGTGTTACACGGGGGATAAAGTTTATGATGCATTGATTAGGTTGTATGCCTATTATTTGACTAATGATTCAGCTAATGTCATTGTTTCAAGTAGTCAACTCTCCATGATATGAATTTATATGATGTTGAAGAGGATCAAGTCATTAGTTTTCCGCATAAATACTCTAGGCACAGAAAACAAAAAGAAAATTTAGAGAATAACTCGGAGGTTGTAAAGTATTTAACTGAAACTTGTGAAGAAATTCATGAAAATTTTGATATCCTAAGATGGTGGAAGATTAATGTCTCTAAATATCCCTACCTTTCTCTATTAGCAAGAGATGTCCAAATTTGCTTGCACTTTCAATTCGGGAGTGATCGGAATCTAAAGGCATTAGCACCTGTTAGTATTTTTATTCTTTTTTTTGGATATTTGATTGATGATATTATATTTCAGTACAATTTATATATATAAATTTTAGTATTTTTTACTTTTAAATTTAGTACAATATAGAATTTAATATAATTATTATTTTATTTACTATTTTATTTTATAAGTTTTAAAAAAATATGAATACAAGTTAATTTATTTCAAATCGTATTCAAACCATTTCAAAACCATCCCAAACTATTATAAATTACATTAAAAAAATCGTCCCAAACCGCCTTAAATCATCTATATTGGTTTGGGTTAGATTTTTTATATTTTTAACCCAATCCAATCCATGAACAGCCCTAGAAACAAGTGTGGAGTTCTAATTTTGGGAAAGGAAAATAAAATTTTTTGAGCGTTTAAAAGCAATAATAAGTGTGGTATAGTTTAAACTTTTTTTGACTTTTTGATACATTACTTTGCATGATTTGGTGAAGGTAAGAGAAGGGAGCAAAGAATTGTAAGGGCATTATAAAGAGCACGCTGTAATCATAGACTCTTCTCATCATTAATCTCATGCTAATAAATCTTTTGAGTTCGAAAAAGTGTAAGGGGCAAAGTAAAAGCCATAACTTTAGTTCTAAATCATTTAATGGATCACATAGTATAATTTACAAAAGTTTCGGGGGATTTGTCCTTAACTAAATCAATCTACAATCATCAATGGATTAAATTGAGCAGATTCGAATCAGATTATAAATTAGTGGGTCATAAATGAATTCAGCAGTAAATCATTCATCTCATATAAGTTATAAATCAATCTAATTTATATAGATTGCAAATTGACTTAAATAAGTCCGTCATTCTGAATCCAGCTATGTAACTTACTTTTTCTTTTTCATTTTCGTTTTCTCTCGTTATTTAATCCAGCTATCTACTCAATAATATTACCCTTATATCCATATATGTATAAAATTATATATAAACTCAATTTACCAATTATTTAAATTTAAATTCAAAATTAAGGTCTTTCACCATAATTTTAAAAATTAAAGTTCGCGTTCATTTCTCATTCAATTGCACTAATTAACTGCTAAAGTCGGTTTAAATTTAATATTTTAAATTGATTTAATAATTTTTCAATTTTTTTATATAACCTTATTTGTGGAATATTTAAAAGTTTTTGCTTTATTGTTTGACGTAGCAAGGGAGAGTATTGGATTTATATATGCCAGTATTTTTGTTTAATTATTTCTAATTGAGAAATATGTTAGGTTGTTTTTTATTAATATGTGATAGTTTTTCGACTCAAGTCGTTTCGATAATAAAATACAGTGTATGTTCATTTGAACCGTTTATTAAATAAAACCATATAATTTAACGGTTTAAATGTATGTACATCATATAGGCACACTGGATTAGTACTCACATTTTGATATCAATTTTAATCTTTTAGAGGACAGCACCCGTTCAACAGTGTGCTAATTTGACGCAGCCATTGATGAACACTTAATACATCCAAGAAAAATTCACTTCAAAACTCTTAAACATTGTCACGAATAGCTGCCTAACGACTAGTGGCTAGTGCCATTGAATTATAGAGAGGCTTTACAAAAGAAGGAACAACGGTAGGGGTGCTCATGGGACGGGGCCGAGGCTGGGGATTGTATCCCCACTCACTAACCCGTCAAGGTCGAGGATTTTTCATCTTCGCCCCCAATTCTATAACGGGGAGAAAATCCTCCCATCTCTTGCCCCATGGAGATTTCCGTCCTCCGAATTTTTTTTAATTTTAAAATATAATATTTTATAAATAATTAAAATTAAAATATAACATTTAATAAATAAAAAATTTAAAATCAATTATAATTTAAATTAATATAAATTTTAACCATTCATTAATTTAAAATTAATTATAATTTAAAACTGAATAATTATAAAATTAAGTTATATTTTAATTTTAATTATTTATAAAATATTATATTTTAAAATTAAAAAAAATTTATTTTTTGCGGGGCGGGGATCACTATGGGACGGATACTCCATTCTCCGTCCCTGCTCCCGCCTCCAATTCTATAACGAAAATTTTTTTCTCCATTTTCATGCCCGCGAGGGAAAAATTCGTAAATTTCCTGCCTCGTAAGCATTCCTAAACATCGGATAGGTTTGTAGGAATATTTTGAGCCCAGAAAATAGGAATTAAATTAATAAAGGCGTGGGGTTATAAAAAGGGGCCCAGCCCATCATGAAATGCAAACCATTGATAGAGGACCCATTATTATTATCAGTGAGAAGAATGAAAGCAAATTTGACCCATCTCCACTTTCGGTGTGTGATTGAATGTTTTTGCAGTCACAGCCGTTTGATCTTTATAACAATTTGATTAGACAATTGGATATTTGTGGGCCAATTTTTGGTTAAACTTGGCATTTCTCTGCAGTCTGCTTATGCTACGAGACAAATTTCATGACTATTAGTCTGCTACTTCCATTGTCCAATTAAAGGACCTAACTGCTACTCAATATATCTTTGTCTAATTCGGTTGAGCTAAGCATGCTTAACATTTCCCCAACCTTTTTGGAACTCTAATATAATTCTTTTCTGCCCCTGTACATTTCCAATTTTATATTAATTTAACTGCTCAATTCAGTGATCCAATTTTTATAGCATGTATTTGATTATATTTATAAATATTTTTCATTTAATAATTCATATTGAATACATTCAGGGCATCAAACTCCAACATACTGAATCATTCAGCTAACTTTTATCATTCATATCATTCAAAAAATATATTTTTTTTATTTCATACTTAGATTCTCGTACATAAAATAAGATAAAAAAAAACTTGAAAAGCTAGAATAAATTTAATCGATTCAAATTTCTAAAGTTATTGGAACGCAAGCTTTGTGTAGCACTTAGCAAAATTGATGGACGATGCTTCATGATAAAGTTAGAAAATGCAATTTTTATATTTCAACCCGAGGATCCAATCGTTACATATATATATATATAAGGATTCGATTATAATTAAAAAAATAAAGGGGCAATAAAAAAATATATATCATAATATTCGAGTAGAATTACTGAAAAATTTCCAAAGAAATACGAAGTCAAATTGAGAGCTTAAGGGGGAGACACAATATCACATGCAAAGCTTCAAATAAAAAAAAAATTAACTAATATCTTAACTACAATCTTTAAGCAACTTTATAGAAAAGTAAAATAAAAAAAAGGCAAAAATTGTAGGCTGCATCATGACCTAAGGAGGAAAACTACAAATACAAGTAAAATTCTTTAGCATCCTAGAAAACTTAACCGAGTGAAGAGAAAAACCCACATACTACAAAATAATAATAATTAATAACAAATGCACAACTTTAGGCATGTGAAGTAATCTATACCCACATTAACTAATAATTAAAATCAGAGTGCTGAATATAATTACAATGGCACGGAACTAGTTGTAAAGTGTGACTCACCTAATTTAATTGCACTTCATATTTTAGATATTTATACCCTGAGAAATTAAAAAAGAACTAAATAAGTTAAATAATGACTAAGAGACTGACCAAATTGTTGGCCTAATCAGAGAAACAAAGAGCTCTAAAATTACAATAAAATATTCAATGCATGTGACCTCACTATACAATTCCTTCTTGAAGAACAAAGTAGGTAAAAGCGCATTTTTAATGAATGTTTTTTTTTTTTTTGACTTGCAAAAAGTTCTTCGAACTTTTTTGTAATTTAGCCCACTGCAGACAAAATTCCACTGTACACAAAATATAGAAAGAAAGAGATAAAATGGCAAAAAAATAAGATATTTCACTAACTTGATTTTTACATTACACCATTAAGATTGACAGACTGAAAGAAGAAGCCGCACTATGATCTTTTGTGAATTGATTTATACACTGTGAATTTTCAGAGGGAATTTTAAAAAAGTCGAGAAGAAAAAGAGTAGTACAAAATCAAGAAAAAGAAAAGTGACCAAAAATGAGTAGAATTCAACTGCTATCTGCACAACATCTCCATATCAGAAAAACAGCATTAGCTCACACCTCAATGAAAGACCCAATTTTTCTTGTTTTTCTTTAAAGATTAATCTTTAATTACACCTAAACATACCTTGAATTTGTATTAATAATCAGGCATAAGCTGGCTAATCTTGCCTTCTTCGAGAGCCGTCTTCTGTTCAGTGATCTTCAACCAAATGCAAACTCCAGTAAAGCTGAGCACCAAACTAGCAAACCCACTTCCTAAACCAATACCCACAATGGCTAAAACAGACAAGCCTTTATTCTTCATAGGAGGCAAAGGGTACCCATAAAGATCCTTATTCCCTTCAAACGATGTCGCATTGAATCTTGGCAAATTCCCACTCCTGTTCCCCAACAGAGGCGGGATTGGCCCAGAAAGCCTGTTGTTGCTCACATCGAAAGCTGATAGCCTCACTAAAAGACCCAATTGCTGCGGGATTTGACCAGTGAGAAAATTATCATGGAAATCAATCACATTCAAATAAGCACACAATGCAAGCTGTTGAGGGATCTCTCCATCTAATCTATTAGATGAGAGATTCAGAACAGCAAGATTGACTAAGTACTGTAAATCTTCTGGAATAGGACCCGTGAGAGAATTAGAGGAGAGGTCGAGAGACTGTAAATTGGAACAGTTTGATATGTAAGGAGAAATAGAGCCTTGTAGAGAGAGATTAGTGAGAGAAAGCTTATAGATGCGCCCATTATTGCAAGTAGCACCAGAGAGATAAGAGTTGAAGTCAGAACATGGGTTAGCAAGATTGGATTTTGTCCAGTTAAGAAGCGAATTTGTTGGGTCTTTCAAGGATTGGCTTAGGTGGGTTAAGCAAGCTTCATCGTTTGGATCTGATATTGAGAGAGTAGAAGAGCTTAGAAGAATCAAAACAAGCAAACACCAAACACCCATTTTGGAAAAAAAAAAAAAAGAAAGATCACAACTTTCCAATTGCTTGCTTCAAATTTCTTTATTTCTCAGGCTCAAAGGAAAAGATAGAGAGAGAAAGAAACAGTGGGTGCTTGTTCTACTGTATTTATCTAGTTTCATGAAGGTAGAAAAACCCCACCTTTCAAACTATACACAAAATTTGGAAGCCAGAAACTAATCCAATCATGTTCTTCAAGTACTAACCTATCTTATTATATATAATCACACAAAAATACTGAGTTATTTTGGCTATGGAAGGAGGACAAGAGAAACAGAAATAAAGAGGGAAATAAGGAGGAGGAGAGTTTAGGGGCGAGGGGTCTGGTGAAAACGAAAGCAGGAGAAGGGAAGGGTGTGGGGTAGTAACCTGCACGTAGGAGGCGCAAGATAGCGACAAGAGGGGGAGAAGGTTATTTTGGTAAAGAGCAGAGAGGCAAATGCTGTTGTGGAGTTTTGATTGATCCGTTCAAGGAAAGGGAAAGGCTAACAAAGAAAATAAAGATTTTTCCGGTATATCCGTGACGAGGAATAATGTAAATCTAGTCCGTTATTAATGCTCTCACTTCCTTCGCATTGGACTCACTGTTACCGTCAGATCTGCATAACCTCGCCATTCTGATTATTTTTTTATATAATATTTTTACGAACATTTTTGTTTTTTTTTTATTATTACACCACTTGGCCTCGCTTTTCTCATTCATTCTCATGATGTTTTCTTAAAAAATTGGTAGAGAAAGAGAATTTAAATAATAATAATAATAATAATAAGATTTTGACAATAATCTCAATTTTCTCTCTGCAAAATTGCCCACTTGTATCAATTTCTTCTGTTTATTTGACAAATGTCTAAATTATCTCAAGCATTCATTGTAGAGATAATCCATGCTAATTTAAACCTAATTCAAATTATTTTTTATAAGATTAATTTTACAATCTTTTTCAGTTTAAACTTAAATGGTATAATTCAATAATATCAATTATATTTATGTAGTGGTTCTTCTTCTGATATATTTAAATAAAACTATAACTATACACATTTTATATATTCAGAGATATTTCGTGTTTATAGAATTGATTTTATTTTTTGATGATAAATATGTGAAGAGTAAAGAGTAAAGTATTAAAATAAATCACACGTTCAGAATTTTGAATGTTAATGCATGCATTTTCTTTTCCTGTGATCAGGAAAAAAAAAAAAGAAAAGAAAAAGTTCACTTTGGTGAACCAAGTTTGAGTTTGATCCGAAAAGATTTCTGATCATCTTGGATTATGTTGGGATTGAGTCAATTTTCAGCTGATTTTGGCGGATTTGGAAGAGATGAAACGTTGGCAGCTTTAATTTTCATTAGGCTATACATTCTACCAAATTTCTTTTTATATTCTTAAATTTTTTTTAACATATTCAGCTTTGGAGCCCAAAACAAATGAAAAACCTTAAATTGGTAGTTGAAATCCAAATATTCAGTTAATTAGTTGGATTTGATATAAAATTTTAATTTTTAATAATTATAGTTAATCGATTTGTATTTTAATTTAATATTTAAAAATCGATAATTAACAGTTAATTCATCTTTATATATAATTATATATATATGATTTACTTTTACATTTTAATTGAAATTATCATCTTATTCTCTGTAAAATAAGTGATAAATATATATTTTTTATCACAATTTCCATTTATTGTATGACAGATATGCATTTAAATTAAAATATGTAATTTTGTAATTAATGAAATATGCAAATGTCACGCAATGAATAGAGAAAATAAAAGATAAGGCAATAAATGAAAGGTAATTAGCACTTATCTTCTATATTTAATTATTTATATATAGGTATATTTTATACATTAATCACTAAAATCATCCACTTAATGATAAGTATAAATTATTATTTTTATTTTTTTTTTGGTTTTATAGATTGTTTATGTAAATTTTTTTATTTTATTGTCATTAAATTTTAATGACTTTTATTTTTATTTGTATTTTTATATTTAAAAATTTTTAAATTTATATTTTAATTTTAATGATGCATTTTTTATGAAAAATGAGTTAATTATATATATTTAATTTTAGCGCATTTATCGGTTAACCGATTGTTAATAGATTATCTTTAAATTTAAATGTTAAAAAATCGATACTAATAAACTGAACTTCCAAAATATATTGTGACCTGATTAATTATTGTATATTCACTCATATTAAGCATTAACAATTTAAATTTTATTCTTTTCAAGCCTCAACCATAATCTTTTAAAGATGTTTATTCATTAGAATTTATGTCCAAAATAATGAAAAATGGGAATGTGATGCTCATCATGTCAACTGAGTGGTAAAAAAAATAGGAATAATATATAAATTGAATTTTTAAATTATTATTGTTTAATATATTATTTTTTTAAATTAATTAGGTGTCACATTATCTTTTTAAATTTGTTAAAAATGCCATATAATTTTACATAAGGACAAGTGACATTTTATGAAAATAGCATTAAAACCACGTGTCAAAATAATAAGGATAATTTAATGCTTTTTAACAAGTTTAGTAAGATAATTTAATATTTTTAATAGTTTATATGGAGTTATTATTTACATTTTAAAAAAATTTAAGAAATTAATATGAAATTTGATTAGTTAATAGAATAGTTTGCTAAATTATGTATTAAAAAATAATAGAAAGCTTGTATAAAAGAGGATGTTCGCATAAATTATGTATAAAAAATAACAGAAAGATAAATTATGTAAAATGTTCACATAAACGAACTTTTATGAAACGAAAATATATATTTTATGCTTGTATAAAAGTGGATAATAAAAAGATCACGATCTTATAAAAGTTGCTGCGGAAATAGTGATTTAATTTACCTAAATTATTCTTTCAACTGCGTGAATCGCATGTGTAATCCCTCAGCAAATTGGGAAACGAAATGAGAGCTCCAGCATTCGAACAAAAATAAATAATAAATATTAAATAAAAAAATTATGAAGTGGTGGTTTTTTGATAATGCAAATTAATATGAAAGAAATAAAAAAAAATTGAATTTAAATTTAATTAATTTAGTAAAATTTGAATATTCGATTATTAATAAAAAAAAAACATATCCTTACAAGAAGGTAGGTTTAGAAAAAAAGAGTGGTAGCAGTCTAGGTGGGTCCATGAAATGGAAATGTGTACGAGAGTCGGATCAGTGTCACATGTCTGGCAGAGTTAGTGCATAAATATCCTTAATTATTATAACTCAATAAAATGTGAGCTTCACACATAATTTATGCAAGCTAATCTTTATTGGGTTTTTTTTTAGCCTTAATTTATTTAATTGTAATAAAATCTATTATACTTTCCTTTTGCTCAGACGTTTTAATTACGGAAATAGGAGTATATGATTGTTTATTTGATTTGGCAATTTGGCATGGTTCGTTTAAAGTTTAACCCCAAATGGCGTGCTTGAGAAAGTACTAATTATGTGTAGTTTTGCTAATGATAGCGGCGGATTACGTTTTTGTGGGAATTTAAAAAGAGATGGCGTCTAGTTTTTTTTAAAAAAAAAGAGATGGCGTCTCCAATCATAACTCTCACCACTGCCTTATTATTGCATAATTAAAGTATCCAATTTTGAAGGAAATAAGTACCTTTTGCTACTTGAAAAAAAAAAAATTGAGGAAAGATAAGAACAAAGAAACACTGGCGGTACTGGAAATTTTTATTAGCGGGAGAAGTCAATTAAGCAAGATCAATTTAAAGTTAATTGTAATTGTATATACTCAAAATATTACTTATATATATATTTAGATTATTTATGTCGTATATTAATTACTTATTGAGTATAAACATTACCAATTATGATGTGATATATAGGCACACTTCCTATATGATCTTGAGAGCATTAGGGATGTAAAGTACGTATGTATATATATATATATATATATATATATATATATATATATATATATATATATATATATATATATATATATATATATTCACAGAAAATAAAGAGACGTTTTTAGAGAATAATGAACCTATAGAGAACTCTCTAACGTGCAATACTTTTAAATGAACACTTGTCCTAAATGCAATAACGAATTAATATCACTTGATTGAAGCAGTTTGATATTTATTTTTTAAAAATAATAGTTTGAATTTAAATTTTGTAAATAACCAAAATAGTATTAGAAAAGTTTTAGACTAATTGAACTCAAATTTTATTCTGATACAATAATACAGTAGTAATATTTTTATCTATTTAAAAAAAAAGTTATTCAAGTACTCCACAACATGATTGCTTAATTTGCTAGTACTATGTAAGAAAAGATAAAACTCTATATTTTATTTGTTGGTATTATACAGATACTCTATCTATCCATTTAAATTGTTTATGACTGTAAATATTTTAATTAAGTCAAATTAATACAACAGAGTTCTTAATGGCATAATAAGAAAACTAAATAATTTAGGTTTATAAAATTCCTAGAATCAAATGTTCAAACACTATTAATATCACTTTTTATTCATCATGACTCCTTTATTGTTAGCATTTACTCATATTTTTTATTTTTTTCTTCTTTATTAGCTTTCCTCTTAGGATGTATTTGAATTAATCACTTATTTTAAATGTTTTCACCAATTCAAATATATAATATAAAACTTAACTAGATTAACATTTGCCTACAATTTTATATGTATTTTCTAAAATGCAAAAAAAAAAAAGAAATATTGTGACTATTTAAAAGATATAAAAGCAAAAAAAATTGTAAAACTAAATTACTAACATTTAATTAAATATAAATATTTGTTGTATTTTTTAGTTTCTTTTGAAATTTATCTGATTTTTTTAAAAAATTCAATGAAAAATATAATTTTGTATTTTTGTTTCAATGAACGTGGGAAGATAAAAGATTTAATTAATCAAAAATTTAAAAATTAAATTAAACAGAGAGGAGTAAAAATAAAATTTTAAGGTGGGCAAAATTATTTATCTAATATATAAATGTATATATATATAAGTATAATTAAAAAAATTTCAAAAATTAAGGGGGGCAATTGCCCCCCTTCCTCTTCAAGTGGCGTCGTCACTGTTGCAGGATTAACCTAATTGTTGCAAACTTTACAATTGTGTTTAACGAAAAAGGTGTAAAGGTCAAAGTTAGTGACTATCCGGTTTGACCCAAAATATACTTGATAAGTCTCAAATTATCATAGAGGAGAGAGAATATATCACGAACAAGAGAAAGAAGTCCGCAAGCTTTTGGTAGGCAGGCCATGAGTGAACGAAAAAAGTTGAGCCATGGAAAGAAGAATGTTGGTCTGGTCAACCTGGATGTTAGCATTCTAATACTTAAGTTAGCAGAAGGTAATAACTCTTAGAAAGAGAGCATGTTATTAGAGAGAGTAAAAATCAGTGTCCAGCTTACGAATTGAATCTGTTATTTATAGAGCTATAGGAGTTTCGAGCAATGTTCTCGAGCAGTTCGTCTATTCTGAAAATAACATGACCTATTGTATAGGTAATGATAATTTGATGGGAGGAATGTGTTAGATAGCCATGTCAAATCAAGAAGAGATCACATTCGATTGAATAATTTTGTTTTTCGTGCCCAACCAGCTGGCTTTTGTGAGACTTCCTCGGACCTTATGCTTTCGGGCCTTTGACGTTTTGGGCATTCTAAATTTTATTTTTTAGGGCATTATCAATACTATTCCGGACAATTCATTTTCTTTTCAATTAATTCACGAATTATTGAAGAAAGCAGAAAGAGTTATTAAAAGGTGTCACGCCAATAATAATAATAATAATAATAATAATAATAATAGTAGGTCATTTTCTTATCAATCCCACAATAGAATATGGATTGTTCTCGCTTACTATTATATCCTCAAATTAATCAAGATATTCATCCCACTTCCTCACAATCACTATCGACTAGAAGACAAATAGAATTTTCACACTTTTATACAGATATATTCATGAATCTCAATGCTGCTAATAATGGTTCCATCAATATATTCACGAACCATCTTAATAATTACTGTCAATAATAGGAACATATTCCATTAGTTATATCTTTTGAGTATTAAATTTTTAACAATGAATAGCAATCTCGAAGATAAAATCTTACTGTTCCAAGTGGAATTCTTCTGTGCATCTTTGAATTTTATTAGTATAGTAATTAATAAACTATCAGTTCCATGTCAACCTAGTAAACAATACTTTTTCAATAAAATCTTGCTATAATAACATTATTGAACTTGATAAAATAAGAGTTACATAGTTAATGTAGACTTTGAAATTATTAGTCAAAATTTGAGATTTTTTTTCCAACATTATGACGATACTGTCATCAATGACCTTTTCGCTTTTACCATAGTTGATAATATCCCACCCTCACCAATATTAATTATGAGCTAATATTTTATTAGTATTGGCAAAATAAATAAATAAAAATTAAAAAAAAAGTATATGTATACAATCCACCTTCTTGATTTAAACAATTAATGAGATTTTATAATCATTTCGAAAAATTAAGTGTCCTATTTCTTTTTTTATTTTTTAGAAAAAAATAAGTTAAAGTTTGTATAACTACCAATTTGTTAAAAAGAAAATAAAATTGGAAAGATTAATGGTTCACTTTCAAGAAGTGGTCCAGTGTGAAAAGAAGAGAGCCCAGGTAGGATGGGGTGAAGTAACAAGAGACAGGACATGAGTGGCAACAAACCAACACAGTGTTGGGGCTGTGTTCATATTCTATTACCAGACCAGAACTTAGTCAAACTACAAAGGTCCACTAAGGGGCCCATAAAATATAATAAAATATTAATTTTAGAGGCCTCAGCCCATTTTGGTCCCATAGACATTTGTTTGGTTGCTGAATCAGAGGCTGGGGTGGCTAATGATATACTTTTGCCTTTGTGTAGAAGAAACAACTGGATGTGATGTGACCTTTAAGTTTGGGCACTCTCGCACACAAACTTGTAACCTATGTAATTTTCTATATCTAACTCGTATCTCCTGTTGATATGTTCATTTAATTATTATATTAATAAAAAATTTAATCAATCTATTATATTCGGTTAATCAGTATATGATGTTCGATTTTTTTGTTTAGTTAATTAATATTTTTTTATTAATCACTACAATTTAAAATTTACAATTATAAAAAAATAAGGCAAGATTTAATTTAATTTTAAATGTACAAAATAATTTAAAATAAAAATCACAAAAAAAAATAATATACTATATAAAATTTGGGTCCAACAAATTAGTAACTAGTATTATAAAGTGGATTTAATATTTTTGAAAATTAGCATGTTTAATTCTAAATCAAAAAAATTAAACAAAATTAAATGTTAAAATATAGACACCAAAAAAAGGTTAATTGATTACTATGTATAAATATTACTCTATATAATTAAGTAGAATGACATAATTTAAATATAGTTTAAAATATTATTTTATGTTAGTTTTAGCCAGAAAGAAAAAAATTAAGGTATAAAAATCAATATATATATATATATATACACACACACACACTTCGTTATACTTTTTAATATCCAAATTTGATGTATTATAATTTTTTTTCTCACCCTGTCTATCTCATATTATTATTATTTTTATTTCTTTTTAGAGACCAGTGATGATAATTTTTAGTTTAGTATTTTCATTTGTTTTTTCGTCTAAGAAAAAAAAGTAATTTATTCTCAAACATATGTTATGATATAAAAATTATTTCTGAAACATAATGATCTGTTAGTAAACAAATTTCCTTCATATTTCTATTTAGTATTTACACGTGAAATTACCATTTAACCTTTTACACACACATATATATCCTCATACAATCATTATATAAATTTATTATTATGATTATTGCTGTTGTTAATTATATTTATAAAAATTAATGTAATAAATTGAGAAAACAATGATTAATAAAAAAAAAGCAATTATTTTTATAGTCTAGATGAAAAAAAATATAATCAGCCATTAGCCGAAAGTCTGATAGGAAAAGACAGTATGATAAAATTTCTAATACAACAATTAATGATTAATTTTATAATTTTTTTCCTCTTGCTGTCGTAGCAAGTTTTTCCCCTTACTCTTGTAGTAAGTCTCTGTTTATGGCTTGAGTATTATTTCCTTTCCTTTGTTTTCTGTCCCACGGTTATTATGGCTTCTACGCCGAAGACTGAAGATATTATTGAGCGTTGTGAGAAAGTCACTTTAGAAGATGATATTGATGATGGTCTTGTGCTAAATG
Organism: Excoecaria agallocha; assembly: GCA_037975025.1. Lineage (NCBI taxonomy): Eukaryota > Viridiplantae > Streptophyta > Magnoliopsida > Malpighiales > Euphorbiaceae > Excoecaria > Excoecaria agallocha. Next base: position 121,516,595 of record CM075807.1, on the reverse strand, counting down.
ATAAAGATTTTATTGATGAAAAGAAAGATCTATCTCTATGTCTCATTGGCAAAATTATTTCAAATTGCACATTCAATGCTACAATGGCTGAGGCCTGACAACCTGGTAAAAGGTATTGAAAGTTAACTCCTAAACTTTTTAGCTTTCAATTTTTTTTTTTTTGTGAAATTGATATGAATATGGTTCTGGATGATAGACCTTGGTCTTTTGAACAAAAATTGCTTGTGCTAAGAAAAATGGAAATTGGCCTTTAACCAGAAAATATAGAATTGTATGCAGTGGATTTCTGGGTGCAATGTTACATGATAATTGTGAAATTAATGATGTTTTTAGTATATTTTTAGGTGTTTAATTAGGTTAATTTTGTGTCAATTAGGTTAAATTAGAGTTTAATTGGTTAATTTGATATTTTTGGAGTTAATTATAAATTTTGGTGTTTTTCAGAATTAAAATTGAAGAAAAATGACTTAATTGAGAAAATGCAAAGTTTTGGGGCAATTATATAAATTTCAGAAATTGATGATCAAAAGACGAGCATTTAGTCCCGAAGCTTTTGACACTGTTGGGTGAAATTCTCAAGCGACCGTGCAATTTGGTTCTGGATTGAAGAGTGAAAATCGAAGTTTTGTTGAATAAGGCAAATTGTTTTTTGCCTGGCCGTGTGAAGCAAAGAAGGATTTACTACCCGACCGTGTGAAGAATAATGTTTGTGCCCAGCCGTATGATGAAAAAAGAATTATGCTGCCTGGCCGCGTGAGAGAAGAACAAAACTAATGCCTGGCTGTGTAGCTTACTTAAGTAATTCATTACTTGGCCATGTGACCCAATAAGCAAAGCCCTTCAACTGGCCGTATAACTCAAGTGTAAAATACATGCTTGGCCACGTAAAAAGGAATTTAAAGTCGACAAAATTTTTCCTATTTTGTTGCAAAAAATTGAAGACTTAGCCTATAAATACTTGACGAAAAACACCAGAAAAGGGGGAGATCGATCATAAATCATACAACAGAGAAGTTACACCTAGGACTTTTTTTTAGTTTTAATTCTTTAATTTTGTACAACAGTTTTGTCTTGTTTTTCTTAGTTTACTGTTTTCTTTATTTTAGTTGTTCTTTTATTTTTATTATGTAGTAATTTTTTTTCTTTTGCTAATGGATTCTTGAAATCTTTTATTTTTATTGTTATGACTTAAGCTTGTGCTTAATTTTAATGCAAGTTTGATTATTTCTTAGTTTTTAAACACAATCTTATCTTTATTTAACTGAAAATTGATTAACTTGATTAAGCATTGGTTAGTAATTGGGTTTTGGTTTGATCATCAATTTCATGTCAAACATACTCCATCAATTCACTGACTGCCAATCACACATTTATGCATATATAAATACTGTTCCATTACAGATAAATTCTTTTACTTTCACAATTATAAATATGTATATGCCAATACAAAAGATAATTAATATCTCTTGTTCTTGCAAAATTGGCTCATTTGTGTACTATTACTTCAGCTATTTTTCAAAACCTAAAAGCAATAATAACTACGTGCTGAACATTAAATATATCTAATGGTGGCTATAAATCGAAATATTTTTCAAACAAGTATAATTATATTAATTATACAAAAATTCATTATATTTTTCTATCAAAAATACAAATATCAATATTCTTAACAATCGTTTCAATTTATTACCAATATTTTGGTAAACTTTTCAATTTAGTTCAAAAATTTTGATTTTATTTCAAAATCACCCTTTTTACACACTACCAAATTGACACTAGTTTGCTTATTTTCACTTCACAATCAGTTATTGGCTTACAAAATTATCAATTGATCCTTATTTTAATTTTTTCATGTAAAATTACATTTTAATCATTGCATTTCTCAAAAGCTCATTTTCGGATTGTTTATTCACTAAATTACCATTTTATCCTTTTTATTCATTTCTTTATCGCTTTAACTCTTTACATACAATATTTGGAAAAATTATAATTTTGCCCTTAAACTTTTTTTTCTTTTCAATTAGATCATTTTTTCATTCTAAACTTCATTTTTAGCTATCTTTTTGCATTTTTAATTTATTCTTATCATTATGCCTATAGTATAATTCCGACGAAAATTTTCAGACCGGATATATGAGATGTAAACTCTATAGGGCCACAATACAGACTGAAAAATGACTCCAAAAAACTATTTCTCACAGAACAGAGTACAGAACAAAGCAGATACTATAAAATATCAGTGATCCTATCATAGCAAAGCAAGTCGCCATGACTTGCACCGCGGTATAGGTATCTCTATGGCTAGCCAATTATATCCTAATCTAGAATTTGACCGTCAGACTATTACTAAGGACAATAACCATTTATATTTTACTTCACTTTTCAGATTTTACACATTTTTAATAGCTTATTCAATACAGAAAATCTGTCAGCCAACTTTTTCATTATTTTTGCACAGTTTGTGAATTATTTCACAATAATTTACCATTTTCACTTAATTAATAAATTATTTCACAATAATTCAACAAATACATTAACTACATAATCAAATTATTTTCTCAAAAATTCTTAAATAATTTTCATAAATTCTTCAAAAATTCATGGACACATTCATTCATTTTTATAGTCATTTTATGGCAAAAATTAATCAAAATACACAAATTACACTTTAGTTCCTGTTAAAATATAATTCGGCCATTAAAAAAATCCACATTACACATACTTTTAATTCGAATTAAGCTTTCTAATAGGTATATATATTCAAGGTCATAATTCATTATTCTAAGGTCAAATTCAATTAAATATGCATTTTTCTTAGTTTTTTCTAAGTTAAATAAAGGAAAATCATGCTAATTCAAGAAAAATAGATGAATTTAGTAGCCACTAACCTTTCTCCTTGGCTTAAGCTTGCCTAGACTTCTTTTTCTTTTCCTTTGGCCTTGGAAGCTTGTCCCTCACCTTGAGAACCTACCATGACCGAATAATTTATCATAAGAAACACTAACTTTTTGTTCTCAAATGCTTAGATTAACCACATAAATGAACTCTAGGCACCTAAGAACACTTGTAGGTACCTTATAACAAAATTAAAACCATGATTCTCTTATCTCACTTTGACATCCTAAGATTTTTCACTTTGTTTCTCTTGCTGAACTTTCTCTAATCAAGGGATAGAGGCTTAATTAATCATAAAAGGAGGTAGGGTGCTTGGATTTAGAGAGAAAGAGAGAGAAATTTGAAGAAAATTTGAAAGAAACTCAACTATCCACATAAGGAAGGAGATGATGGCTGAAGAGATAAGGTTGGCTGTTGAAATATCTCTCTCTAACTTGGCTTTTTATAGTGGATGAATTGGGTTGGACTTTGGTTCTATCCAAGTCCACTAATTTAAGCCCAATAACCCAAAATCAAGTCCATTATACCATTTTTCGTAATTTTCTTACTTTTCATTTCCAAAATACTCTTAAATTGATTCAATAATTCTTATCATATCAAAAATAGGTCGTACATAAAATTTCAACCCAATCAGAGTCAGTTACTGATTTGATTCAATCAGATCAATCTGATTCAACAATTATCAGAATTACAAAAAAATTAACTTTTTATATCAAAAATATTACACATATCATTTTAGACACATATGAAATTTTTGGCAATTTTTAGATTTCATTTGCTGTTTTTAAATGGAAGATCAAATCTAGATCAATCTAGTTACTATTTAAATCGAACCACTTTGTTCTTTGTATTTTAAACTTTTGGAGGCATATTTGACCTTAATTTCACTTCAAATTTCAATATTGGACTAACCATGATCAATATTTTTGATGGTCAAATAAAATATGCTTCACCTTCGGGTACACTTTTCAGTTCGAAAATACTGTTCACTATCGAAAAATACTAGTCACGACTGATTCGATATTCAGGCCATTACACAATTTCAGTCCAAAATCGAAATGAGATCTATATCACGGTCAGCAAGTATGACCTAATAATTATGACCCCTCTCCTATAACCTAGATCATGGTCAACACTCTTTTGGTATTGACTGTGAGGTAGTTTAGAGTTAGTCCAGAATCGAGATGCAATCTATGTCATGATCAGCAGCTATTACCTAATGATTGTGACCCTCTTTTGTTCATTCCTAAAGTTGATTTTAGATCCCAATTTATTATTAAAGTTAGTCCAAGCCCTACTAAACTTATTTAGAGCATTCTAACCATAAAAATAAAGGTAATTTGGAACTTTAAACATGTGAAAAATATAGTGATATATATATATATATGAAAAAATAAAGTATAGGGTACATGTAAATTATGAATGATAACATAGGAGCATTGAACATGTATTGACAAGTTCTAAATATTGTTAGAGCTTTGCATGTATAAAACTAAATATGAGTTGTGACATTAAACATGTAAAAAGAATATTTAAATATATGAATAAAGTTATGGAAAAATACTAATACTAAGAGATATGAAACCTTTAAGTTGTGTATGAACATACATAAAGGCACCAATTAATACGAATAAATTATGATATTTCAATGAGATAATGCATATATATATATATATCCCAGTGATAACAATAGTTGAGTTGAAGCTGGAACACTACTAAAATGGATGTAGCTCGAAGATGCGCAACATAATCTTGCCCACAAAAAGTAATGTTCTTGTATCTCACCAAGTTTATTCTACTGATGGAAGTTTATATATTAAGAGCATTCATCACAGGTGTGCAAGAGATGGCATTTGGCAAAGACAAGGAAGTGGTTACTGTCAAAGGAACCATGGATGTGACACATTTAATGGAGGATTTGAAGAAAATACTGAATATACCTGTTGCGATATTGTCAGTTAATAAAGAGGAACACAACAATGGCAATAATAGTAAGAAGGGAAGTGACAATGGACAGAAGGAAAAAGGAAGTGGGATAGAGAATGGAATTGTTGGTGCTGAAATGGTGGACTTGGCTTTAGGAATATCCATTAATTCAATATTGTTTTATTGGGCAAGCAATTTTGGAGGCTTTGAACCAGACCTGATTCTTTTGTTTCTATAGTTCTCAAGGCTATATATTTTCTTGGATGTAGTTTGGAACAATCTCAACTAGGAAAACATTTTAGTTTCACATGGAGAAGCATCTTGGCAGCTAGAGATTTGGTCTCTCATAATCTCAAGTGGTGAGTTGGCAATGGAGAAGAGATAGATATTTAAAAAGATGATTAGCTTGTTGACCCTTTAAATTCTAAAATATCTTATAATCCAGTGCAGGTACTTGTTAATTCTAAGGTCTCAGCCCTGTTAAATGGAGATTCTACATGGAACTTTTCACTCATCTAGGCGTGTTTCAGTAGTAATGATGCCAACAAAATACTACAAATTCCTCTAGCTCGCCGCACCCAACCGATGAATTTTACTGGTCATTTGAAACAATCAGTCAATATTCTGTCAATAGTGTGAAGTGACTGGTTCATAGAGCTACTCAACCTCTGGTGAACTTTAATTTTGCTTGGCAATTCTTGTGGAATCTTGCTTTACCTTTAAAGGTGCGTATTTTCTTATGGTGATGCATTGTTGATGTTTTGCCAACTAGAAACAATTTGTTCCAAAGACATGCTAAAGAAATATATGTGTGCCTTTTTTGTTCTCCTTTAGTTATGGAATCTGTATAACATGCTTTGTTTTCTTGCCCATGTTCTCAATCGATTTGGAAGGATAGTTCACTTGGAATCTGTTTTGATATCAATGCTTTGACAGCTTGTATAATTGGTGTCCAGTTTACTTCTTTGCATCACGATGAGCTGCAACATGCTGTTTTCTTGCTTTGGACAATCTAGTATAGAAGAAATAAGCTTATTTTGGAGCAACATAGAATGTGCAATGGTGCGATTTTGTGTATGGCTAGCTTCTCTCTTAACCAATGGGAAGTGGTGTACCAAAAGGATTTTGCTTTTGATTCTTCCTCTTCATTACCTTGGCTGGAATTATGGATTCCTCCGCCTGCTGGTGCTATTAAATGTAATACAAATGTTGTTATCTTTTGGTTAGAAAAGAGAGTTGGCTATGGGTGCATCTGTAGGGATTCTTCTAAGAACGTTGTGGTTGCTTTTCATGGTTCTCTGAGATGTCCTCTTGACCCTCTCCTTGCAGAGACTATGTCAATTAAGGAAGCGTTAAAGTGGATGAAAGAAGAAAGCTTTACACATTTGCAAATGGAGACAGATTGCCCTGTGCTTCATCAAGCTCTGATTTCTCCTTCTCTAAATGCTTCACCTTTTGGACGAATTGTTCAAGATTGCATTGATTTTAGTCATTTGTTTTCAAGTTGTTTATTTACTTTTATCAAAAAATCTCGTAATTATCTTGATCACATTCTAGTTAGGACTTACGTTATTTCTCATGAAGTAAGATTTGATTTTTCTCTCTTATATTCACCCGTTGCTTTAATAAAATAATCCATTTTATTTAAAAAATAAATAACGGTTGATTTTTTTTTTCATTCAGCCATTTGTTTCAACTATTAACCGTTAATTGGAAAATTTTATAAAACACATTTTTAATAGTCGATTATATTAATCGTTTAAAGCATTTGACCCAAACACCCATTAACGACGATCCTTTGCAGTGCTATCATTATACAATGATTAAGTAGCAGTAAATATTTCGAACATGGATATATATATATATATATATATATGTGTGTGTGTGTGTGTTGGATGCCACTTTTGTTCCATTAAATAACTGAGAAAAATTAATTTCTTTAAATGAAATTATATATATACTCACTGGTCAAGTTCATTAACTTCATATTCGTTTTGTCTGTTCATAAATTGTAACGGAAATAATAGAGGATTGATAGTATCTTGTTTCAAAACTAGCTTGATGTGCAATTTGCACGTGATAAACAATTTTTAATTTTTTAAAATTGTGCGAGATTTATATTTTAAAAATTTAGCATTCGATGAAAAATTAATAAAAGTATTCAATATTCAATCAACATATTACATATAAGCATATAAAATTTTATTCATATTTATTTAAATTATATTACTCGCTCTTGATTTGTATTCTCATATGTATGTTACGTCCTACTAAAAAAATCTTGTTTCTATTGTGTGTTTTCTTATTAATTTATTATTCATAATATCTAGCTTATAATTTCCTATTGCTATTTGCGTCCATTTTTTTAAATTTTTTTTCCATATTCGTACTTTTATACGTATTATTGATTATTGATAAAGTTTTACAAGTTTCATTTTTCTGGCATCAGAAAAGGGCATGCACATATTGGAATAGCTGGATTTTCTCTTCTTTCGAGTGCAATTCACATCTAAATAAAGAATAGCAATAGTGGCTTAATAATTTTTTCTATTATTTATTTTAAAAATAATTTGGTGGCAACATTAAATATCAAACAAGAGAAGCTTAGACAGCCTTTGTAGATAGGCAAGTTGGACAAGCACACGTTTGCCTCTCCATCAGATATCAAAATCAATTGGACATATTATAATTTCTCTGTTTTGGGTTTCGATTGTGATTTGTGGATCTTCCTACTACACGCCTTCTGCCTTTTATGAATAATGCATACCACTATATCCAAAAATATGAGATGGAATCTTAAATTTCCTTAATTCATTTTCCAGTTTTTATTTTCAATTTAAAATATATTTTTTAAAATATTTTAAATACTATATTTTATGGCATTTTATTATTATATCCAATATAAATATAAATTAATTGGCTAAAATGAATTTTGAATATTATATAATTATTTCAAAGAAAAAAAAGTATACGAAAAAAGAAAAAAAAAAGTCCAACAAAGTTACAAACCTCTACATCAGAATTCCCTTGTGTGCCACTTATCATCTAAATTCTACAACATCACCAACCCCACCTTCCATAGTCTACTTTTTCATTTTGTTGGCCTGTCTTCGAAGATTTCCTATTCTTTAAAATTTTATTAGATACTTTGCTTCTTTATATATATATCTGTAGAAGAATCATTTATTTATTTATCTATTTATTTACTAAGTTGTAATTAGTTACTAGTTAGTAAATAGCCAACCATTTAATTCTTTTCTTTGTTTTTTTCTTGTGCAAGTTGATATAAAATAGGTTACATTTGTTCAGTTTTTATTATTTTGTTATTTGGATTTGTTTAGTTAGGTTTGATTTTTTTTTTTATAGTAAAAGGAGACTAGACTGAACGGATCTTTATATATTTTATACAATTTTTTATATTTTATCTATATAATATATGCCTAATTATTTAATTAATTTAAATATGTTATATAAATTAATCATAATCCAAATATAAAATAATTGTTTAAATTAATTATATATTGTATATAATTATATATAATACATAGTACTTTATATATATATATATATATATGTGTGTGTGTGCGCGCGCGCGCGCACGCGCGTAAGTGTGTTAATCATAATTAGTTAGATATGATTGCAAATATAATACATAATTACTTCATTATACTTTTTAATATCCAAATTATGTTATTTTTGATTTTATCATTTGCCCATTATTAAATTTTATCATAATATGTTTGTTTAAATTTGTTAAGGGTATAAAAAAATTAAAAGCCCAAGAAAAAGGCACAAAATCAAATAAATTAATTGAACTGATCGGAATAATTCTAATTGGTTCGATTTTTACTATAATTGTGATCAATTTGATTATTCTATAAATAAAATCCGATCTATTAAATTTGTTTAATTTTTAGACCGAATTGACTAAATTCTCACCCACTATGTTGAATTATTAACCTAAAAGTTTTGAGAATTTTGTGTTCCTTAAGAGTTCAAGAATTGGGTTTGGCATGGCTAAATTTTAACAAGTGGATTTTAGGATTAAAATTAGGTTAGAGGAATATTTGTTATCCAGTAATTGAAATTAAAACTTAGAAGCAAGAAAGGGAAAAATCCAAATTGCCGATGGGTTGGATGAGGAAAAGAATTGGTGGAATCGTATGGTCCGTAATGTGTACAGCTCTTGCTTAAGAATTCCTACCGGAGGATTCAGTTCTTAGGCCCTAAAACCTGATACTATTGGATTAAAACTCAAAAGCCCATTATGGTTCTTGTATCATCAGCCCAAAATCATTCGTCGAAGCGTTTGGCACATCAAGACTTGGAATTATGCCTTGAGAACTTAGGCTCTGTTTTATTATTATTTTTTTCGGTGAAAGAAGGTGAGCAAAGCTCACAACAAGACAACGCTA